>JAVJAQ010000630.1:0-12777 GCA_032362365.1 Zygogramma bicolorata
TCTCCCAATACATCAACTTTCTGGTTACATCCTACTGATGAGTTTGAAATTTCTAGAATTGTGACCAATTTGAAAAATTCAAAAGCTGCTGACATTTATGGATTGCATGCAGCTGTGTTGAAGTTGATAGTTAGGGATATCGCAGCACCCTTGGCCAAACTTTTTAATGAATGTATGTCTCAGGGAGTATTTCCCGATTCGTTCAAAATATCTAAGGTGACACATTTGCATAAAAAGGGAGATACAAACCTTCCCGATAATTATCGACCAATCTCTATTATTTCGTTAATTGGTAAAATATTAGAAATTGTTTTTAAAGGAAGATTACTTCGATTTTTTGAGTCAAATAGGCTTTGGTGTAATGCGCAATTCGGATATAGACCTAATCGGTCTACTGTATTGGCTCTGTGCGAATTTTATGAGATTGTTGCAGACGCCTTTGAGAGTCGTCAGTTTTGCGAAGCGAGATTTTATGACCTGTCAAGGGCGTTTGACACGATACGGCATGATTTCTTGCTTTTGAAATTAGAAAGGTATGGTGTCAGAGGTGTGGCTTTGAAACTTTTTTCGTCATATCTGGAGGGACAAAGATATTTTGTAAGTGTCTCCAGTCGGAGATCTGCTGAATACCCTGTTATGTTTGGTGTCCCGCAGGGTTCGGTTTTAGGACCATTGCTGTTTATTATATATTTCAATGACTTATGTATGAATATTGACTCCGATGTTTCTTCAATTTTTTATGCAGATGATTCTACTTTCATTGTGAAAAGTGTTAATATAGATAGTGCCTTACAGACTATCAATCGTTCAGAACAGATTGCCAAAGTCTGGTTCAGTTGCAACTTCCTTTTCCTGAATGAAAGTAAAACGCAGCATCTCAGGTTGCACCATGCAGAAAAATCTGAGGAGAAAGTTAAACTCTTGGGACTTCATATAGACTCACAACTGAATTTTGCATTTCACATTCAAGATCTGGCTAAACGTCTGGCTAAAGCGACTTATGCTTTACGTCAGCTAACATATCAGTTGTCCTTCGATTATTTAAAAATGGCGTATTTTGCGTTGTTCCACGGTATAATGACATATGGTTTGATTCTTTGGGGCAGTGCGTCTCATGCTAAACAAATATTCATAGCACAAAAAAAAGCCCTTAGAATAATTTCTTCTAGTAATTATGATGCTCATTGTAAGCCTCTCTTCAAACAATTCAACATCATGCCGCTGCCTTGTTGTTATATATTGGAGTGCCTTCTTTATGCTGGGAACAAAATTTTCTCGAATGAGATTACTTTGAACTGTAATGTACACAGTTACAATACCAGGGCTGGTAGTGATCTGCGTCTTCCACTGACCAGACTAACGAGAACTCAGAATTCCTATTTGTACTTAGGTTTTAAAATGTTTAATGCGCTTCCCGAAAAACATAAAAAGTATATGACTTTGAAATCATTTAAGCATCACATACGCAAATATTTAATCCATCATTGTTTTTACTCTGTGGAAGAATTCTTACTTCATGGAGGTGCATGTGTGTGTGAGTATTAATTTTTATTATTCATTTTGTGTATTTGTTTTATGTATTTTAATGACAAAATGTATACATGAATTATTGTGTACACGAATAAATTTCTATTCTATTCTATACCAGACTTATTAGAATATCTATGGACGATGTCCAAGGTATGGACCGACTTCGGCTCCATGAGGGAGAATCTCGCACCAATACATTAATTTCCCGCTGAAAATCGATCAGCACACTTCTAGTAGTAGCACCCGCTCGCCTCCTTATCAGTACCACCCCTTTCCCCACCATAGGAAAACCAGGGCTTTATAACCGACCACACGTCGAAATATTATCACCCGAAGACGATTGCGGATACCAGCAATCGAAACGTCGTTAGTACATTATGTGGCTCAAAGTGGTAAACAACAATTTTTCTTTTGTATAAAAATGTCTGTGAATCACCTGAATATATTACTTACTTACAACTTGAAACTTGGTTTCATTATTCATTCATAACATTTCATTTATTCCTTTATTTATATTTTTTGACTAGTACTTCATATTCGATACCTCACAGTAATTATTCATTTATTTCTTTATCCAAAAACCAACCTTTCGTCTGGGATTTGATTTTCTCACTTGATTTCTATTTTTATCCATTCGTTCTTAGCAACAGGTTTCAATACAGTTAATAATGTAGACAATGGAAATTCGAACTATTCCCATTCAACAAGGAACATTGTCAACCACATTCAAGCAATCATTTTTTACGATTTTAACAGAATTATCCCTACGACTCTCTAGAGATACTTATCTAGCTCGACTAACTTAGTTCCCATTTTCATGTCGGATCGATGAGAAAATCTCCAGACCTCCAGCCTATTACTGAACACAATTTCACCACAGACGAAAAGGTTTTTCCGAGGGTATTTTCGACCGTGGGTAAGCAACACATGCGAGGCGAACATGGCGTGTTTTCGGTCCGCGTTTAATAGGTTCTTGTCAGCCATTTTACGGGGTCCCGGATTGGACGTTCGGAATCCGAACACTGACCAAGGAATGCTAGCGATGCGCCCAAATCTGGTCAGAACAGTGGGGTTTCGCCAAATTGAAAACCCGAAAGGAGAACAACTAATCTCGTCCGTGATCCTTCATCGGTCGATTTCGTTTTCGTGTATGTATACAGGGTGAGTTATTCGTAATGGAGATATTATTTCATTTATTATTATTTGGTGAAGAGTTTTCTGTCTGATAGGTCTCTGTAAGTGGTTGTTGATTGGGTATCGTCTGATATTCTCTCAATAAATGCAGGTGTTTTACAAGGTTCAGTTCTAGGGCCCACTTTGTTCCTGCTTCATATCAATGATTTGCTGGAGAGAACAGCTTGTTCAGTGTAAGCTTTTGCGGACGACAGTACTCATACTAGTTTCATAGTCCCCATACCGAGAAACCAAAATTCTGAGGATCATTAAGGGTGGTAGAATCAACGTTAACTTGGCGAAAATAATAGAATGGGTTGACATCGACTTGGTTGAAAATCCAGGCACGTTTCTTCTCAAAGAAAGCCGATCTATCTTTGTCTAATATCCAGATATCCGGAGTGATTATTTCCACAGAGTCAAGTATATCGATGATAGGAATCATGATCAGTAATAATTCCTCATGGAAAAACCATGTGGGATCGATCGCTGAAGGTGCTTTCCAGAAGATTGGATATCTATTAGGAGCGAAGAAATACTTTACTTCTTGTCATGTTCTAATGATCTACGGGGGATATATAGTTCTCATGTATGGGGATCGACACTATATCATTCATTGAAGCTTCTTGATTTCATTCAGAGAAAGGCCATCCGTATTATTGGTGATTCTTCGCTTACAGACTCGCTTACTTCGTTGGAGCATCGTAGAAGAGTCGGAGACTTGTCTCTCTTCTATTTTTCACGGTGCTCTTCTGGATTGTTATCAATCGTCCCACCCTTGGCAGTATCTAGACGGATGACTCGAGGAGTACAAAATTCCCACCTCTCTGTTATGGGCTTGGAGACCTGTCGAACCTCTCTGGCTTGAGGATGATCTGTTTTCGATATGAGAGCTGACTTTGGAACTCCTTGACGAGAGAGTTTTTTCTCGGACTTATAAACTACAAAACAAAACAAAACAAAACAAAAATTTGAAATGAAATTTAATTCGTATCTCCTGTCCCTTGATTCACGCTGTGTTTTTTGAAAATAACAGGGCTTGTGTATAACAAAATCTACTTTGGCTCAATGAGTTTTAATCGTCATTCTTGAGTGTTGATATCATCAATTGAACTCAAAAAATGAGTAACAAATCATAGAAATGAATTGGTGTTAATAATAAATGAAAAAAAGTCAGTCTCACCCTAATCGATTTAAATCAAATGTGGAACATTTTCTGTAATTTTCGGTGAGAAAACATATGATGTCACCTGACGCCAAAATGCAGCTTTTTTTTCAGGAGATACTACACACCTTATTTCATAGGATTTTCAATGTTTTATCCAATACTCAAATCATGCCTTTTTATTTGATATCTAGTGAGAAACAGAGTCCAAAGCCTTTAACCCCTCCACTCTCTAGTGCACCAGCAGAGTATTCAATAACATTCCGGACAGCATCTAAAGTGGAGCAGTTTCTGCAGAAGCCATACTGATGTTGAAAAAAAAAGTTGTTTTTCTCAAAGTGATTTGATCAGTTTCTCAAAAATTTTAGAAAAAATACTGGTGATATATATATATATATATTTTATACTGGCCTGAACGAATTGTTCGAAAGATCATTTTTGATGATATGATATATATTGGTCTATAATTTTCAGCAGGAGATTTGTTACAGTTCTAGTGCAGAGGTGTACTTGAAAATTTCTTGAAGATTTTCCGAGCAGAAATCAAATTCATGAGTGATTTAGCGATATAAGAATTTTATCTATTGATTTTTTTATTATTTTACTGTTAGTATAAGGCGCGACCTTCATTATCCTCGATATTTGTCGAGATAATAACTGCCTGATTGCTTCAATATGTCTCGTAACTAATTATTGAATGAATATCAAGCAAAATTACAGTTCGGTATTTTTTTCTACGGTTCTGCATGCAAACACACTCTGTAACGATCTGAGTCACTGATTTCGCTGATTAGGAATCATTAGCACATAAACCGCTACCAAAACAAATGAACTAAAAAGCGTTTACATTTTTTATCGTCGAATTAAAAGTATATTAATCACGCCAAGGAATATCAGAGCGCCCTTTATTGAAACAATTATTCAGATATTATAATCGAAAGTGATTCCATTAGTTAGGTATTGTGCACCGTCATTCCGAAAAACTACGGTCTGATTAGGATCGGACATCGTTACAAGTGTTTTTTTATGGACGGCAGACGGAGCGATATTTTCCATTACACGAATGGATATTTCAGATCGGAGATTTGAAATGTCTACAATTACGTGTATTTTTTTATATATGCAGATTCACACGAAAGGAAGCCCTGTAATGTTCAAAGAACAACGCTTGAATCAAGGAACAGGAGGATACGAATTAACATTCATTTTGAGTTTTTGAAGTTAGTGAGCCTCAGGAAAAACCTCTTTCGGCTAGGAGTTCGAAAGCCCAGCTGTTCTATTAAAAAAAGATCCCTGAGCAAGAGAGGTTCCACAGGTCTCCAAATTCACAACAAAGGGGTGGGAATTCTGTACTCGTCGAGTCATCCGTGTAGATATTGCCAAGGGTGGAACAATTCAGGAGAGCACCGACCGTGAAAATATCCGACCCTTCTACGATTTTCCAATGAAGTAAGCGAGTCTATGAGCGAAGAATCACCAACAGGACGGATTGCCTTTCTCTGAATAGAATCGAGAAGCCTCAATGAATGGTTTGGTGCCGAGCTCCACACATGAGAACCATATTCCAAGACAGGTTTTATCTGAGCCTTGTGGATCATTAGAAGCTGACGAGAAGGGTATTTCTCCGCACGAAATAGAAATCCAAGTTTCTGGGAAGCACCTTTAGCGATCGATCTCACAAGCTTTTTCCATGAGAGATTATCACTGATCGTAATTTTAAGCATCGAGATACTTGACTTTGTAGGAATAGTTATTCCTGACATTTGACATCTGACATCTGAATTCTAGATGATGATAGATCCTTGAGAAGAGATATGCCTGGGTTTTACAAGCATTGAATTCCACCAAGTTCATGTTACCCCCCATTCTATTATTTTTACCAAGTCATCGTTAATTTTATAGACGTGATGGTTCCTTTGAATTTTTGTTTCTTGAGCTGGTATGGGGACTCTGGAAGATAAACTAGTATGAAGAGTACTGCCGTCCGCAAAACTATGTACTGATCAAGATTTTTTTTCTCGAGCAAATCATTGATATGGAGCAGAAACAAAGTGGGCACCGGAACTGAACCCTGTGGAACACCAGCATATATTGGGAGAATATCAGATGATACTCCATCAACAACCACATACAGAGACCTACCAGACAAGAAGTTCTTCAACGAAGCACACAACTGAGGAGGCAAACCATAAGACGTCAGTTCAGAAAGGAGACCCCAATGCCAAACTTGATCAAACGCTTGTGATATATCGAGTGCAACAGCTATCGTTTCTCCGAATTTTTCCATTGAATGCTGCCAAATATGAGAAACATATATTTTCAGTATACAACAGTATGACAACTTGAATTTTTTCGTCGATTTGTGTTTGAGAAGTCACTTTTGTTTGCGATTTCTAGTCGGAACGCTGCTCTTTTGTTCAACTTAGATACTTTTCGGCTCCGAGCCCGATTTTGAAATGTCAGAAGTATCGAAACAAATGAAATGCATATTGGAAATGTTAATTCAGATCGCTGTCATTCTTTCCATAGTAAACATCATTTCTTTCCGACAAAGATTATGAATAAATGGACGGCAACTGACGCTTAACTGACGCTTTAATACTATATTCAGACTGTAAATTCATTTTGAAATCATTAAATTTATTTATTTTATTTTATTCCATAAGCCAATACAAATATTGTATAGAACATGTTAATAGTAGTCACAGCAAGACAACAATATCATAATATCCCAATTGAAATGGAATGTAAACACATGTCGACTCAAACAGTAACATTTGTCCAAAAACGGTTATCAAAAAATTATTAAAACATCATTGGCCAAGCCTATCCACATGAATATTTGGAAATGGATACGATGCTATGTCATGAAACTGATAAGAATGTATTGAAAATATTTGAACATACCTAAAATGATGGAATCTGATGAAAAACAGCCTGCTATGGAATAGAAGTTTTTTCCAATTGAAATCAATTTGAGTTCGCTTTCGAATATCAAGAGTAATGCACATTCTCTCAACTCATATGGTAACTTATCAAATGAACGTTGAGAGGAGAGGTGAAATATACTTTATTACTACTAAATATTAAAGTGATTTGAAGTCACATCTCTTGCATAATGAAGAACAATAGTGAGGAATTGTGTATTCCTGACGATATTGCAGAAGCTGCAAAAACAGCTATAATTGAATTGTAATAATAGGATCTACAGTACGAAACCGCATATTTTAATTTTCTTGGCAGAAGAAAATCCTGTTAAAAGTACTTTTAACACTAGTGTTGAAATATTTTCAACACGCCTCTTTGTAAACATCATATTTTAATACTCTTGACAACCATTAAAAACCATTTTGATGACAGTTGTACAAAAAATAGATTTTCATAAAATTTTTTCAAGACGTACGATAATCCAAATTGAGCCTTTTTCTCAAAAATCAAGTTATCAATTTACACTATATCTTGAAAGATTTTGTGTCGTTTCATACGCTATATGGATATTCAATTAGAAATTAGATAAGTTCAGTGAAGAAAACAAAGTAAAAGCAACTTTCTAAAGAACTGTTCAACGTACTCATGGAACGTTCCATTGTCAGACACCGCCCGTGTCTCGTCAAAAATATATAAATGCCGAAAGGGCTTGACTTCAATACAAGATTACAAGATTTGTTGCCTTGTAAATCCGCCAAATACATGTAAATCCAGTTACTTCTATATATCTTTACGACACTAAGTTATTTGCGGTGACTATTTCAATAGCAAAGCGTCTCGCCGTGAGCAATTTGCATACTTTACGGCACTTTCTTTTATCGCAGAACCGTCAAAAGGGCTCCTGGAAAGCCTGATCCGTCCCGAGAGGCGTAATCCAACCCTTTCAGTGAAGCGGTCAGTTTGGTCACTCCCTGGTAATTGTCGGACACGCTTGAATGCAGTGCTAATTGTTCTAGAGCCAGTTGAGTGTCCCTCAGGAGTGGGACGTTCAGCAGAAATTTGTCAACTCTTATTTTCGCCTGTATGGGCGGCGGAGGGACTCTTGATGGGATAATCCAGCGCATATACAGCTGAAGTTTATAAGGGAGCTAATCATTGAGAAAATTATGTGTCTCCACCATTTTATCAAAACACGAATGCAAATTAAAATTTTTTTAAAAACTTATCTTTCACAAAGACTTGAATTATTAGGAAACTGTGGAATAAAAACGTCACATTTGTTTAATCTTAATTTTTTTCATAAATGAAATTATGAATTATAGAAAACAATAATTTTCGATGAGAATAAACTTCAGACTTTAGAGAAAACTAACATTTGCCTTTGTCAACGTAAGTAAAAATAAACCGTTTCAATGATATTCTTTCATGTATTTATCATACTAAATATCAATATAAGAAGAATGAAAAGTTTATACTAATTGAATGCAACAGAAAAATTGAACAATAAATTTAAATTTCGATGTTTCTCATCAACATAATGATCTATAAATGCATCAGCTGCTATGGGTAAGTCCCAGGAATGAATGTGTTATTGTGCTAGGCCAGTTAACCGATCCTGAGATATTGTCATTTTTTAATTAAATGGAAAATGTTAGAATCGCATTTTTTGAAAGCGGTATCTGTCGAGGTGGAAACGTTACTAACGTACTCCCAGAACTGTTGGTAATAATCATTTTTTTCTGAAATACCAGAGACTATATAATATTCTGAGATATTCTATAATTTTGATAATGATTTTGAATTTAATTACTGGATTCTGCGATCTTACAGGGTTACAGGGAGTAAAGGTGAAATGAAATCGTGTTTGATTTTTCATACATATATATATATGTTATGTGACTGTGACTGACTGATCCTGGGGGGGGGGGGGTAATTTCATCCTTTACCCCCCTTGTATACACGCCTGGCCATATATCTCACCGGCATTGAGTGAATCGTGGGGTTCGAAAATGAGTTGGATTGTTGGGTACTTTCGATTTGAATTGAATAAAATTTGCAGGAGATTCAGCAAGAAAAAATTCGGTGTATGCCGAGAAGCACAGATTTAATTACATCAAAATCAACCTGTTCTTCTGTATAATGTTTCACACTAAAAACTATATCACCTTCAACAATCATTCTTCTCCAGTCTCTGGAATTCAATTGATAATGATATCCATATAGAAGGCATATACTACCATTGTTAATAGAGATATAGTAAGTCAATGCCAGTGTAAAAATGATTTGAATTTTTTTGTTACGCCATCTGCACAATAATGCCAATTTTTCCGTTTACTTGACGATGCACGACAATGTTTTCTATTCTGTTGGTAAAATCAGGTGCAGAGTTCTGTCTGTCAGTTTGCCTGAAAGGTTTGAAAAAAAGAAGGAAGGTTCGAAATATAGATGACGATAGAAATTTATGAAGTGAATGAAAGTTTAGACATTAAATAATCTTTGGAACATGAATAGTACGACACTAACAAAATAATTCCTTTTAGTTTCTGAATTGATTGCAATCTCTCGGTGTTATGTATAATGGTGGGTTTATACAGTAAGTAAAATAAAATAAGAAGTAATATTAAGTAAAACAAAAAGATGAAACTGCACAACTCCCCTAACAGGTTCATACAGAAATAAAATAAGGAATAGAATAAAATTGGAAGTAAAATAAAAGATGGTCATCTTTTATCTTCTTATTTTGTGTGGTTATTTCGCATATGCGCATTTTCTACTAGATCGATCAGATGACAGCTACGGATTTGTTTTCGTTAACTTAACCTAAGAAATTGTGTTGTGATTTGAATATATTATTATAAACTATATGCAGAGAAAAATTTTGTTAGACGATGAGGATTTAATTATATTTCTACTGTTGTCCACTGGGGCTTATGTTTTATTAAACCAAAGTAGACACCGTCGGTTCAAGAGTAGACCTCTCAATCGAAAACGACTGTGTTTTTGATAATCTTTTATTATTTATGAAAAACAATGACAGGGACCAGTTTTTCAAATATACCCGTATGTCCCCAGAAATGTTTGATTACTTGCTCAATTTGATTAAGCCATTTATTCAAGAAGACCCTACTAAATGTCCAATAGAACCAGGTCAGAGACTTGCAATAACATTACAGTAAGTAGAAATTTTTTTTTCGAACCAATCACAAAAATTTTACCTATTTATTTCCTATTTTACTTATACAGTCCCTATAAACACTCTGCAAATTATTACTTCCAATTTTACTTTATTTTATCTATTATTTTATTTTACGTACTGTATAAACTCACCATTAGTAATCAAGAAAATGTGTGATTCAATCTACGATCTCTATACTACTGGCCAAAATTCCCAAAGCGTTGTTTTTTATTCAATATATGTTTTATACCTATCAGCTGTTCAGTGGTTCTTTGGGATTGATTGACATTATTCAAAGAGAGACATGCTAATAATAAAGACACATTGGAAAATATATTGTAGAAGTGAACTCTGATGAAATGGGACAGATATGAAACATATGTCAGACTAATTCTGTTCCCATTCCCTCTCAATAATTTTTGAAAAAATTTCTTGACAATTTTTTTTTTCGATTCCACTTCTTGATGAATTTGTTCTATTGTATCACCACTCCATTTGATTTTCAGACAATTTTTTTTATCTTCAAATGATCAACCGAAAAAATTCCAATTCCAATCTTAATTATATTGGCTATCTTTTCCATCTATTCTTACGTTTTTATCTCTCATTCACATTTTTCCTTACGAATCTTCTGACTCGATGAGATTATAATAATAATAAAAAAAATAAGCTTTATTGCCCGAAGAATGAATCTTATTGACAAAGCGTGTGTGAATAATGAAAAATGTATACAAGCATATATAATGAGTCCATATAATTTGAAACCTCTAAAATTATACACAAGTTCATATACACACATACACTTATGATATGATAAAAACAGATGTTTAGCACATTGAAGAAAATGTCCACATTTTTAAAGTGTGGTAACAAACAGAAATATAAAAGTCAAGAACAGAACTTCACAAAACAAAAAGGATGCTAAACGGAACTTAGTTCAGTTTGACACTAACATTAGCTCAGTGTACGATGTGTTTCAGAGTAGGTATTAGTGGAAGTTATCATCATAAATTTCGTCCAAACTGTAATAGGGCCTATCCGAAAGTGAAACTTTAATTGCTTTCCTGAATTCTGAGGGGATGTTCTATTTCGAACTCAACTATAGTTTACTATCGAACAATTGAAGCTCAAACAGCAACAGCTGATTTCTGGATTCAAAAAATATATGAAAATTAGGGCATACTTTGAAAATCACGAGTTTTTGGTTAATGAGTTATCACATAAGAGTACAAACATAAAAAAAAAATCATTTTCAGGAAAGATGTACAGAATGTACGCACCTCGAAGATTTTTTGCTTGAAACCAACTTTCACTGATCGCAGCTTGCAAACCGAAATTGATAACTTATTTTTTCAGGAATACACATATGTCTGACTTATAAATGTATCCACAAATATGTTCTTGTTTATATGAAATTGTTCCATGACTCACTGTTAGTATACCTTCACAAAAAACTCGATAATATTTTTGTGGATACCCATTGATATAACGTATATCATCAAATTTACTGGGTCTATGGGACCCCTTTTGGTTCAACAACCAACAACTGTTGTGTATCTCTTGGCGTATTAAATATAATTTCTTTATATAGAACGAATTAATAGAAAGCCAATTTAAATATAGGATGTTCCTTAACGTGCTAATGAACCAAACTTCATATGAACATATGCCGTAAAATGAGTCATAACTTTTGAACTACATGGAGTTGAAGTTTTGAGAAAGTTTTTAATAATAACTCTTGTGTGACCCTTGTTTTGTGTGCAGTGCACATCTTCTACGAATCGGGAGGCTTTTCTGATGTATAACTTACTTGGTCCACCACTATTATTGAATAAAATATTCATAATGCACGTGTTTTTTTAAAGAATTACGATATCCATGAATCACTAGTGAAATAGTTATTCAGTGGTCTCGGTAGTGTAGTGGTTAGCATATCTGCCTATCAAGCGGAAGGCCGGGGTTTGAATCCTCGCCGGGCCACCGTGCTGGGTAATCGCACGTTAAAAGGTAAGGCCTCGTTGATCCATTGCTCGCACAAGTTTCGACTTTTGAGGGTTGACGTTCGTCAGCTGGTTAACGAAAACGAACAATTTTAGAACAATTTTAAAACTACCAACAATATGACAATTTTTCCGAATAGCAGTTCGATTTTTACGTATAACGTTTATACAAATACGATAAAAATAAAGCGTGCTATGAAACGTCAGATCGAATTTGTTGGTTGGTTCGACTTGTTTCAGCAGCAGAGTTTATAAGTATCAAAGGAATAAAATATAAAAAGATGGTGAAAATGAAGAAATGTCTTGTACACCTCCAGAAATAAAAGAAAAGATCATTTGCAAATATACTTGTTGATGCTGGCGGGAATATAACAGCTCTCAAAAGGCAAGTTGGATGGAAATCCACGACGTGAGCAGCAGAGCAAATACCCAACAAGAAACAGAATACATGAAAGCGATATGAAATCATATTGACAAGCTCGTTTATGAATATTAAAAATTCAATCAATATAAGTTCAGACTTGCCTCAATCAGTTTTGAACATTGTTATGATACAAATTTTAGTATTAATACTGTTAAATAGTTAAATTTGTTTTCAATTGGTAATAATACAAATTCCTTGTTACTCGTGTAGAGATAAAAATTGTGATCACTTCACAAAGCATCATGGACAAAGTATAGTATTCTACTCTCGAATAATTGCTATTATTCTCTCGGTGATTCAAAACACTCGCCTGCGGCTCGGGACCATAAACTTCACCTCGTGAATAGTATGCTCGTTGAATAATATACAATTAAATTATTGT
>JAVJAQ010000631.1:0-315908 GCA_032362365.1 Zygogramma bicolorata
TATCATATATAAACGATGAGTATTTACAGCAAAATAAACTCAAAACAACTCCCACCATTTTTCACAAGCGACGATTTTGTTCTTATCGTCTCCACCAAGTCAATCCACCAAAATATTGAAAATGTTCCTCCACCATTTCTTAGATTTCTTTAATCTTAGGGAAAATGCATCCGCCTGGTAGTAATCTTATAGATTGGTTCTTTTTCGATATTTTCACTAGACTCCTGATTCGTAAAAATATAACTGAAACAAGTTCAATCTTGGATTTCTTACTACTAGTTGAAATTGTGTTTGTTGTCAGCTCACTTTCAATTCACTAATAATGCTACTCAAAAAGAATCATCCACCATTTCTTAGATTGCTTATCTGGGAAATTGCATCCGCCATCGTAGGGACATAATAGATTAATTATTTTTCGAATGTGTGAAATATACTGTAATGTACAGCTTATCCAATCCATCCTGGCACAAACTCAGCTACTTTTCCAATTGCACACTGGTATTGCAGACTGCAGACCATGACAAAAGAAAAAACACTTACTAGGAATTAATTTCAACACAGTGAACAAAAATAATAGGTGTTCTTTATCTTTCTATACGTCACAGCGATTGCTGGGCATATACGTCATTGCCAAGATGGATTGGATAAGCTGTACTTACTTGAATTCGGATTTTTACCAAGGTGAGCATTGATAGTGCAATGAAGATTATGGACGAAAATGATAAATATTTTGTTTTGTCAAAACTCAACACTCATCATCGTATATCAACTCAGAATTTCGCATCGCAGGATTTGTTTCCAATTTCTACGTGTTACGACGCTACACAGACAACTCGATCCGTCAATTTAGCGCTAAACGGGAATCTGACTGAAAAATTTGCATAATGAAATATGTAAATGAATACAAGGCGACCTGTCCCGAAGAGAAATTTCAACGACGTTAAACAGGATCCGAAGCGTACCGCTCAAATAATGTGATTAAGGCCAATCGTGTGAATAACACGGTTATCAGCTTCGTAATCGGAGATGGCTGTGTCCGTTCGACCCGAATCAATAATAATAAAATTATTTCGGTAAAACAATGCGTCATTGAAATGACCATCATCAGTTTACGAATGAGACCAAGCCCGTGTTGTCATCGAGATAAATCAATGGAATTCTTTCGTAAACATATGGATCATGATCATATAGCAATATATTAGTAAATAAAGCAACGATTATATAATAACCATTACACTCGTTAAATAATGAAGAACTGTGAGTTTTAGATTTATATTGTGGGTCCACTGATCTGGAATATTACTAGTCTCATTATAATCTCAATATATACAACAGTTTATACAGTGAAGGTTCACTGAATTAAAACGATGGGATGCTTATATAAGCTAGTGATAATATCAAATATAAAGCAAAAAATATTCAAATTGCTTTCAGTAATGATACAGAATTGAATCTCAATATCCATCAAACTGATATATTATTCACAGCTCTATATAGATCACCTAGTACGAATAAAAAATGGATCAACAGCCAACTTCACATCGTCACTAGTCACTCGATTAATGATTTACTGAATGAAAACTCTGACGTAGAAGACTACAAAAATTTTGTGAAAAATAGTATAATGAATTCGTTCAGTTACATATCATTAATAAACAGAATAACAAGATCAAATAGCAAAAGTTGTATAGATCATATATTTTCAAATATTACTTCGATCGAGCTAGGTTTCATCTTTAGAGAACCCCGTTTCATCAATGTTTTCAGGCAGAACGTCGCACACGTGTTATTTTTTTTACATTTATATTTCCCTTTGATGACCACTCTTACGAGTGCACCCAGAAGGCAGAGCAAGCGTCGGCTAATCATTTTGGGTGCCAAAGCGCTCTGGGGCGTGTTACCGATTTTCACAGTAGGGCATTTGCTATTTCAACTGTAGGGACACCCAGAAAAAACCACAGAGCTTCCGGCTCGGTTGGTGTATTCGATACAGATTTCTTACCTACCAAGGTTGATATTTAGGCAACTAACAATTGCCCATCGCACCGAGACGGTCAGAAAAATTCTGCCCCGACCGCGGCTCGAATCAGCAGTGAAATAGCCAAATTGAATATAAGGACCGCGCCTTAACCGCTTGGTCAAACTAACCGACATAAACAGTTCATATTTAATCATTATTATGTTGGTAAGATCAAAAAATAAGGAATAAAGAAGGCCCCATTTCCATTTCAAATTTTTGTGGATGAAAGTTTTCTCCTTGCTGAAAATTATCATTTTGATAATACATAATTGAACATAATGGAACAGAAAGGAAACTCAAAGAGGCTACTTGCATTTTGCTAAAAAGAAATTGCCACCTGTTCATTAACAATATTTGGATGCCTCTTCTGAAAAGGAGAGTTGAACTGGGAAAATTCAGTTTGAAGCGGGCTGTGTCAGAATTAACACCCGGTAATACATTTTCAGACAAATTATCAATACTGTTTCTGAAGAAATGTTTTCAAAGGTCTTGAAAAGAAAGCAGACTCGTTTCCAAATCGTCCGACGGAAAGTATAATTTTTTTATCATTTTTTTCAATCTATAAGTTCATAAAGAATACGATACGTAACTGACAAAATAGTCAATTTTGTTTTTATAATATTGCAGTTACATATAGGAGAAAATATAGCAACCTCATGTATTTCATGACATATCCACCCATAAAAACCCTCGTGCGTTGACTGATATGCTTTTGTTTAGTCAATTCCTCTCGATCTGAGAAATCGAAGCCAAAGCTGACATTTTTTGACGGTGGGTAATGATGAGAATTCGATTTTTCAAGGCTGCGATTCCAATCATGCGACAGCTCATGAGATTATTTCGATACCGACGGTCTCATTGGTTAAACTTTGGCGAGATATTTCGTTCACCAATAGAATCACCGGAACACAAAATAAGTGTGGGCAGGCCACCTTATAGAAAACTAACCTATTACATACAAGTTTGACAGTTTGATACTTCTCTTTGAAGTATTTGAAATTTAAATGAGTTTGGAAGTTCTCAATATTCAACTCCATTCCAATTAGTTTTGTTCGTTTCGTTTCCACGTGTTCATCGTTACTATTGCTATTTTTGAGATTTTTTTTTTAACCCAGGTTACTTTTAAAATGTAGCATTTTGCATTGTTTGTGCTGTTAATAGTGCCTATTCTAATATCCATCTCAATAAAATATCAATTAGCTACCGCAGGTAAATTATTCTTTGGTGTTAGAAAATATATGATAGTTTCAACACATATTTCAAAAATTCAAAAATAGTTTTGAAAATCCCAGAATCAAAATTGATGTCAATTGATAATAGATCGCGAGATTATTCTGACAATGAAGAAAACAAACTTCACGCTGAACGACCTTTCTCAACTGACGTCTAGAAGTTGAATTTGTGTGATTTACTGATTGTTTACCAGAATTTCCCAGTTTAACATATTTTTTCCATCAATATAGTGACAATGACTGTTACTTGCCTGGTCAAGAAGCATGCGAAAATAATAATTTGAAATCAAGATGCCTAGGAAACCCTGGTGTATCTACTTATACCTGAATAATTTTGGGATAAACTTGGCGAAAACTGATTGCTTGATTTCTGAGATCGCAAATGCTTCAGATCGCTTTTGTAGATGGCGATCAGTCATATACCATATGAAGCCTAATTTTCAGTAGAGAGGAATGTGAAACCGAATATTCTACCACTGTTTATTATTTGCCTACTGAGATTTTGACAGCCCTGACAGCCAATCAAATGCGTTTCAGAAAACGTGCATGTAACGTGGAAACCTACCGTTAACAACCTGTCAATACTGTCACTGTTACCTCTACAACTTTTTAGTTTAGTGTGTTTATATCAGTTTGTAAGACTACACTTTGATTCCGAGAAAATTTACTTTGCCCATTCACCTAAGAATTTACGACAAAGTTCATGCTGGTGTATTGAAAGTGATAGACTTGAAATTGGGGATACACACATCAGTTATGCAACGGTTCAAAATACGTATCACATCGATAGTTCCTTTATTTAAACAAAACTTCGTTTTCAATATCTCATTGATAAGAGCTACAGATGTTTCCTCCTCGATATAAGACTTTCGCTCAAGCTGAAACGAATAGAATTAGCTACAACGCTACATTCATGTTATTATTTTGGGGCGATTTGTTTTGTACTCACCTTAGGTGCTGAATAAAGAAGAATATTTGGATCCCCAGATTTTGACTGACCACACAAAATACGAAATCTTCTACACATCGTGAAAAAGTACTTGTAATAACTTCAAAACGTATTCTACCTATATAGACTTTCAAACACTGTTGAATGCGAAGAAATAATATCAGAGTTTTCATTGACAACAATAAACCTCAGAGTTACGTCAATTTGTCAAAACCGACATTTGACAGATTTTCGAAAATGCTCATATGACGCTCCCTATACCAAAATTAGAAAGCTTTTGTAATCGTCGATTGTTTCTCGCCAAGAAATTCTAAACAATATCGAATCACTAGATACACCAGTGTTTCCTAGGAATCTTATTTAAAATCATGGAATGAAAGTTCTTTCAGGCGAGTGTTGTCAAATGCCTATGACCTACAAAACTACCGTCGGCTGTGAAATGTGTCGTTACGTCAACAGATTCATGAGGTGTGCCTCTGCTAGCAATCTCTCGAAGAGATTTCTTTAGATAAAATTATTCAAAATCAAGAATGCGAGATGTCGAGAATATGGACGATTCTTCCGATATAAGGGTATTTATGCATCTTGCATATTCACTTCCTCAGGAATATTTAGATAGATGAACTCTATGGTTCATTTTCTCTCGGCAGTCCACAATAGTGAATCTATCTTCTGTCAGAGATGAAGTCCCAATTAGAAAAAATTTGGTCGTAAATACGAAAATACAGATCAGCAATCCGTTTCCATTCGTCAACAGTTCAGGAAGTCGACCCTTCGGAGAATCAACCTGATTGATTGAACGAGCGATGTTGGGTGTATATCCCTTTATGCGGACCGAATTTTTTGGCTCTGTTCCTGATGCTGTATTTGTTTCACGATATCATTAACGAAAGATCCCGCAGTGAAAAGCACTCTTGGATGCTTCAGGGTTGAAGTCTGATATACAGAAACACGATAAATATTTATATGATGCGGAACTTTAAGTTTGCTGGGTTGAGAATTTCCATGAGTTCACGGCTCAAAATAATATTATAATACTATACTTTGTCCACGACTATTGTTGAAATCATATATTTCGTAGCTATGTTGGAAAGAATATCGTTATACTTCATCAAAATAAAAATTTATAACTGTCTGTTCCAATAACCCAAGAAATATCAATTATATCAAATAATTCAACAAAACTATGAAAAATATTCATAATAATGTGTTTCTTCAAGAATTACTATATGAATTAATCATTAGTAAATAATGATTTCATGAATAGATGGCCATCGTAATTCTTGAAGAAACACGTGCGTTATGAATATTTTATACAATAGTGTAGATATTGATTCATGTTACAAGTGCAGAAAATATACCAGATGAACTAAATTTTATTATTTAGCCAATTTCTTTGGCAAGATAGAGATTTGTTCATCGAATCAATTGAATTTTCCACCCCTTCTTTTTTTCAAATTGTTCCCCATTATTTCTTTCATTGATTGGTGTACAATTCAGAATGGAATGGCATGCTTTTTATATGTTAAATGAGTTTTAACAAATATAAATATGTGGGAACATAAATTTCAGTTTTTTTATGTTTTTTTATTCTCTTTTCACTTTATTCCTTGCATACAGTTGTACTACTGTTGTTAACTGACACCTATCACTCACCGCTGAATAAAAATCATCATTCTTTTGATTCTTGACCATAGCGTAATAAAGTTTATATTTCTCAAAATTTCAGTCCAGTCAACTGAATCATTATGATTCCCGAACAAGGTACGATATGGATTCCACCATTCACAGATAATAAAAGACTTGATTATCAGGGACGACCTTGTAGAAACGTCACAATTCTGATCCGTCTACCAACAAACACGAAATTCAAGTTGTTTCATTTAAGAATAAATAAATCTACTTATATCCAAAATATTTTCTTGTTTATTGAGTCAAGTTCAAATTGTCACAATTGATGTTTTTTTGTGGATTTGATGGACTTATATCAACTCTTTACACTTACTACGATTGTTCAGTCCGAATTGCCTAATTACTTCAAGCGTACACCCTTTGAGATGATCCAGCAATAGCGCTTTTTTGTAGTCTTTTCAATTTGATATTACGAATTTGACTGTATCGTTCAATATGGAATTTAATAAAGTTTAATATTGATTATTAATATGATAATTGAAAGAGAGTTTTGAAATATTTACCTGGTCGAAGAAAAGATTAACTGAATAACTCGAATGGATATTGGCCACATCGGCCTCGAAAGTTCGAGCACTGCCTACGACATCGTGTTCAAACTTCGTCCTCATGCAATATGGCCACTCTTGTTCTACAAATTACTATAGTAGCTGAATTATTATTCCATTTTGGACCAAAATCTGATGAGAAACACTGCTGTCAAATGATTCTCTAGCAGCTAATCTGGATGAAGCAGTGGACTACTACTTCAGATTCTTCAATTAAAGCTCACAACAACTGGAAAATGCTCCTTTTGTATATTGCTTTACCATCCAAATATGACGTGGAAAAATCTTCGTCTGGTGACAGCGGCTCTTACGCCTTTCATAAAAATACGACCCTTTCAGCATTTACCACACTGGTAACATAGCGATGGGATTGTAAGTTGTAAAGTTGTCTATTCTGTAAACATAAACTGATACAGATAGGTTGTAGGTACCTAGCAGACCAAGAAAATTGAAACACAACAGTTACAATACCCTACTTGTTCGTTACCCGCCCAATGAACCAATTTCAGCGCTATGTGGCATGTACAAATCTTTATTCGCCCCACCTACGTTGAAAGCTACGTATACTCGATGTTCTATGAGTGAACTAGTATTTTTTGAAAATATCAAAATCTGTGTTGAATTGACGGTGAGTTTTGATGCCTAGATGTAAATGTAGCATTTGGATTTCAGTTTAGTTTGGATTCTTTATATTAAATAATTATATCGTTCAAAACAATTTTATGGCATTGGTCACACCTACCCCAGTAAAAATACATTCAGGGCTAGTATGGCTGCCTTGTTTGGGATGAGTGTGTGTAACTCGTTTTCACTTATACCATCACACTCAAAATATTTGCTGGTTCTAGATGCAGAATGGTTCGAAATCATCACCGAAATATCCAAAGTGCCTAAAATTATTCTCAAACGGACCTCGACAATGCAGTAGAAGAAATAAAAAGCGGTACGATGCGTATTTACCGAGCAAATAATCAGCAGAATAATTCTAAAATATAGAAAACAAATCTCATGATCAGAAATCGAAGACTCAAATGTTTTGGTGGACCAAGACATCTTTAAAGTTTTTTCTGAACCAATTATAGACAGAAGAGGAAATTTTCATTTCCAAGACATTTTGGATGATTTTCATTTTTGACCTTTCGAGAGTTCATAACTTTTTCATCAATGAAGATATTCGAATTTTTCAATATCGAAAATAATCTGAGATATATATATATATATATATGGTTCAAGTGGACTCGGTTCAGTTGCTGAGTATTGGCAATATAATCATTTGTTGCTCAATGCCAACAACTTGCCCTAAATGATCTATTGGTTCATCTGGGATTTCTCGCATATGTCATGAATATAAGAATCACAATACCCATAAGTACTGCCAGTAACAAAAATACTGATTAGCAAAGATTATCACAGCAGCCGTTATGGATGAATTCTTTCGAAATAACTTGTAATTGGTTGATATTCGGATTTGATGTTGAACATCGATTACTCGTGTGTGTATGTTTGTTTCAACAAATCCTATCCATAGGGATACGAGCTAAAAATCATAGCACAGGTATAGTATTTGCGAATGGATGTTTGATACTATATCAGTTAAAGCGAACATAGCTGAATTTGCTCATCGCTTATAAAGTAACAATATCTGCTATTGATGGCTTCAGTGTTTGTTGAATTTATCCGATTCATCAACTTCATTTCGGTGTTCAAAATCGGTTTGGTATAAAATACTGACAGTTTGCTTGCTGAGAACTGCATTATGAGTCTCCAATCAGTTCATCGTCTGAAAACAACTGGAGGATCAGAGCCTGCTGTTGATTTTTAGGAACTGAATTATTTGCATCACAAACAAAGTATGAGAAATGTTGAATATCTCTGGAAGAACATCGGCAAAAAAAGAGATAAATAAATATATAGAAAGATAGGTCTTCCGAAGTTATTGTAGGTACTGTTTGATAGTTATAATTTTTTGGCTGATAAACATTTTCTCAGTAGTTTTTTTGGGCAGATCCCTCATCTTTGACAATTTTTACAAAAAATCTTGGGAAAAAAGAAGTGTTTTCGGTATGTTTCGAAAATGGAAACAGATTTGTTTTCCGAAACGTCAACAAAGTCAAGTAATTTTAAATACAAAAATTAGTTATTGAATTTTTGTGAAAGTAAAATTTTGGTCATGTGAGAAGTTGCTGACTAATAGCACGTGTTTAATTCGGAAAAAACTGTTTTTAATTAAAGCAGAAATTTTTCGGGGTAGATCATCAATCTGCAGAAATAATTATTGTAGGTATAGTCGGCTCGGGTGAGTGTGAATTCGGGGCGAGTGTGAACAACTGCATTCAATTAGCGTCTGTAATGCTGCGCATTGGAAATGGAATTCATATTAGTATTCGCACCCTGTACGCAAGTTTTATTCCAACGTATGGGAAGTTCATTTGGGATTCTCACGAAATATCCCTGAACGAATTCATTGTTCTTAGTCCAGACAGAATATGAGATCTGGGACCTGTTTCGTAAAAGTACAAGTCTTGTAGCTACAAGAGAAACACAAAGTAGGTATAGGTAAAAAACGAGTAAAAATCGATTATTTCGAATCTGTTTTTTTGTGTTTCTATTGTAGCTACAAGACTTGTACTTTCATGAAACAGACCCCCGGAGGTGCTGTGATGCGTAGTACAAACAAAACGTTTGGGTAGCTGGGAAGTTGTAATCATCGAGCTTCCATGTTCACAGAAATGCCCTTTTTGCAAATCTGCAAAATTACTGGCGTTCTCAGATGAGCGATTGAGTTAGTGAATTGAACGGGAGTCTCTCTGTGAACACGACCAAAAAGGTCGTTCGCGAATTACGCGACAAGTGCGTTCGAGCCTTCGGAGCTCAAACCCCTCTTGGCGCGTCGGGTCCTATCACGAGGGTAGAAATCAATTACGGAAAGAAGATCTGAAAAAATGAGAATACATGTGATTCTTGTGCATAAGTGTCGTTTGGAATTGAATTTACTCGTATTTGGAAACCAAGAAAATATGGAATGGGAGTCGCCCAGGGAATAGCTATGCAAGGTAGGTAGACAGAGTATAAACTTGGTATGTCAGTATTGATGTGTATTAATGTAAATAACCATTTCATTCACTTTTGAAAAAAGAAAAGCCAATAAAATTGAATTTGAAAATATAAATATTGATCACATATTGAGGGACCTTTCTGACTCTTTCCAGTTTATCTAGAAGTTATTGAGACGGGCCTTAGGGTGGCCGATAAAATATTTTTAGCCGGTAGGGTAATGTAGAGGCCTAATAGGTAGAGAAACATTGGACTCTTGTGTTATGAGCATATATTTTTGCATACATGTGTGAATTTCTATATGATTCGTATTTCATGAGAAGACATTGTTGGACTCAGTTCATTTTGTTTGTGCTTACACTTCTAAAGTAGTTTATTGATTAAATCAAAATCAATGTTACGAAAAATGTCATTTTTCATAGTTACAAATTGTTTCAAGGAATTTTTTTTTTATTTTATATCTTCTTATCTATTTTTGTTCAGTTCCTATTCTTTTATTTGCTGATGATATAGTAATATAGTAAATAAAGTAAAGAATCATTAGCGGATATCATTTCCAACAAGCCACCCTATTTTAGAGTACTAGGAAGCTGAAAAACTCCAAGTGTATCACTAAAGACCTTTCCCTAGCGCGAAAGGCCGAACTCAAGCTCCTTTTGGATATTGCCTTACCATCCAAAGACGTGGAAAAATTTTCGTCTGGTGACAGCGGCTGCTACGCACTTCATAAAAATACGACCCTTTCAGCATTTACCACACTGGTAACATAGCGATGAGGTTGTAAGTTGTAAAGTTGTCTATTCTATAAACATAAACTGATACAGATAGGTTGTTGGTACCTAGCAGACCAAGAAAATTGAAACACAACAGTTACAATACCCTACTTGTTGGTTACCCGCACAATGAACCAATTTCAGCGCTTATGGCATTGGCATGTACAAATCTTTGTTCGACCCACCTACGTTGAAAGCTATGTATACTCGATGCTCTATGATGTCTAGACGTGTAAATGTAGCATTTGGATTTCAGTTTATTTTGGATTGTTTAAATTAAATGATTATATCGTTCAAAACAATTTTTTGGCATTGGTCACACTTAATACATTCAGGGGTTATTATGGCTGCCTTGTTTGGGGTAAGTGTGCGTAACTCGTTATCACTTATACCATCACATTCAAAATATTTGCTGGTTCTAGATGCAAAATGGTTCGAAATCATCACCGATAATCTCAAAGGGCCTCAAATTATTCTCAAACGGACCTCGACAATGCAGTAGAAGAAATAAAAAGCGGTACGATGCGTATTCACCGAGCAAATAATCAGCAAATTATTCTAAAATATAGAAAAAAAATCTTATGGTCAGAAATCGAAGACTCAAATGTTTTGGTGGACCAAGACATCTTTGAAGTTTTTTCTGAACCATTTATAGACAGAAGAGAAAATTTCAATTTCCAAGACATTTTGGTTGATTTTCATTTTTGACCTTTCGAGAGTTCATAACTCTTTCATCTTTCAATATCGAACAAAATCTGAGGTATATATATATATATATATATATATATATATATATATATATATATATATATATATATATATATATATATATATATATGTATATATATGATGCGTTGTTTTTTCGGGTTTCATTCCGTGTTCTGTGGTTTTGATCCTCTGAAGGATAATTCTCACAACGTTTCGGCAAAGTCTCATTTGCCATCTTCTAGGTGATATCTAGAGTTTCGATCTCCTAACTCAACTGCGTCGTCAGTCGAGTTCGGAGATCGAAACTGACGAATTGTTTTTCAAATGTGTTATTTCATAATTTGGATAAATGAGGGTCGGGCGAAACAGCAAAAAATCCTCTCGAAATAAGCATAAACGAGTACTGAGTTGCGACAATATCAAATTACTTGAATATCTATTCCACAAAATATTCATCAATTAACTGTTTTTGATACTAATTCAAAATCATAAATAGGAAGTGGACTTGATAGGTGAAGATACAGTACAATGACCATGCTCGTACAATGGGATTTCATCGTTAAAATCTATCGTGTCTTGAAATGTCATAATTTTCACTGCTAGGATGAAGTGAATTATCACTTGTAATAACACTAGTGCTCGAATTATTCTCGAAAATTTTACTTGCAAGTAAACACCTTACAGAAAAGTACCGAATTTACACTTGCCCCAAAACTATGGGAAAGTGTGATCCAAGGTACTGATGTTCAAAAAAAAAATGTATCGAATTCTAGTTGTCACATGACAATAATGACGTTTAACTTTCTAAGCAGACATTAGAATATGACGATTACTTTATTTTGAATTTTTTGAAACAGCTAGAAATGACAAAAAATTTGCTCAAATTTTTCACTCATGAAAAACGCGTTCTCACTTACTCATAATATCAAACTAACTGTATCATAGTTCAAGACAATCATATGAAACGATGACACTATTCATTGGTAAAAAACTCTCTTCTCGAAAACAGGATGTGCAGCACATTCCACCTAAATGAAAGAATCAGGAAGTAATATAGCGAAGTCCATTTCGTAGACTTTCACAATAACGAACCTGAAGAATGTTTCATTCGGAGCTACAGAAATGAGATATTAAATTCCTGCTGCAAGATGCGGGATCCTTACTCCCGACAGAAATCTGGTCAGCAAAATAAGTAATAAACTTGGATCCTGAAATATGTCGTTAAGAAAAGGTCTGTTTCCTAGACGTTTATAATAAATTTGTGGGAAGAATATAGGATGAAATCCTTTAGGATTTGAATCAGAAGTGAATGAATTGAATAACGTTCGGGGCTGTGTGGATGAGATTTTTCTAAATACTATTCTTTATCTATGCTTCATCGTGCATGACTTTTCTATGAAATATATCTATGTGAATCAATGCTCATCGCGCTATATAAGTAGAAGAGTTGCTGATTCAGAAAAACTCTTTCTGCTCTTTTGTTGATGAATCGAACGTTTATGAAGTCTTTGATTATAATATGATTTATATGTAGGAACTCCGAAATGATAAAAAATTATATTGGAAAGAACAATTGGAATTTTCCTGCACGAGATGATTTTCGGTTATAATTGCACGAGTGCATACAAATTACCGATAATTTTGCCCGAGTCCGAAGAACGAGGGCTCTTTTACAAAATATGAAAATAACCGAATGCAATTTGTATAAGATGTCACGCGTGAATGCAAAATTATCTGGTTATTTTTATGCACGAATGTAATTCATTGGAACATTTCACGAATAAAGAAATCCTCAAGGAAATGTAATTTTTTGTTCATTTATACTTTCCTCTATAGATTGTATGGAGTACTCACCTAAACGCGAAATGTTTTTCTATTTTTGAAGTCTATCTGACATTCATTTGTGTAGCAGGTCTATCCAATCATAATGAATGATAGTGAGTGCTATCAGATATCGACCTACTCAGACGAACCCGCCAACTATATTGCTCGTTTTCTGAAGAATAAAGAATTAGACATACCCTGAAGAGTGAATTTATCAGATCAGGAGTACACAAACTATCCTGTGGTTCTTGTCCCAAATTTTATATTGGTCAAACGGGGAGATCTTTCACCAGAAAAATATGGGACCATAGAAGTAATTTATTGAAGGAAAAAACAATTCAACATTTGCAAATCACCTTCTGGCTGAAAAACACGAGGTCAATCGCAACTATGAGGTATTGGCATTCAGAGAAAAAAATCTTGGAACTCAGTGTGTTGAAATCCCTATGAATCAATAGAGTCAAGAAGTCGTGACATTTGCTTGATGAACAAATGAATCTGAATAGTTCTTTCTTGCTCAATTCGTTTCCTTATGACGAAGTATGAGGAATTAGGATAAGTTTAGCAGATGAACCCAGGCAATCTGTAAAATTCGTTTCTGCCAAAAATATCAGTTAGTGGTGATAAAGATATGTATTTATATAGAAGCAGAGGTTCGGATTCATTGTAGTGGCATGATATTCCTGAAGAAGCTGCTGTATATCGAAATACATGTAGCGGTTTTGTGAACTGTCTACTGAAAATCAGACGATAATTTTTTTTCATCACGATATCATGGATTTTCAGCAAGTATCTCCCAATTCCATCCATGCTTCAACATTCCAGGACCGATTTTTTGTAGGAATGACAATAAACCATATATAGTTATCGAAACTTTCGATAGGAATACCAAATGACCTCAAAATTCGCACTAGTGGTATAACAAGTAATAATTCGCTTCTCCCTAGCAGTGAAAATTTTGACATTTCAAGGTACGATAGATTTTAACTGAGATGCCTGGAAACCCTGGTGATTCCACTGATTAGATTTTGTTTAGATTTTTGTGGCGACAAAAACAATCGACACTTTTAGAGGTTTTCCTTATTTTTTCGGAAGAGGGCAATATGTTTCCATTTTTCAAATTTGATGTCGAGTGTCAAGTCAATTGTCACATCGTCATTGTTATGTATTTACATTTTTAGTACTCACCCTATATATATATGATACACTAGGTTACCTGGGATGTTTTTAAAAGGTGGCATTCAACTGTTGAGAAATACTTTTTGCAATTTTATATAAATAAAAATTACGTTCAACAACGCTGCTCGTCATTGAATCGATACATATATAATAAATTGGCGACGAGGATATTCGAAAACACGTGGAGCAGTTAATTCAAGGGCAAGAAAGCATGTCAACAGAAACGAGTACCACAATTCAAACGATTTTTTCTATTGAAACCTTCGATGTGAGTAAAATTCGATTCGATCGTTGGGTGAAGAGACTAGAAAGTGCCTTCCAAGTATTCAAAGTGGAAGAAGGCATGCGAGTTGCTTATCTACTACATTACGTTGGTTCTGAATCATATGATATCATTTGTGACAAATTATCACCAGAGGATCCTCACAAGAAAACCTTCCAGGAGTTGGTAGATTGTATGCTCCAATATTACCATCCAGAACCATTGGAAATTACTGAAATTTTCCGTTTTCACCAGAGAAATCAACGTGAAGGTGAAACATGTCAAGAATATGTCACTGCGCTACAAAAACTAGCAGTTCATTGTAAATTTGGAGAATATTTGAAGAAAGCCATCAGAAATAAGTTCGTCTGCGGTTTGCTAGCCGAGAACATTCAAGATAAGTTGTTACAAATAAAGGAGCTCACCCTGGAGAAAGCAGTTGATGTTGCTACAAGTATGGAGCTATCGCGAAGGGACACTGCCAGCTTACACAGAAACGTTGCCTCAGAAATTCATCAGATCAAGATTCCGGAGACAACCAGCACCAAGTTTCCCAAACATAATAATACTCCTAAGTCTTTTTCAAAATCTCTTAAGTCTGCTAGCTACATAAATAAATATAATTTGAAATGTTTCAGATGCGGTTCTGAATCACATTTGGCAAATAGATGTGATAAAATCAATGCCATTTGTGATTTCTGTATTCTTCGCGGACATTTGAGGAGAATGTGTAGAAAGGAAAGTAATGCTAATACTAATCAGATCGAAGAAATATTGATGGTTGAGACGGAGCAAGCAAGGTTCAGAGATAAGTTTACAATTGATATTGAAGTTGAAAAGAAATATATTGGATTTGAGGTTGATAGTGGTGCAGCAGTGAGTTTAATGAGTAAGAATCAATATTTATCTACTTTTCCAAACTTACCTTTGCAAGAAACAGACTTGAAACTGATTTCTTACTGCCAAAATTCACTGAATGTCGAAGGATTCATAAACGTACAGGTTGATTATAAAGGGATAATTCATAAATTGAATTTATATATCGTGAATATGGATAAATATCCTCTGTTAGGAAGGGAATGGATTAGACAATTACAAATAGAATTGACAGATGTGTCACAGTTGACAGTTACCGATAATGATATACAGAGTATTCTTGGAAAATATCCTTCGATATTTGCCGAGAATATCGGAAAAATAAGAGGTATTCAAGCTAAATTAAATTTACGTGGGGATGCAAAGCCAATTTTTTTTAAAGCTAGACCAGTTCCTTTTTGTTGAAGCATACTATGTTCCCTTCTACAAAGAGATTTTGTCTTTAGATATCCTTGGAAATAGTTGTTGATATATATAGTTCGAGTTTGTTCAATCTGATGTTTATTATAATTGTATGAAAGTAAATAAAACGTTCCATAAGTTCGAGTAGAATTCCTGCAAATTACAACAGGTTATGGGCCCAGGTCACGAAAACTGAAAGTGAAGTATCAATCCTGCGAATTTTGAACTATTGGAAGTATTGAAATATCCACTCATACCAGTGTCACGTCATCATTGCGAAAGTTAGCTGTCCCTTCGAAATCTAGAAGATCTAATACAGCCAAGCAAACCGATGGAGAAAATGAAGAATTTCAATTTCCAAAAATTCAATGGCCAAAACTTCCAGCTGTGGAAATATCAGATGGAAATCATATTTAAAGCTGAGGGATTATCTAAGTTATTCAATGAAACCTCCGAACGCCCTGCCGACGATGCTGATGCTGAAACCAAGAAAACCTGGGAAGAACTCAATGCTCGAGCCATGCTTCTTATATCTGTCTCGATGGAATTTGAACAGTTACAAACCATCATGGCATGCGAGACAGCCCCTGCAATGTGGTCTAGACTCAAAATTATCCACGAGCAACGATCAGCAATCAATAAAGTCATGCTGAAGCAGAAGTTCTTCAACTATCAAATGGCCAGTACCGACAGCATTGCTCAACTTATTGGTAAAATTGAATCAATGGCGCAGGCTCTTCGTGATGTTGGAGAAGAAGTTAAAGACCTTGATCTAATTGCAAAAGTTCTTGGCAGCTTACCTCCTAAATATGGACCATTCATTGCAGCATAGGACTCCTCCAATGAAGATAAGCAAACTTTCCATAACCTCACCGCCCGATTGTTGAAAGAGGAACTACGGCTGACCCAATCTGATGAAATGACTTCTGCCTTTGCCGCTGTTAATTTAAACAAACCAGGTCCCAGTCGTCAACACAGTGATTTTTCCGAAAAGCCATCGCCTAAAAGGAAACAAACACCATTTTGTTGCTATTGCCGAAAGAAGGGCCACATAAAGGCAGAATGTAGAAAAAGATTAGCTAAAGTAGCTGATCAATCAAAAGGAAACAGTCGAGAGCAGAAATTCCATGCGTTCAGTGCAGAGGAGAGGAATGTATCTATACAGGGCTGTGAAGATGTGTGGCTCGCAGACAGTGCAGCTTCCAAACACATGACTTTCCATCGTGAATGGTTCACCGATCTCAAACCTCTACCTCATCGCACACCCATTCAAATTGGTGACAACTCATTTGTATATGCTGAAGGTATGGGTTCTATTGAAGTCTTCGCAGTCATCAACGGTCGAAGAGAACTACGAAATTTGGAAAATACCCTATATGTTCCAAAACTTGGCAAGAATATGTTTTTAGTGGGAGCAGTGACAGATAAAAACTTCAATGTCATGTTCGATAAAGAAGGCATAAAAGTTTATTTTGATGAAACTCTGACTGCTCTTGGTATAAAACAGCCAAACCACTGTTACGAAATGTCCTTCGAGAAATCAACCATCGAACAAGTTAATGTAGCTGAAACAAATCTCATCCAGTTGTGGCACGAGCGTCTGGGTCATCTAAACTTCAGATCTCTGAAGGAAATGGCCGATCGAGGGCATATTCCAGATCTCAAAATCAAAAATCCAGGAGACCTTTTCTGCGAATCCTGTCAATATGGTAAACAAGATAAAAAACCATTCAAAGAAAATACTCAGCAACGTCACTACAATCCAGGCGAATTCATACATTCCGACGTGTGCGGAAAAATGACTACTACTTCTGTGGGTGGAGCCGATTACTTCGTATTATTTAAAGATGATTGTACCTCATACCGTCAAGTATACTTCGTCAAACATAAATCTGAAGTATTCTCGAAATTTCTGGAATTTGAGAAGCTGATTGAGCGACAAACTGGCAACAAAATCAAAATTCTTCGAACCGACAATGGTACTGAGTATATTAATCATCAATTCAACGAATTCTTCAGAAAAACTGGTATAATTCACGAAAAGAGTGCTCCTTATACTCCAGAGCAGAATGGCAAAGCTGAAAGAGACCTGAAAACAATTGTCAATAGTGCTCGAACGATGCTGAGTGAAACACATTTACCCGAAAATCTGTGGGCTGAGGCAGTAAACACGGCCGTATACATTCTGAATAGAAAACCATGTAAACCAAATGATGATAAAACACCATATGAGAAGTGGACTGGTAAACAGCTCAAAATCAATCATTTGAAGAAATTCGGTAGTGAAGCTTATTCTCATACACAAAAGCAACACCGAACCAAATTTGAGAATAAATCGAAGAAACTGATATTCGTCGGTTATGATGGTATGGGTGCGAATTACAGACTATTAGATCCAGCTACAAATAGAATATCTATAGCACGGGATGTCGTGTTCAATGAAAATATTCCGAAAACCGCCTCTACGATCACAAATGCTGATGAATATGCCTTTTATGAGGGTCCTTGCTACCAGAACACACAAAGTTTTCAGTCAAATTCAACGAATGAAGGGGAACAGCTTCTCATTCAAGATGAAAATAGTCAGACCGATATTGATGAGAACTGTTTACAAAGAAATTCAAATGAAAGGCAACTCCGAGATAGATCCAGGATCAATCGCCCTTCTCGCTATGCTGACTCGAACTTTGCTTGTGCATCAATCATCGAACCTCAAACCTATCAAGAAGCAGTGATAAGCAATGAAAAAGATCACTGGATGAGTGCAATGGAGGAGGAAATGGAATGCCTTGAGAAAAATAATACATGGGAGCTGGTATCTTTGCCCGAAAACAGAAAACCTGTAGGGTGCAAATGGGTATATAAAGTGAAATGCAAACCTGACGGAAGTATTGTGCATTACAAGGCAAGGCTTTGTGCCAAAGGATATTCCCAAGTAGCTGGCATCGACTATTCAGAAACGTTTTCACCTGTCGTCAGATATGACTCCATCAGAATACTACTAGCCATATCAGCTAAAAATGGCATGGAAATTCAACAGTTTGATATCAAAACTGCTTTCCTCAATGGCGATTTGCATGAGGAAATATACATGCATCAGCTGGAGGGCTTCCACTCTGGTGATATTTCGCAAGTTTGTAAACTGAAGAAAAGTTTATATGGTTTGAAGCAGTCTTCCCGTTGTTGGAACCATAAATTTGTGATGTTCCTAACATCGTTCCACTTCAAGCAACTGGAAGCGGACAAATGTGTATTTCATGCTGAAATTGATAATCACGACATTTTTCTCGCCCTATATGTCGATGATGGACTTGTCATCTGTAAGTCATTGAATGTCATCAAAATAGTTTTGGAAAAATTGGCTTCTTGTTTTGAAATCACTTCAAGTGATGCTGAATACTTCGTTGGAATGGAAATACGACGAAATGAAAGCAAGAAAGAGATTTTCATCAGCCAGCAAGGATACATACAGCGGTGCTTAGAAAAATTTAGGATGTCAGATTGTAAACCGAATGCAGTACCAGCCGATCCAAATATTATTCTCCATATAAATCAATGCCCGCAAAACGAGAAAGAGAAAGAAAATATGAAAAATATTCCCTATAGAGAAGCTGTAGGTTGTCTCATGTTCCTGGCAGTCGTAAGTCGTCCAGACATATCATTTTCGGTGAGCAGAGTTAGCAGATATCTTGAAAATCCAGGAAAACAACATTGGGAAGCAGTAAAACGAATTTTTAGATATCTGAAAGGAACTTTGAATTATGGAATTGTTTATAATGGAAGTGATGAATACTTGAAAGCTTATTCGGATGCAGATTTTGCAGGAGACATCGATACCAGATATTCTACAACAGGCTATATCTCTTTACTTTTTGGTAGCCCAGTTACATGGACATCTCAACGTCAGAAGTGTGTTGCAAGATCTACCACAGAATCCGAGTATATTGCAGCTTCTGATGCAGCACAAGAAATAGTTTGGCTAAGAAGATTCGTCAAAGAAATTGGTGTGGATGTTTCAAATCCCACGGAGCTTTTTGTGGACAACAAAAGTGCTATAAATTTAGTGTGCAACACTGACCATCACAAACGCACCAAACACATAGATGTCAAGTATCATTTCATTAGACATCACGTTGAAGGAAAGAGTGTCGTCGTAGTCTTCGTTGGATCAGAGAATCAGTTGGCCGATATTCTCACTAAACCTTTGCCAAGAGAAAAATTTTCAAGAAATCGACAAAATCTGTCTATAACCTTTCCAGAGTGAACAAAGAGTGGGAGTGTTGAAGCATACTATGTTCCCTTCTACAAAGAGATTTTGTCTTTAGATATCCTTGGAAATAGTTGTTGATATATATAGTTCGAGTTTGTTCAATCTGATGTTTATTATAATTGTATGAAAGTAAATAAAACGTTCCATAAGTTCGAGTAGAATTCCTGCAAATTACAACACTTTTGCTTTACTTCCAAAAATTGAAACTGAATTAGAGATACTTGTGAAAGAAGGTATTTTAAGAAAAGTGGATCATTCTGATTGGGCAACACCAATAGTTCCTATTGTAAAATCTAATGGCAGGATTAGGATATGCGGGGATTTCAAAGTAACGCTAAATAAAGTGTTACTGGTTGATGAACATCCACTTCCTACAATAGATTTTTTTTTCTCATCAATGGCTGGTGGAGAGAAGTTTACCGAATTGGATCTCACCCAGGCTTACTTACAAATGGAGGTGAGACCGGAAGATAGAAAATATTTGACTATAAATACGCATAAGGGTTTATTTGAATGTTCACGCTCATTATACGGAATTTCTAGTGCTCCAGCAATATGGCAAAGAGAAATTGAAATAATATTGAAAGACATTGAAGGGGTTAGTGTATTCTTAGATGATATTAAAATTACTGGTCCATCTAATAAAATTCATATTGAAAGGTTGGATTTGGTGATGTCGAAATTATCTTCATATAATATTAAGGTAAATTTGAATAAATGTCAGTTCATGCTCGATTCCATTGAATATTGTGGATATGTTATAGATAAACATGGCATTCACAAATCCAAAGCTAAAATTGATGCTATACAAAATGCCCCTCAACCTAAAAATAAAAGTGAAGTTAGAGCTTTTTTAGGTTTAGTTAATTATTATGGACGCTTTTTCAGAAATTTAAGTGACATTGTATTTCCTTTGAATAATCTCCTGAGAAATGAAGTTGAATTTGAATGGAATGATGACTGCAATGAAGCATTTCGCTTCATAAAGGACGAAATTCAATCGGATAATATTTTGGCACACTTTGATCCTAAATTACCATTAATATTGGCCACAGACGCAAGCCCATTTGCTGTAGGCGCGGTATTATCTCACTCCTACCCAAATAATACAGAACGTCCACTTCAGTTCGCTTCCAAAACGTTGTCTACAACTCAACAAAAATATTCACAAATAGACAAAGAAGCATATAGCATAATTTTTGGCATCAATAAGTTTTACATTTATCTTTTTGGTAGACGATTTGTGTTATATACTGATTGTAAGCCATTGTTACAAATTTTCTCTCCCAATAAGAGTTTGCCTCTACTATCAGCATCACGGATGCAACATTATGCCTTATTTTTACAATCTTTCAATTATGATATCAGATACAAAACTTTCGAAATGAATTTAAATGCGGATGCTTTGTCTCGATTGCCTATTAAATCTGAAGATTTCACACAATATGATGAAGTAGATTGTTTCGAAATTAGCCAGATAGAAACTTTACCGGTTACTCTAGATGAGCTTTCGACAGAAACTCAAAAAGATCCATCGTTGAGGCGGTTATTTAATGGACTTAAAACCGGCCAGATATTGAATAAGAAGGATAGGTTCAATCTTGACCAAATAGAATTCTCTTTGCAAAACGGCTGCATATTTAGGGGTCAGACCGCGGTAATTCCAATATCATTACGAAGGCGGATACTGGACGAATTACATATCGCTCATTTTGGTATAGTAAAAATGAAGGCGTTGGCTAGGAGCTATTGCTGCTGGCCGAATATTACAACTGATATCGAAAATATTTCTAAGAATTGTTATGAATGTAACACAAATAAGAATGACCCTAAAAAAATTACGGGTCATCCTTGGATACCAGCAATTGAACCTTTTGAACGTGTTCATTTAGATTTCGCAGGTCCATTTATGGGAGACTTTTATTTTATTCTTGTTGACGCTTATACAAAATGGCCAGAAATCCATATTATGAAAAATATTACTTCCAGTTCCACTATATCAATAATTAGAAGAATTTTTTGTACTTTTGGAATTCCCAAAGTATGTGTGACAGATAATGGGCCCTCATTCACTTCTTATGAATTCAAAATATTCCTTAAGCATAATGGAATTTCACATAAATTAACCGCGCCCTATCATCCAGCAACTAACGGCCTCGCTGAACGCTGCGTTCAAACTTTCAAACAATCACTCAGGGCTTTGAAAGGTAGTGATAGGCAAACTGCATTATGTCAATTCCTTTTGCAATATAGAAAAACACCGCATTCTAGCACAGGAATGAGTCCTTCAAAAATGATGTTTGGAAGGGAAATCAGATCAAGAATTGATTTATTGAAACCAGGAAAGGAACCTATTCATTACGAGTCCCCTAAAGTAGAAAAATCATTTCATGTCGGTGAACGTGTTACTGTTAGAGATTACTTCCAAAATTCTAAATGGCAGTTCGGTAGGGTGAAAGAAAGAATTGGGACCTTAAACCATTTAATTGATCTTGATGATGGTAGAACTTGGCGCAGGCACGTAGATCAAATACGCTCTGTAGATGTTTCCGAATCGAAGTTTCATCATAATTCCAACAGAAGTAAAGAAACTGTAGTAGTATCAAATACCCGATTTCTACCATTTGTTAGTGGGCCTGGACCAGTTTCACATTCAGTAAATGATGACACTATCGAACAAGGAATACATCCTGAAACTTCTTGCTCTACATTGCTTTCTGCGGATTCCTCCTCAGATGAAAATCCGATTCTGAATGATGTAAGAAGATCTAATAGAATTAGAAAAAACCAATTAGGCTACAGGTGTGATTTTCAGGTATATTTTCTTTATTTATATATGGAGTTCATTTCAATTATATTTTCAATGCCAGTTTGTACAAAGGGAAGAGTTGTTATGTATTTACATTTTTAGTACTCACCCTCTATATATATGATACACTAGGTTACCTGGGATGTTTATAAAAGGTGGCATTCAACTGTTGAGAAATACTTTTTGCAATTTTATATAAATAAAAATTACGTTCAACAACGCTGCTCGTCATTGAATCGATACATATATAATAGTCCTGTCACTTTGAAATTTTGATGCGTACGATGTTTTTATCGTGTTTATCTATTGATTTCGTTGCTTCAAAACATTGAAACGTTTTTACTGGTTTTCTAGTGACATTTGGTTGGCTACCCATTAACCTTTAGGTTGCGATCTCTTCTCACTAGCCAATCGAATAAAAATGAGAGAACCCGACTGCACTTTTTCACTTAGTGCAAATCCAAAGATTCAGTTCACGATGGAGACGGAGAAGGACAGAAAAATAGCTTTCCTGGACGAATGGGTATAAGAGCAGGAAAATAAAATACTAGGGCATAGGGTTTATAGAAAGTCCACTCACACAGATCGGTACTTCAACAGGAATTCCAACCATCATCCACGGCAGGAGAGAGTAATAAAAACCTTGGTTGAAAGAACGAGACGCATTTCTGAGCCAGATTATTTCGAGAAAAAATGCGTCACTTAGAAAACGCCTTTTTAGGTGATGGCTACCGCGAGGACGAAATTTTCCGAGCCTTGCGACCCAGGCAGGGATGTTCAATGAATGGCCCCTAACGAGCCGGTAATGAATGAACTTTCCTTTCCTATATAAACGGTGTGACGGACCGCATTGGAAGACTGCTGGAAAAACATGGGGTGAGAGCAATTTTCAAGCCTACGAGAAAAATTCAGGAAAGCCTCAGATCTGCAAAAGACCCACGAGATCCATTATCCACTTCGGGAGTGTACCGAATATCGTGTAGTTGTAGTTCTGTCTATACTAGAACCATAAAAGAAGTTGTCGATATGGCCAAACACAAAAATCGACGGTGGCCAAACACGCTCTATTGACTGCGACGGAACACAAGTGCTGGTTACAACTATAAGCTATTATAGTAGTTTTCACAATAAATGGTATTGACTGAAGGATTATAATAAAACCAATTAGACCCTTAAGTTGTGAAATCCGAGATGCACATCATAAATGTAAAAGGACCGGATTCAGGTAATTTTGTTCCTCAGAGAGGGATTGTAGAGGATTACAGCTTACACTTCTTGTTCATTTTAGTCTTTGTATTTCATTGGAAGTGTTCACTTGTGTTATGGCGTGCAATAATTTTATAACATTTATTTGTTATTACAGACATTAATAGCAAAGATTTTATACCCCAACGTACAGAATAGGCAGTATGTGGCGTCCGTCGATAAAAAGTAATGGTGCTTCTTCCAGTGATTCGTTAAAGAAGAATCACTTATCTTGTGACGCGAAAATCATTATAAAAAATGTGTATAGTTCCTTACTTCAGCAAGGATATAACGCGGGTGCTGTAGCAAAAGTAACCAGTAATTTGACGAAGGTGCCTCTTACTTCAGTTAGACGAATTGTTGAAAATTCCATGGAATCAAGAAAAAAAGCGTGAAGATTCCGGTGTCACAAAAAGTCTAGACGACTGGGAAAAAGATTTGATAAGGCGAAAAATATACACTATGTACGATGAGCAGCGTGTCCCTACAATCAAAAGTCTGAAACAGCGGCTCATCAATGACGAAACTCACGCCTCACTACTCTTTGGCGAGCTCTGTCTGCAATGGGCTTTAAATATCGCAAAATTGACAAGACACAAGTAATAATGGAATCCACACGTTTAATAAACTGGCGTTCTGAATATATAACGTCAATAAGAAAATACCGGTCTGGAAATCGGCCAATACTCTACCTCGACGAGACGTGGTTTGACACGCATGACACCCCTTCCAACGGATGGTCTGATTCCTCTGATAAGTGTAAAACAAAAGCACCATCAAATAAGGGGAAGAGAATCACAATATTACACGCAGGATCAGAAAATGGTTGGATCCCAAACGCTATGTGGCTTTTTGCCAAAAATATTAAGGACTCTTGTGTTGATTATCACGAAGATACGACAGCAGAGCTTTTTAGCTTTTTAAAGATTAGTTTAAAAATTGTCTGTTACCCGACATTCCGTCAAACAGCGTTATAGTAATGGACAACGCAAGCTATCATAGTCGACAATTGCAAAAAATTCCTGGCTCAAAGAATACGAAATTGGAGATTCAAAACTTCATGGCTGCAAATGACATATATTTTGAGGAAAATTATAAAAAAAAGAACTTTTACAAAAGCTGCAGTCATTTTCTTAAAAAAAAACGTATGTTTGTGATACAATTGCAGAAGAATTGGGACATACAGTGTTACGACTACCTCCCTACTACTGCGTGTTCAATCCCATAGAGCTTATGTGGCACCAACTCAAATCGAGCGTGCGCGGAAAAAATACTTCTCCGACTTCAAGTGGTAGTGTGGTAGAATTAATTAGGAACTGTATGAATGACATTCCTACCGAGAGTTGGAAAAGTTCTGTAAGTCATGTTATAAATGTTGAAAACTCGTACCTTTCTGTAAAATCAATTGCGCCAATTATAATTGATTTAGATGAGGATAGCGATAGCGACAGTGAACTGAATATAGAATAGAATTGTTACATTTAAATAAATTACTTGTATATATCCTACATTATGCAAAATTCAAATTTCTTAAGTTCGACCCTGTAGCACATTTGCATCTTTTACCAGATGATTTTCTACACAATGGGATTAAATCGGGTAGTTTATTGCAGTTAATAAGCCAATACCATTTACTGTGAAAAATACTATATCTATATATCTATCTATATATCTATATGCCATATCAAATGAAAGCCTCGTATCAAAATAGGATACTTCGACCATTGCCATCTCTCCTTTGGGAATGTCTGCCGCAGATGCACACGAAACGTCAGGCCCAAAAATCTGCGGACCGCGGCTCAGAAGTCCGGAAACTTTTAACAACTCATCAGTAGCCGGCCGTGAAAGTCTACTATATTTGATAATTAGTCCTTTGTAGAATTTCACGAGGAACAATTTTGGACCAGAAATTTTTCCTTGCGAGTTCATTTTCTCGAGATAATCGTTAAAAATTGATTTCAGGGGTCACAGAAAAAATAGAACATGGTTTGAAGGTGGGAATTTTACTGGGTTGTTTCTGGCACCTAACTCAACATTTACCACCAATTATAAGCTTTCCCTCTCAAAATGCACAGACTGATTTTTTTTCGCCTAGACTAGAACTACAAATCAATGGAGACTTTGAAAAAACTGGTTTATTGTATTATGATTATTTCTGAAATTGTGATCATTCATAATAAACGAATGAAATAGTGGTATGACAATCAACACTCTTCAATTAGTATTGTATTCTTTATATGCAATACATTTTATTATTATTATTATCAAATAGATATCGTGCATGTAACAAACTCTGATAATTTATCCGTCCGTTAATGAACTCAATTTGGACTTTTGTCATCGATGGGTAGTCTATCCCCGTCCAAATATTTCCGAGAAGTCTTCAAAAGTTACAATTCGTGGCACAAAAAGCGGCATCGCAGAAAACCAGGCACGTAAAACCCCCCTGGACCAATGAAAAACAAACTCCACGGCACTCCAGATTGCATTTTCCCAGCTCATTTCGAATTGTTCGTTTTACGATCGTGTTCGAACACCAATCTAAATACGTGTTTCATATCGGAAGAATTTCCGCAATAAAACGGGATTCCTTATTGCTCCCGCCAACAATGTGGCGCTGACAGTATACGGGATGCTCGCGGAAAGTAATCGCTCTCGCTAGTTCCCTATTAACGGTGCCGTAATATTTTGTTATCGCGTTCAGTTCCAGGCTTGGTAGTTGTTTAATCTCCGAATGGGGGACTCGATTGGAATGACATGCTTTACACTCTTGTTAACAATTAACAGGCTTTGGAGCGTTTCAGCACGCAGATTTGTGAATGGCGTAAATCTACGAAAGAATTTTGTTGAACCGTACCCATTGGTAGGTATCAAGAATCTTAGTGAAGTCATCGAAGTATTGTGATAAACCTTTACTTGAGGGGGTCTGTTTTCGGAGGGGTGGTTTCCGAGAGGCTGGAAACACCACAGTAAGATGTTATTACTTTACTTACTTCATATTTTATTTTTACTCTGAGAAAGTTCTCACAATGCTGATAAATGGAGGCGTACAGACACAAAATGTTGAATTATATCAACGTTTCCATTGATTAGCATTATGAGAACTTCGTCAAAGTAAAAAAAAATTAAAACTAAAAGTTTGGTCTATGAACCAAGCATTTGTTCGTAGGGTTCGTGAAAATCTGATAATTGAATTGAAGGGAATAGAAATCGTAGAATTTTCATCAGTCATGAAAAATTGCTGATACTGTGGAATTTGTGCAGAGTGGTCTAACGATCATATGCACCTAGCTTTTCTCTATTGTTTGTAATGCAGAAATGCTCGGAAACAGACTTTGACTGTGAGGGGGACACATTTTGGACATTTTCTTCAACATATGAATTCAACCCTCTGGCGAAGAGGTCACAACCCTGAAACTTAAAATGGAAAGTGGGTCGAGTGAAACATCATGTGAAAAGGCACAAAATTATCTTTCTTATACCATATTATTTCAAATTTACTTGATGCATTAATGCGGAAACGGTGTTGAGAACATCAACCTTTTAATTTTGGTATGGATGAAAATACATAGTTGGGGGATTTAGCAATCAAAACATTTACAATTAGTGGTATGTTTCAATGTTTGTGATTTGTAACGGTGCTTTGTAAAAAGAGTGTACAAGTTCTTGAATTGATTTATTGAAACGTTACTTCAACAAGAGTTGAAAATATGATCCATGTGCTGCCATACAATATTATAGATTTTGTTGAAATTTATTCCTGAATACTGTTTGAACGTCATTATTTTGTGGTTGATTAATATATTATGTTCCGTAATTTCCTGGTTTTCCAACCAACAACAATCTGAAAAAATAAGAATTGATATTGGAATTTACACGAGTGTGGAAGGGCAAATTTTTAATCTACCCACCGAAAATTTGCTATATATATCGATAAACATCGACGACGCTTTGGTTGAAAGGTACAATTTGGTATTAAGACCGTATGATGATCAATGTGTGTCCTTTCCTTCTAACACCTCCGTCAGTCGAAAACCGCCGAAGGTTCTCGATTGAATAATGACAACAATAGAATTTGAGATAAATGACTTTCGAAATTTGCGATGGAGAACTTAGTGTCTCCGATAGCTCAATGGTAGAGCATCCGCATAGAGAACGGAAGGTCGTGGGTTCGAATCCCGCTTGAAGAAGTTAATTTTTCTTAAATTCTCATGATTTGTCTGAATGCCGTTATCATTTCATTCATTTATATATGTATATATATGATAACCGAAGTTTTCCGCCATTACACTCGTGTGATGTTGTCACTTTTATTGACAACAAGCCCAGCGAATGCTTTCGGAATTTTCATCCGAAGGCCTCCGTGCAGAAGGTTCCATTTGGAACCACAAATCTGCAATCCAATTCATGTCGCCAGCAGACGTCATGGTATGGTCTATCTGTGGACTGCAGTTTCGTCCTTTGGGACTCATCAGCACAGCGATTGACCGCATTCGAACAACGACTAATGCTCGATCGACTGCACCACGACGAATACAGGGAACGCCACTTGGCTCATCCCTCCAGCGTCAGCGTCATCTCGTGGTGGATTGACAAAGCATTGGATCTGGTGGAAGTGGCCGGCGTAGGCCTAATCTGCAACAAAGTGCGAGATTCACGAGGAACGTCTGATAACCGAAGTTTTCCGCCATTACACTCGTGTGATGTTGTCACTTTTGTATCAGCCTTTGGCGACATGCATTGGATTGCAGATTTGTGGTTCCAAATGGAACCTTCTGCACGGAGGCTTTCGGATGAAAATTCCGAAAGCATTCGCTGGGCTTGTTGTCAACAAAAGTGACAACATCACACGAGTGTAATGGCGGAAAACTTCGGTTATCATATATATATATATATATATATATATATATATATATATATATATATATATATATATATATATATATATATATATATTTGTTTTCTGTTGTGTTATTTGGTTCAGTATGTGTCAGTATTGACCGTAAAGTATTTGTTGTTTTGAATGTTGTTCTAACCTTATGTCTGTTGCCAATCCGTTTTATATTTTTTTATTTGATTATTCTTCAGTTGATCCCGTCCGAATACATCAATCACCTTGTAGTAGTACCTCTGTGACTGATATGCGCAAGAATGACTAACCATACCCCCATCCCACGATACCTTGCCGGAATATCCGTCAATATATTCTTGGCATCCCTGATAGCAAATACGATGAAACAATACAATTAATTTTCGTCTCATTGGTGGATATTTGTGAAGGAGATTTGGATAAGGTAAATCGCCCATCGGTGCAGCCAGGTAAAACTTATAGTACTAAAAACATACATAGGTCAACTTAAAATCTGATATCTGACCTAGGAAACTGTGATACAAAGGGAAGGTTTATGAGGGGTATATTGGTATTTTCGAAATGCGATCCGCTTTTTCTCGATATGAGGAAATCTGGGACCCTACCAAGTGCTGACCGCATTAGAAAAATTGTGTCTATTGGAAAATCTCAATTTGATAAAAATATTTCCAAACTTATGGTTCTGCTTGCTCTCGTTTGAAAAAAACAATAGATGGTTTGACGAGGCCTTGCCTTTTGGCGTCCCAGCACGGTGGCCTAGTAAAGGGTTGGAGCGGGGTCTTCCGCTTGGAGGGCGGACGTGCTTGCCACTTCACTACCGAGAACCAAATCATCGACAAAAGTTCTAGACAAAGAAAGCAATTCTTTTCATTTTTCATAGAAAAAACTGAATTGGGTTTGACATCCACGATTATCCATAAACCGCACTCATTCACTACGACATCGAAATTAAGTTTTTTTTTATCTTCACCACCAACCTACACCTCAGATCTTGGGTCGTTTGCTGCAAATGAGTCTGCAATTTCGTGGTGTCGATACTGATCAAGTCAAAGGTCACAACACAAGACATTCTGACACTTCTGCGGCCTATCAAAACGGTATGAGCACGGACACCGTACGTTGAAATGTAGGCTGGTCAGAAAAATGAAATACTTTTGGTAAATTCTACGACAGACCAATAATTACAAATAGTACATTTCCGGATCACAACCGCAATTTAGTCAAAGGAGTGTTATTTGTTTGGTTAATTGAGTTTTAAAGCGGGGAACTATACGAAGAATAAAGAGTTCATTCAGACTACTTTTTCAGTTTGAGATCAGTCTGAATAGAATTTTGATCGCCTTCATATAATTCTTTGAACATCTTCAAGGTGATCTATTCGAATGGGACCACCCGAAGTATAAATGAGGATTAAACCCAACCTAACCTAACCTGAAGGAAGTTCAATTCAAATTAAACGAGAAAATACAATATTTCTTTGTCATCTCGACCCTAAAAGGCTATATCATCGCAAGGTATATTGAAGGATATTCGAGTAAGTTATAGTGGGATAGGGGCATGGTTAGTCATTCTTTCAACTTGCGCATATCAGTCATAGAGGTACTACTGTAAGGTGATGTATTCGGAAACGACTAACCTCGTATAATTTGGATGAACTTCCTTCAGGAAAGTCGTTTAATCCTCAATTATAATGAAAAAATTCAACATTGAAATCTTGATCTCGTTAAAAGGAAGTAATGTAAAGTAAGAAATGTTTGTATAAAAATTATCGTGTTGATGTTTTCACTCGACCCCACTTTCTTTTTGAAATTTTGGAGTTGCGACACCCCCTCGCTAGGGGTTTAGGGACAAATTGTGTCTTTGATTCAAATTTCAAATGAAGGAGAAAAGCTAGTTTCATGTTTTTCGTTGGACTACTTTCACTCTCTTTTTCCAAGCAAAAACAAAGCCTCTGCCGTTCGTAATTCATTGTCAGGTGCTTTTCTTAAGGTTGAATTGGTACACACGAGTTTCAACTAGATTTTCTGCATATGCTTTCAACACCGGAATTATCTGTGCTATGAATCTATATTTAGTGTCAATGGCGTTTTCACTGCTGTGTAATTGAGAGCTTTTACATAGTTGAATCACTTTGGGTACTATAGTACTATTTCGGCACTTATAACTGGCCCCTCAACTAGTATGGTCGTTGGATCTGAAGTGGATATCGACTTTATATCTGAACTGTTTTTTGTCTACTATATGAAAAATTTGAGTGGCAGTTGATCTGGATTTCTACCGAAAACACATAGATGAAGAATTTTATTTTTTGTCAGTCAACGAAAATGACAAGAAATTATTATAATCAGGCACTTAATTATCATCAACAGAAGCAATGTTATCAGTGGACTGAGGTGTATTAGAATATGTACACGGTCGTCTTGTCGGGAAGCCACGAATGTCAGCTGTCACCAGATTTATGTTTCTATAGGTCGAATTATTTTCATATCTCAATAAGGACTACCTACTAGTAGAAAATTAAGGAATATCATAGTTCACTTTTTTATCGAAAGAATACCGCCTTTCTTATTGTTTCCTTTTTCAAACAGGAACTTTGTTCATCCAGTTAAGTGTGCCCGTTAATATCAGTGTGATGAAGTTTATGTTTTTTCTATTGGATTTCATGTTCGGTAAAGGTATCACTGAATTTGATCATCATGAATTGTTAGAGTTTGTTGACGGCATGTCTATACACTCATCAAAAATTCATGTAACTCTTCAGGAACATAGATATTCTTTTCAATCATGCTCTCAATATACGGTACTTGTTGCTCGAAAGGAGAATTCGACATAAGAAATAGTTTGAGTATCGATGTAGGGTCGAATTATATGCACATGAGCAGTTATAAGCCGTTGGAATGCTCGAAACTGGCCAAACTCAAAGAGTTGCGAAGATCTTTATGACTGAAGCCAGTGTGATCAATCGATTGTGGAGAAGAGACAGAAATATTGGAGATGTGGAGACTGACATACAGGCAGCACAAAAGAACCACAGAGCCCATCCAGGACTGTTTCAGAAAGTTAACGAAACCGCTACCCTTGTTTCACTATACAATAGGTTCTTCAGGCGTGTTGTACTACAACAAATCCGACCCTATGCTTCCATATAAATAATATATATCTTAATTACTATCTACTAACCCTTCTGGGAAAAACTAATCACACAAATTGCCTCGGTTCACTTGCTAAAGTGGTCCTGATTACTTAATTATCATCAAGAAACAAGTTGAGCAAGAAAGAACAACAAAATATATTTGTTTGATTAGGAAATCTCCCGACTTCTTATCTCTATTGATTTCTGAGAATTACAACAGTCGTAACCATCTGAGTCAAGTTTTGGACTCAAGTTTTTCAGTCAGAAGATGATTTGCAAATGTTGAATTTGTCTTGTCATTCAAAAAACTACTTCTATTGTCCTTCATTCTTGTGGTGAAATGTCTCTCAGTTTTACCAATATAGATCTTGGAGCAAAAGAACCACACGTTAACTTTTATTACATATTATTTGTATTTTTTTTGGATCAAAATAGTGTGGAAAATGAAAAAAAAAACACTTTCTCAAAAACTGATAATATTGACTTCAATTCATTGTTTACAGATTGGGGAAACATAATAATTCCCTGGCCTACCTTATTGTATTCGCGGCAGAGTGAAATGTCGACTAACCACACTTTATGAGCTCTATATCTATCCCACGATTCCCATTCGATAGACATTAAACAGACGAACAATTTTATTTCATGATCCAGACATTTCGATTTCGATTCACGGCTCCAATAACCAACCACTTGACTACGAAACACGGCGTTTTGCGGAGTACGATACGGTACATAGGCGTGCTCAGTTCATTTATTTAGGGTTGCAAAATACTATAGGTCTGGATTATATTTGTTTATAGAGTTACATAATTAATTTGAAAAGGTTTCTTTTCATCATATTCTGGATAATTCCTTTCGCGAGATTTTCAAGGTCATAGTGGTAATGACTTCAATGTGAAGTTCTTAGCCATAGGTTTCAACTTCTCTCAACATTCCGAAAATAATTGATGATAATTTCAAACCACTTCGTCATTCACCATGCATATAACAAAAAATACCACAATTTTTGCCGAGTCTCACTTACAATGGTTTAACAAAACCTATCTCAATCATCCTATTGTATAGCGAAAGACGTGTCGTAGGTTTATAAGCTCATTGTTGAACAGAATCGTTCAGAAAACGTCATGAATATAATTCTTTGTAAGTGTCATGTGCCTTCGAAGAGATTTGAAATTTTATACGTTCAGCTTGGTTTTCATGAATATATTTCTGAAAGATCTCTGTTATTTCTCGATTATTGGAACATAAAATCAGAGCTGAGATTAGTCAGTGGAATAATAACGGCATTTTTGTCAATATGATGTCTTCTACTGGGGATTAAGTCCATACACTTCACAAAATTGACTGGTCCTAAGATAGAAAATCCGACGTCAAAAAACATCAAGAAACCGTGTTCGTCCAATTGGCTGGAAAACGGGAAACGTTTTATTACCTAACTTCAACGTGAGGTCACAGTTATGACAGTGAATGGAGGTTTTCAAGGAAGGAATCTAAGATCAACAATAAAACATAGACCCGATGCCAAGTGAACAAGCAGTGTTGTGAACCGAAGATAACTCTCCAGGAGACTGTCGTGTTTTGTATTTGTCACAGTCGAATGGAAACAAAACATCTTTTGTACAGTGCTGTTTTTTAATGTCATTGTGTCTCACGAGGATTACTGAAAACAAGCAACGTTTGGATTACTTACTGAATATTGACGGCATTTTTGGCAATAAAAATGAATTGGCCTTGAGTGACCAGAGCGCTGGATCATATACTTGACAAAATGGCTAATAACACGGTAACGTTACATTTTTGGAAACTAGTATATTGGTTATTGAAAATGTTGGTGAATTTTATGGGGGAAAATAACTACTTATATATACTTGGTACTGATATAATTATATAACGTAATATCATGCCAGGGATGGCTTGTTTTGTATAACAGGAGGGCGTTTCGAATGAAATAAAAACACGGAGTCATGAAAGTGCCAAGAGGCCGGCAAAGTGTTTTTTCGCCTACCCTTATCCAACGTTTACATTTCCTGGCCTCATTGTAGGGAGCAAAGTCTTTCCTCTCCTCCCCAGGGGGGAAATGCAAAAAAGTGACGTTATGGTGCGTTATCAATTAAATAGCTTTGACGACCTTAACTATATTCTTCTATAGAAGTATCAATTTTACCGTTTATTTACAGAACACCCTGTATTTTGCAAGATGATAGAAACCAGTAAAGAAGGTAAGATATTTTCAAGAAGTAAATATATCAAGAAAATGGAAGTTTAACGGCAACTATTATAATGAAGCTGAAGTGTATACAATATAAAAACTATTGCTAGTCATCGATAACGAAATGAAATCAACGAAGTTGTACCAATCCATTGATGGAAATGCATTGGAACGTTTACATTGAATTGCAAATATGGCGCCTGTTATTCTTTGGCATCTGGTTGGCAGCACTCTAGATGTTGCCGCAATTTGTGTGAAGACTGTTATTTATCAATTAACAATTGTCATTCAAATGAGACAGGTAGAAAGTGTCAGTCTCAATAGCTTCGTAGAAATGCCAAAAGGGTTAAAAACTATCGCTGGTGACATATTATCTTCGGAGACAGAAAAATAATATATGTAACATGGGGGTAAAGTGCCTTTTCCTTCCTTGAATGATTACCCTTCATTCTCGAGAGGAAAAGTACCACTTTCCTCCTTTGTTATACAAATAACTATTCCGATTTTGTCTTCTTGGTAAACAATTCCATCACTTTCCAACCTGAAAGTAGTTTAGAAACAAGACGTTTCCTTGTGGTTTTGAACAAAATAATCTCTCCCTCCGCACCACTGGCACATTATGCCGCCCCCGTGGATTTCGACGGCTCAAACAGCCGTGGAAACTGGTTATGCAGCCGCTTGATATTCCCTGCGAGATTCCCGACGCTCACAGTTAACGTCAGAACGTCCGTCCCAGCGCTACCTTCCCCGCGAGTGTTTCGGAGTCTGCCGCTACGCCTGAAATCGCCTGAAATTGAAAACGTTTCAGTGGCAATACGTCGGCTGTCATTCCGACGAGACGGAGCACCTGCTATCGCCCGGTACAGGGGGTTCATTTTGTTCGTTTCAGCACCTACACTAATTTCAAAGTGAATTTTTTATTCAATGCACTTGGGTTGTCACCCTTTGATCAGAAAGAACATCAAGGTGTGATTATGCAACAGTAATTTTCACCTTGACTTCCACTTGTCCTTTCAGTGTTGAAGATGAACCTTCTATTTTCAGTGAAACATTTGATGCACCAACATTTGCACTTTCATTTTAACTTAAGGAAATTCAACTCTCCGAAGTGCAAGGGTAATGTGCTTCTGCCCTTGAGCAAAGTACAGAGCGAATGATCAAACTATAACTCTAAGACCCACCAATGAGAGACACTATTTTTTTAAACACCCCCTTCCAATCCAATCACATTTATGATTGATGCCCATGTGTGTTTCCTAGAGGAAAATGTCGAAACAATAAATATTTGGTGAAAATTACAAAGTGAAAGTTTCATTATTTCAGCCTGAGAGGTCAGAGCTAAAAAATTATTTGAAATGCATCTCAAAAGTCTCCTTCCCCCTCTTATCAAAACCTTGGGCAAGTACAAAAACGTCGAATTAGGAAGACTTACAAAAACGTCAGCTTATTTGACAACTATCCAGAGCCGGAGCTTGAATTGTTGATGTTAGTATTAACTGTTTTAATTCATCACAGCTTTGCGTTTTTGAAAAGCGAGTTGCCAATACTGACATAAACACAAACAAAATTAGAATCATTGAATAGATTTTTTCGATACCTTTTGAAAGAGGTGTCGCTTGTCGTAGGATTCCATTTGAAATTATTGGTCACGACGGCCTTTTGACGTCATCTTCGCCAAAAAGGGAAAGGGACTTTGAGAAGCACTGTGGAATAGTTTTTTCTACGGCTATAACACAAAACTACGTCATCTCAACTGTTCTTGATAAAACAATGACCTAATTATGTTATTATTACACCGTAAATCAAGTCCCTAATGGAATTTATATATATATATATATTTGTTCCCATTTCGGAGCCATTTTCAAGACTGAGTGACCTTGCGTCTAGGTCTGAGTTGTCTTACTAGCTGGCTATCGAGGATTGAAGGATGGTGGGATTCAAGGGTTCATTAGTAATTATGGCAGGATCAGGGATCGGACGGTCAATGGGAGAGAACATACATCGGCCGGAGCAACCGACGAGTGTCCTGTAGAGCATATGAACACGAACTAGCAGTCCGTAACTCTGACACAAACTCAGCATTATTTCAACATCATTTAGAAACAGGCCACAGAATAGATTTCAAAACCACCAAAACTGTTGCCACAGCCAAAACCCTCCAAACCAGAGTTACCCGTGAAGCCATTGAAATCGAAAAACGTCCCAACTGTCTCAACAAACGCGACGATTCTCAAAGACTCCCCAATACCTGGAAACCATTCTTGGTCCGACATACTTCTATTTACCTGATCCCTGATCCTGCCATAATTACTAATGAACCCTTAAATCCCACCAACCTTCAATCCTCGATCTCCAGTGATGATAGCCAGCTAGTAAGACAACTCAGACCTAGACGCAAGGTCACTCAGTCTTGAAATTGGCTCCGAAATGGGAGCCGAAACGTAGACAAGAAAATCATTCCAGACGCGGATCAACCGGAAGTTCCAGCCAGCATATATATATATATATATATATATATATATATATATATATATATATATATATATGGTAATTATATTTGGGACAGTTACTATCAAGATATCCAAGTTTTGTTCTTAACTTGTTAGCAAAGACTTCCTCTTTGAAGTAAGTTTGTCCGAGCTTTCGGAAATTGCATTAAATCATTTCCATCATCGGGTAAACTAAAAATCGCAAGTGTAAGAAATGTAGAAAATATATGAATGATGTAACTTACATCTATTTAATAATTCAATAAAATTTCAATAAAAACTGGGTCCTAAAAAACACTACGCCAATTTTGTGAAACTTTTAAATTCCGTATATTTTAGCTTTTCCGTTCTATCATTCCCACTCGTGTGCTTTTCTGAGCGTTTTCAGTGCAAGGTATGCAATTTTCATAAGTTTCATGTTTCCATGTCTGTTTCAATAGAAGCGTTGGATTTCCTATCATTTCAATATGATCTTTCTCGTCGTAATATCATATTGTAAAAAAACAAACTTTGCATATTCTTTGTGAGGTGAGAATATTTTTTTCCTGGGGTTAAAGTATTATTACAACCTTTGGAAATACTGTTTCATACCTAGGGTGAGATGAGAATTATTATGTAGGAGATATTATAGGATATAATGAGCGAGTTATCTAACATCATTTGCAGCCAGGGTATACAACTTCTAACTTCGAAATATAAACATCTTTTATCGATTCAGATTCCCATTTCCACTATAGAAGAAATACCATTCACCGTGTTTTTGAAACATATTACTAAAATTTCGATATATCAAGTAGCCTAGGAGACGAGTTGTCAAACGAACTGAAACGAAATTCGAATTGGCTGTCAGAAAACAGACGCTGTATTGAAATTCCAGATGAAATTGTCATGAAGATAAAAATTATTGAGAATTCAAGCGATAGTATTTTGATATGGAAGCATTTACCCCGCATCGAGTTAGGATAGTTTTTCATTATTTACCTTGGTGAAATATATTTTTGTCCAAGAATATTTTACAAAATATACATAATGCATTTGTTCATTCAAGAATTATGATATCCATCAATCACTGTGAATAATGGAAGCATTATTCACTACCATTATATTGATGGTAGTCGATTTTATGTTGAGTGAATAATAAGGGACATCAACGAGAACAATTTTCATTAAGCCTCTTCTGAAAACCATCCTCGACTATTGTATAAAATATTTATAATGCATGTGTTTCTTCGAGAATCATCACATTCATTAATCACTAGTGAATAATGAAAGCATGATACACTACAATAATTATTTCATTATTTACTAGTGATTGATGGATATCATTAATAGTAATGGATAGCGTAATTTTTGAAGGAATACATGCATTTTGAATATTTTTTAAATAATTGTTGAATTTTTTTCATATCATTGATATTTCTCAGGTATTCGAACACTCTGTTATGAATTTCGATTTTGGTGAAGTATGACGATTTTATTTTCAAAATGTATGGTTAATGCAATAGTCGTGGACAAAGTATGGTATTCTACTCGCATGTAATGGCTATTATTTTATCGGTGGTTCACCTAGTGAATAAAAGCCATCATAATACGCTCATTGAATAATATACTGTTCTACCACTACCCGTAAATATTCTCATTCCTTTATAGTTTACTGAAGGATAAGTAGGCGATTCCAGTCAACTGAAGCCGCTGTACAGAATTTGACAGTTTTCCATGGTGAAATGTCAAATTTCGTGAAGCGGCTTCGAGCGCTGTAAGCTCTCAGACGCGGCCATGATGATTTCATATCCATACGAGGTAGGATATGGATTCCACCACCTATCACAGATAACAAAATACTTTGTTACCAGGAACAACCTTGCAAAAACGTCACAATTCTGATCTGTCCACCTATCAATCGCAGAAATCGATGGTTACACTAGAATTATACAGTCCACATGGCGTGGTTGGTCTCTGTAAGATGTTTTGATTCGAGTCTCTCCAAAACCAGCTTTTTTGTCTACTTTTTTTCAACGATATTGAAGAATCATATCTCACCGTTCATTAATAATATGACGAAAGTTTCTTTTTTTTAATTCCTCATATATATTGGAAAAATATTCTATATCTGACATTGATTATCAATATGATACTTGAAAAAAAGTTCTGAAGTATTTACGTGGTCGAAGAAAAAATGAACTGTATAACTCGAATGGATATTGGCCACCTCGCCCTCACGCCATATGGCCACCATATCCACTCTTGTACCTACAAACTTCTATTATCATTATTTACCTATATGTCGAAACAGTGTTACTTCTCATTAGAGGATATACTTAATAATGGTGATTTCTCAGGTCAGTAGTGAAAAAACTAAATCAATTTTTTATTGAAAACTTCGACTCCATCGAATTCGCGCTGTTTCCATGCAGATGAAGACTTTCCCCAGTTGGACGAATTGATAAAATGGAAGCGGGATACTTCGATCCGCCACTCAGTTCACCTTCAATCGTAAACAGTTCAACCGCAGGGGTCTCTTGCGTAAGAAACGCTGCTGTTGACGAGCACGCCACTCGCACGCATCCGCAAATTCCGTAAACAAGACGACCAACGAGAACAAGCAAGTGTAATTTCCTATAATTTTACTCGAAACCAGCACGTGCACCAACCAGATGATCCCGAACGACGAGTAGTTGGCACGAGGGGACAATATAGGTTAGATGTAGGAAAAGATCAACATTACTGGACGACTGTGAGGCTTGCGCCTCGACTTACCAACGCAGGGTCTAGAAATGTGCCTTTTTCTTCGAGCTAAACATACTATTTTTCCGCAAATCGTTCAAAATTCGACATGTATTAATAAATTTTGAAAAAATCGCTAATAATTCCATTGACAAATAAATTGTGCTTTGAAATTCGTAATAAAATCACTTGGGCTACTGTGGAACCTGTTTTCAAACATTTATGTAAAACACTCACAACTGTAAGGAAATGATATTTCCTAACAATTGTTAGTGTTCTACATAAATGATTGAGAACACATTGTTTATTTGCGATAGTCCATAAAACGTACTTCTCTATTGATTTTTTTGGCAATAATTCTAATGAAGCAGTATTTACTGCCTCAACAGGCTCTGGAGGAGTCCCAGGAATGGAAATTTCATCATCTCTCATCATTTTACCTTCGAGAACACCAGCAATTGAATTTAATACGTTTCCACAGTAACCCAATAATAGGGGAGCCCAAGCAGGGATTTCGGAAGTGACTAAAGCGCGGCAGATTAATATACAGGGGGATGCCTTGTACCCGGTTGAGTATAGTAGTTCTCACAATAAATGGTATTGACTGAAGGATTATAATAAAACCTATTAGACCCTTAAGTTGTAAAATCCGAGATGCACATCATAAATGTAAAAGGACCGGATTCAGGTAATTTTGTTTCTCAGAGAGGGATTGTAGAGGATTACAGCTTACACTTCTTGTTCATTTTAGTCAAGTGTTCACTTGTGTTACGGCGTGCAATAATTTTATAACATTTATTTGTTATTACAGACATTAATAGCAAAGATTTTATACCCCAACGTACAGAATAGGCAGTATGTGGCGTCCGTGGATTAAAAGTAATAGTGCTTCTTCCAGTGGTTCGTTAAAGAAGAATCACTTATCTTGTGACGCTAAAATCATTATAAAAAATGTGTATTGTTCCTTACTTCAGCAAGGATATAACGCGGGTGCTGCAGCAAAAGTAACCAGTAATTTGACGAAGGTGCCTCTTACCTCAGTTAGACGAATTGTTGAAAATGTTGAAAATTCCATGGAATCAAGAAAAAAGCGTAAAAATTCCGGTGTCACGAAAAGTCTAGACGACTGGAAAAAAGATTTGATAAGGCGAAAAATCTACACTATGTACGATGAGCAGCGTGCCCCTACAATCAAAAGTCTGAAACAACGGCTCATCAATGACGAAACTCACATCAACTGTGGCCTCACTACTCTTTGGCTCTGTCTGCAATGGGCTTTAAATATCGCAAAATTAACAAGAGACAAGTAATAATGGAATCCACACGTTTAATAAACTGGCGTTCTGAATATATAACGTCAATAAGAAAATACCGGTCTGAAAATCGGCCAATACTCCAATATTACGGCCAATATTAGGGACTCTTGTGTTGATTATCAGGAAGATACGACAGCAGAGCTTTTTGGAGATTGGTTTGAAAAATGTCTGTTACCCAACATTCCGCCAAACAGCGTTATAGTAATGGACAACGCAAGCTATCATAGTCGACAATTGCAAAAAATTCCTGGCTCAAAGAATACGAAATTGGAGATTCAAAACTTCATGGCTGCAAATGACATATATTTTGAGGAAAATTATACAAAAAAGAACTTTTACAAGTGCTGCAGTCATTTTCTTTATGTTTGTGATACAATTGCAGAAGAATTGGGACATACAGTGTTACGACTACCTCCCTACTACTGCGTGTTCAATCCCATAGAGCTTATGTGGCACCAACTTGAATCGAGCGTGCGCGGAAAAAATACTTCTCCGACTTTAAGTGGTAGTGTGGTAGAATTAATTAGGAACTGTATGAATGACATCTCTACCGAGAGTTGGAAAAGTTCTGTTAGTCATGTTATAAATGTTGAAAACTCGTACCTTTCTGTAAAATCAATTGCGCCAATTATAATTAATTTAGATGAGGATAGCGATAGCGACACTGAACTAAATATAGAATAGAATTGTAACATTCAAATAAATTCCTTGTATATCTCCTACATTATGCAAAATTCAAATTTCTTAAGTTCGACCCTGTAGCACATTTGCATCTTTTACCAGATGATTTTCTACACAATGGGATTAAATCGGGTAGTTTATTGCAGTTAATAAGCCAATACCATTTACTGTGGAAAATACTATACTTCCACCATATATGAGCCCTATATATATGGCCGCCCTCCAAGGTTAGTGAAAAAAAATTGATCATCTGAAATTCTCGAGCGCTTCAGATTAAGGTAGGGTGAGTTAGTTACATCCTGTATCGTGTATATTCCACTAATCTGACAATTCGAGAGTGACCCAAAGAAGAAGGAGGGCTACAAAGTTGTAAAAAAACGTCATCTCGATATTCTCGAGCGTGGCTAATTTTATTTTTATTTTGAAGGGAATAATTCAAGAATTGCAAAAAAAATTAATCTGACGATTTCCACAAGCCGTAATAATAAAAATTCATCGATAAAGTTTAATGCGTGCAGCTACGTGATGCCTATATTCCCCTTGTAGAATTGTGATAATAATGGACTGTATATGATAAACTTTTGAAATAATTGCTTGAAATATTGTACTTGTAGTTTTTTCTTCAATGAATCAACATACAAAATTGAAAGATATCGATGGCAGTAATAATTGTCAAAAACTCATGTTTCAACAACAAACTTTTGTTTTCTTCCACTCAGCTCCATCGATTATAATAGAAGTATGAAAAACAGTTCAAAACGAAAAGTGTAGCTAACATGCCGCCCGCCTTGAAATGGAACAGTTCAAAATTCAATTCACGAACAATGCGTAGAAAATGTTCAACTATGTCTCTATAGGAAGAGCACATACTTTGGAAACAGCTCTCTTGAGTTCATTTCCATTAGGCATTCGTACACTAATAACACGAATCATCTCCAGGAAACAGCTGCGTTACTCTTCCCAGATTCCACTTCAGTGGAGGTAGTTTGTCGTCCTTCATTAAAACCAAGTCGCCTACTTTTAATATCTTCGTAGCTCTCTCTTTCCATTTCGATCGGGATTTTAATTCCGATATGTATTCGACGTGCCATCTTTTCCAGAACGACTGAAATGCTTGTTGTTGTAACTGATATTTCTTCAATCGATTGGGAGGAGTTTTTGTGTAGTCTTGTTCTGGTATTGCGGTAAAACTTCTACCGATGATGAAATGTGCAGGAGTCAAAGGTTCAGGATCCAAGGGACTTGAGTACCTATAGCGGAGTGAGGGGCCTAGAATTCAAAATTCCTTCAATTTGTATTGAGATTGTCAGAAAATCTTCGTAAGTTAAATGTTGATTGCCGACAACACGCTTAATATGTTTTTTTGCACTTTTAACCCCTGCCTCCCAAATAACTCCAAAGTTGGGCGAATGAGCGGGGATGAAATACCAATTTATACCTTCTTCACTCATATCATTCTCAATTAGTTCCTTTGAATCATTCAGAAACCCATACAATTCCTTCAATTCGGAATTTGCACCAATAAAGTTGGAACCATTATCTGAATACACACATTTAAGTTTACCCCTTCTGGCAATGAATCTCTTGAAAGTTGATAAAAATGCATTTGTTGACAATTCAGTAACTAAATCAAGGTGTATTGCCTTAACCGACATGCAAACAAAAACACATAGGTAAGCCTTTATGAGTTTAAAATTTCGCAATTTGCGATCCTTAATAAAAATTGGCCCAGCATAGTCGATACCAACGTTTTCAAAAAGGAATGTTTGCGAAATTCTACATGCAGGTAAGTTACCCATCATAGGTTGAGTGAAAGTTGGTTTCCCCCCTAAAAATGTTATACATGAATGAACAATTTTTCTCGCAACATTTCTTCCTGATAGTGGCCAATAATTTTCTCTAATCGAAGCTAATAATTGCTGAGGACCACAGTGAAATAATTTTTCATGTTCATGAGTCATAATCATTTTTGTAAGAACATGAAATTTACTCAAAATTATGGGATGTTTCTTATCAGATGAAAATTGTTTAGAGTTTTGTAATCTTCCACCCACTCGCATGAGACCATCATTGTCTAGGAATGGCTGAAGAGAAAGTAAATTGCTTTTTGAAGAAATCTTCTGCTCTTTCTTCAAATGGAGATATTCTACAGGAAATGATTGTTGTGACAAATCGACTGAAATAACAAGATTCTTCAATTTCATATTATTGTAAAATCTCAAGCAATAAGAAGTGATATGTTTCAATTTTTTCAAAGTAGAAAATCTATCAAAAATACTGAAATCATGAAACAAAGTCATTGTACATAATGTTTTTTGTTCTCGTAATTCTTGAGATTTGTAATCAATAACTGAATTAGGACATTCAGCCTCATCATTCAGTAACCATTTCGAGTGAGAAGATCTGCAGAGAACTTACATGTCTCCAATCTTTAGGATCTGTTATAGTCTGTATGTTACCCACGCGATTAGCTACAAATGTTTTTCAATTTTTTGCTGATGATTTTTTCCACCCTAGAGCAACAGTCGAATCGCTCCAAAAATATTTACGTGTTACAGATAACGAAATAGCTTGCAATACTGTTTGACTCAAATTGGCTAAAAGATTTGCTGCACATAACTCTAGTCTAGGCAACGTAATTTGTTTGATAGGAGCTACACTACTTTTTGCAGTCAATAAGTGACAAGAAATTTCACCATTCTCATTCATACTCCTCAAGTATACGCAGGCACCATAAACACTTTCTGAAGAATCGGCAAATCTATGAAATTCCAAAAGCACTCTTTTTTGTGACAAAACAAATCTGGGAATTTTCAAATCATTGATAACTTGCAAATCATCCCTAAAATCAACCCATGACGTATACATTTGTTGAGGTACCGCTTCATCCCATGAAAGCCCTGCTTGCCATAGATGTTGCACAATAATTTTGGACTTTACAGTTACTGGTGATAGTAATCCAAGGGGGTCAAAAATCTGTGATGAAATTGAAAGAATTACTCTCTTTGTAACATGATCTGGAATTTTTGGATTTATCGAGTATTGCATTGTGTCATTCTTTGAATTCCAGTAAACACCTAGAGTTTTATTGTTCTGATCGCTATCTAGATAAAAATTTGAAATCGATGTACTCCCCTGATCTTCAAATTGTTTTTTCAATTCTTCACTATTGGTTAACCATTTTCGAAGAATAAAGCCTGCTGATTGTAAGATTTCTGATATATTTCTCTGGACATATACAAGAGTATCTACTGAATCACAACCAGTCAATGAATCGTCCATATAAAAATCGTTTTCAATAATCTTTGCTATATAGGGAAAATGTTTTTTGTTTTCAATTGCTAATTGTTTTAGACATCTGGTAGCTAAAAATGGGGCCGATTTAGTTTCATACGTGATAGTATTCAATTCATAACATTTGAGTTCTTCGTTTGGATTTTCTCTCCAGAATATTCTCTGAAGGGATCTCTGATCATTATGCATCCAAACTTGCCTGTACATTTTGACCACGTCTGAGCTTAAAATAAACAAATGGCATCGAAATCTCAATGAAATTGAAAACAAATCGTTTTGTACAGTAGGTCCAGTATATAGCGCATCATTCATAGAAATGCCGCTTGTAGTTTTCGCACTTGCATCAAAAACTACACGACACTTTGTTGTTAAAGAACATTCTTTAATTACCGCGTGATGCGGTAGATAGTAGACTGGACCACCCGAACATAATTTTCCATCGATTTCTGTCATATGATTCAATTTTTCATATTCTCGCATGAATTCAACGTATTCTCTTTTCAGATTATAGTCCTTCAGGATTTTTCGTTCAATAGAAATGAATCTGTTGAACGCCATCTGTCGAGAATCACCTAAATAATTGATTTTTTCATTCAGCGGCATTTTAACAAAAAATCGACCGTCTGAACCCCGATATATATTCTTCATAAACTCATCTTCGCAAATTTTTTCAGTATAGCTCAAAACAGAACAATTTTCAAAATTCTCTAGTTCCCAAAATTTACATAATCGTTCATTTATAGATTGTTCAATATTTTTTGATTGTGAAGTTGAATGGTATGAAACGGTTAGGAAATTTTGATCTGGCCACATCACATTTCCCGAAATTACCCAACCCAACAAAGTTTTTTGCAGAATCGGCATGTTTTTGCCTAAGCGAATCTGTCCTACCGACATCAACTCCCAAAAAATGTTACATCCCAGTAACATATCAATTTCCCTACTCTTATTGAACTCTTTATCTGCCAATCGAATATTTGATGGGATTTTCATGATGTTTTTTCTATGCTGATAGTTGGTAAATTCTCAGTTATTTTATTCAAAACTAAACAAGCTATTCTTGTTTTGAAATTTGAATGAAATGAAACTATTTCAACCTCAACCTTGCTTTTGATGATTGACGAGGATTTTCCAACGCCCTTTATGGTAAAATTTGAACTTGTTCTCTCAAGCTTCAACCTATCACACAAAGATTCCGTAATAAAATTACTTTGTGAACCGTTATCTAGTAATACTCGCGCAGAATGGTATGAACCAAATTTATCTCTCACTTGAAGTATTGCTGTTGCTAGTAAAACTTGTGATGGAATTACTGAATCTATAACATGAGTAGTTATGATCGAATCCTCTCTCGTGTTACTATCATTACCTTCACAAACTCCATTATTACTTGACATTTGTGCTTCATGATGATCAATATGTATTAGAGTATTGTGCTTACGAGAACATTTTTTACACCCAGTGTAAGTACAGTCTTTTGAAAAATGACCTGGCTTCAAACAGTTGATGCAAAGCCTTTTATTAAATAATTGTTGACTTCGTTCTTGAACAGGAAACTTCAGAAATTCTTCACATTGATAGATTGGATGATCTCGTTTGCAAAAATAACATTTGGGTTTTTTTACAGAAACATGTGAAGTCATATAAGATGTATTTTGCCTCTTGAAATTGTTTTTTAAATCATTCCGGACATCATTAGTGGTACTGACTTTGTATTCTAACTTTTTCATCAAATTGAGCTTATCTATCAAAAAGTTCTCCATATCTAACATGGTTGGTTTTTTAGCTGAAATCTGGAACAATTCCCAATCTCTCTGTGTATTTTTGTCGAATTTTGTTGTCAAAATATAAATCATAATAGTATCCACAGAAGGTTCGTCAAAATTTTTCAAAGCTCTAAGATTTTTGGTAATATTTAAATATAAATTTCTCAAACCAATATGACTTTCTTTAGACATTGGAGTCTGATCGAAAATAGCTTTTATGTGATTGAAAATTATCAAACTATTATTTTCATAATATTGGCACAATAAATTCCAAGCTACTGTATAGTTCGCATCGGATTTCTTAATTCCCTTCAATAATTTTTCTGCTTCACCTTCTAAAGAAGATTGTAAATAATGAAATTTCTCAATATTGCTCAAATTTGTCTTATTATGAACCATGTCAGTATATATCTCACGAAACTCCAGCCAATTATCTATAAGTCCATCAAAATTTGGTAACTTAATCGTTGGAAATCTTATACTAGATATATTGTTTTGAAATTGATGCTGGACTGGAATTTCGTTTCCCTGATTCAGTACAGACCTGTGAGTAATACCACTATTGCCTTAATTTTGTATTTCCCTCGTATCACTACTATCGAATACCACAGGTGAAATATTGTCAATGTCATTTTGATTGTCAGCCTGATTAAAAATAGAATGAGACGTTTCAGAATGAATAGAAATTTGTGTATTTACTTTTACTATGCTTCTCAATTTTCCTATAGTTTCATCATAATTATTCTCGAAATCCTCTCTTTCAGCTTCCTCTCTCAACATAGAGTCGGCTTCATCTATGAATAATATTTCTATTTCATTCTGAATAGTCTCAAACTCTTTCAAAATTGGTGCTATCAATTCCAATTTGAGAGCGATTGTATCAATTTCGGAACTGTCTCTTAAAACGAAACCTGATGTGAACGTCAGGCGTTCAATGAAGTTTTTGACTCGAGTAATTTTACTCTTAAGCTGACCTCTTTTGAATTTCAATAATTTCAATGTGTCTTCCATTACAATTGAATATGAATTGAAGAAGGTATATACGTACTGTGATCCTCGAGGATTATATCAAGTAAAATTGATTTTAGTTCCTAATAATACACGTTGATATGGTGAAATATTAATCGTTGCCCTTCGAAAGAGATTATTGTAGCTTCAAATTGAAAATTGTACTTTCTCTTTCTCAAACTGAAGGAAATATAATAGGATTATTGCTTTCACAGTAACGTACCCCTCACTCCTATAGTCCTGTCTTGTCTGGAATCGACAAAATTCGCTTCTTATGTAGATTGATCTCGTGTCCTCTCGAATACGTTATCGCCAGGTTCCAATATATCCGTGATCGATGGACCAATGTAGAATTGTGATAATAATGGACTGTATATGATAAACTTTTGAAATAATTGCTTGAAATATTGTACTTGTAGTTTTTTCTTTAATGAATCAACATACAAAATTGAAAGATATCGATGACAGTAATAATTACGCTATAAGGTAGACACGATTAAATTTCCACAAAATTTATTGTCTTCGCGACATGTTTCGGTACACTGTACCTTTATCAAGCGAATGTATTTAAACACATTCGCTTGATAAAGGTACAGTGTACCGAAACATGTCGCGAAGACAATAAATTTTGTGGAAATTTAATCGTGTCTACCTTATAGCGTAATAACTATGGATTTCCATCAAGTAAAGGCCACCTCAGTCCAAAACAGTAATAATTGTCAAAAACTCATTTTTCAACAACAAACTTTTGTTTTCTTCCACTCAGCTCCATCGATTATAATAGAAGTATGAAAAACAGTTCAAAACGAAAAGTGTAGCTGACACCCCTCTCCACGTTTCTATTTTTCTCCCATTCTTTCTCTATCTATTGCTCTCTTCTTCCGTCCCCACTCTGGTTTCTCTTGCTATGATGCCATAACAGTCGATCACACAGACTCGTTAGGGGCATAATATTGTTTACAACGAATATCCAATGTTTTAAAATTTCAAAAATTTAATTGCTTAAAATTATTTTCTCATAAATACAAGTTTTCTACTAAAAAAAACGTACACTTTTTTTATTTGCATGCTCTTTCCTGAGATTTTTTAAAGTTCAATGATTAAAAAAAAAAAAAAAAAAATTCAAATTGGCAGAACAGGCGAATTCCTCTAGATAATCGTCAGATTATGAGACTGCAACGTCTAGAGCGTAATGATGAACCATATATATCGTAATCTGACGCGCTAGTGTATTTCAAAATGACGAATTTTTTTTCCACATTCTAATAACGGCTGCGAGTCTGCGTCACATCCAAACCGTCAGATTATTATATGAGAGGTTTTTTTGGGTTCACTTAACATCCCCTCAGAAAATCTGGCGCGCTCGAGAAAAATTTGTTTTTGCATTTCCAACCCTACGTACGACCACCCCCATCATGAAAACAATCAGATTAACATACGTACATTTTCAAAAATATGTTGGACATAGATGATATCAATATCTGATGCGCTCGAGTATGTCCATGCAACAGTTTTTTTTTACATTCTTGAAAGTCTATAGCTGCTCCCCCCACCGATGAAAAGGTATACATTATATAACTTTTTTTTTTCATCATCTAAGCTTCGCAACCCAATAGGTCTCTATGACGCTCAAGTAAGTCCCGATTTAGCATCGTGGTCTCCCCTACTACAAGTAATTTCATTACGAATTTCGAAGCACCATTCATTTGTAGATGAAATCAGTCGCGATTTTTTCAAAATCGAATAATATCTGTCGAATTCTAAAGGATTTGCGGAAAAATATTATGTTCACCTCGCAGGAAAAGCCACATTCCTGGACCCTGCGTTGCTGAGTCTTGGCTTGCGCCTCGATTAAGTAATCTTCATAGTAACTGTTGTTCAGGACTTGTTCAGGAATGTTAGGCTCCTCCTACCTGGTATAATTAATAATTTTGTAGTAGGAGGAGATATTGACTTCATATTCTAGGGTTGTACAGTACTCGTCAGCAGTATCAAAAGGATGTGTCACAAGACCTCCTTTTCATTTTTTTTTCCAGATGACGCACAGTCGCCATCTTGAAATTTTCATCTATCAAGTTCACTCCAAAATATAAATTCAGGCATCAATTTCATTATCCCAACTTTCATTTCTTGAGTTGGCCCCTTCAAGAAACAAAAGGGGGGAGGACATTAAAGAAAGCCTTATGGCCTCGGTAAGTTTTTCTCGAGAGAAATGATTCTGCCTCGGTATGTTACTTTTCAATTCAATTTTCTTTTTTTTATTGATTTTATAGTTCTTCTTAATTTGTTTAATTTACATATAACCAATCGACAATACAAAAGCAACGTTGCTCTCACGAGCACGCTACTCGCAAAAAAGTCTTTTTTTTTCAATTCTTTATTTAACGTCGGCCTATTTCCGCTACCAAGGCCAATCACCGACGCCGGTGAGCACACTTCCCCTAACCGGAAATTTTGCCGAACCCTCTGGTATTCTAACCAGAGGTAGGGATCTTTAACGAGCCCAACATCCATGGACTCGGGACCGACGGCTTTACGTCCCCTCCGAAGGACGGCATATCCTCAATATATCTTGTGCTCATTGATATATTGTCTACGAGCTATGATATGCTATTCCGCTGCAGCTGTACAGGCTTTCGACACGGTATTTCCCTGTATGGTCAACCATCCAAGTACTAACCGCGCTCGGCGTTGCTTAACTTCAGATATCGAATGACTGTCAGTCAACCTGAAGAGCATAAATAATAATTTCGTAAAATTTTACCTAAAACGAGCACGTGTACCATCCACATGATCCCAACCAAGCTTTTCATGGTGTCGTCGCCGCGTCATATCCGCATGGCTGGTCTTTCACAGGGCTGAAACAGAAAAAACACATGTTAGTCAGCATTACAGAATCAGAGCTACGAAATGAGAGATGATGCAAGTTAAGGAGAAAAATGTGTTAGGATGGATTCTCATGCATCCGATGACCTATCATCCGACGGTACGAAAACCACTACTTCTCTGGTTGATACTGTAATATTAATTGAGCTGAGAATGGAGTAGTTTTATGTTGAGGTTTATTGTAACATCAATTGACAACTGTCTGTCATGAATGACTTCATGAGTAAATGATTATATAGTATGTTACATCCCCTATATACTATAAACAAAATAAGAAACTCATCACAAAGTGAACTTTTGAACAGGTTTAACAATTCTTCCACTGCGAGTTACTGTACGATCGGACTCATAGTGTGAACGTTTCTCTTCATCGGATCCAAGTCGATTTTCAGTTGAATTGGTAGATGACATTGCCGATGGAGAACGGAAGAGATCATTTGCTGAGGTCGAAGGTGCATTTCCATTGGTTTGATGTCCAATCGAAGGTAAAAAATGATTTCGATGGAGAACTTCTTCTTCATCTCCTGAAAAATCAGCTAGTGTTTTATGCACCTGACTGACGTTTCTTCGTATGGTTGATCCATCCCACTTCTGACACCATGTAATATTAATTGAGCTGAGAATGGAGTAGTTTTATGTTGAGGTTTATTGTAACATCAATTGACAACTGTCTGTCATGAATGACTTCATGAGTAAATGATTATATAGTATGTTACAGATACCACGCTAATAACTGACCGCCTTCGGTTTGTCGATGTGGACCTGCCATGTACTGATGATGGAGCAACCACTCCGAAGCCGGTATGCAGGTTTACTGTTATTCAAACACAAGAAACAATTGCAAGCGTGTGTTCTTTGAAGATCCTTGCAAATATATCTTCTGGATACAATTCGATATCCGGCGTGGTGTTAGCCAGGAAAGTGGTTGTTTCCTGCAGTCATCTGTCCAAAATATCTATCTTTGAAAACGCCTTCCTTCTCAATCAGTTATATTATAATGGATTACTTTATATAACTGTTATGAAAAGTGAAACAAAAACATTCATGAAATTTCACATGGAATCCTTAGTATGCTCATAGGAGTGAAGAATATTCCATTTAGGACATGAACTTGCTGCTAAGATATCGAGATGACACAAAACTCATATCTTAATGAAACTCAAACAATCAATAAATTATTATGATGACTGCGTACACACCAATCGTCTAATGGTATTTGGCTTACTATCTTGATAACGTGTTCCAGTCGAACTCTACCAAATCGTAAAAGACAACCCATATGATGGACAAATTTGAAACTTGGAATATTTTGTGAAGTATATAGTAGAATTTCTTAAATTATTGATAGCTGTTTGTATGACAAGGGAGAAAAGTGCTACTTTTCCTCCCTCCGGAGGGCAGTTATCTTTCAAGGGAGGAAAAGTCACTTCACCCCCATGTTATACAAATGCCTCCACCTCTAATAACAATTCATTTATGAAACCAACAACCAAAAATAACCAAAACTGAGGAGTAAGTACAGTATAGCATGCTCCTGAAATTCCGAAAATGAGGAAAACCTGCAAAACAAACAAAAAAGGATGAAAAAAAAGTAATCGTCCTAGATTCACTACAAATCTAGCTACCAAACGAAAGAGTGAATTTAAAATATCATATTTTCATAAAAGTACATTTCTATGGCTATTTTTGCTATCTATCATCACGTAAACGTAATTTGAACCTCGAATAAAATGATAAGTAGTCAAAAACTTCTGCTAATACACGTTTCTTTACTGTGTCTCGCTTTCGACGAAAGAATCCCACTTTTTTCACTCAAAAAGTTTCAAAATCCCGACTTGGCAAAAAAACAGGCAACGCTGCTACCCACATTTCTGCAGGGTCGAATCTTCTTTGTCGAATACGAAAATAATGCCACCAAATACGAAGGACCAAATTTTTTCACGTTCCATTACTCCCCCAATTCAGGATAGCTGAGTGTTTCGGTATTGTCATAGGACGTCTGACAGCCGTTATAAATTTCCGAGTTGACAAAGGGTCATTCGGAGGGCAGTAGTATGTTTTCTTCTCATGAGAGCTTCACTCGGCGCTCTGGAAAACTCGTTAAAGCTAGAGCAACCTTTCGAGAAGCAATTAGGTAAGTATAACATTTTAATTCGAAAGAGGAGAACGAACGTTAGTTACACCGTTGAGCAACTGCCGACTTATTTCATTTGTGTTGAGTTGAAAGGAACAATATACAATGGAAAGGCGTCATTTTTTCTTTTAAAAAAATTGGTGCACAACCCGTCGCCAAGATGGACCGATTATTTCTGATAGAGAAGAAAAAAATCTTCAATTTATGAGTCATTTTTGGCTTTTTCTTCTCCGAGTCAATACAAAAATAATACAAGATTTCTATAAAAGAGTATTGGGTACATCAAATATTTAGCTAACAATCTCTGTTGATATGTGTACATAATTCGTCGACGTTCAGTTGACCATATGCATTTATTTTTGGTTGCACATGTATTCAGGATAAACATCTTTGGCATATTTGAATTTTTGGCTTTATTTATATATATATATATATATATATATATATATATATATATATATACATACATTTATATATATATATATATATATATATATATATATATATATATATATATATATATATATATATATATATAAAGGGTGTTAGTTACAATATTTATGACTCAAGAATGGCCGAAAATTGGTGGAAAGGTATCTTAGAACCAGGATGCAGACATAGGATATTTTTTTATCTCCCTTTTATCGTCTTTTCAGAAATTCCAGCTCTAATGGAGTGAAAAACGAGGTCAGAGTTTGTATGAGACAACGTGATTCCTAGGCCCAACCTTCGAATTTTGGAATCACAATCTTCAACAGAATAGATGAAAAACGTGTTTCGTATTTTATTGAAATTAATTGACTACCAGAGTTGAGGGTTATTAGGTTATTTTAAGATCTGAAACTTGGAGAGTGTGTTCTTTATATGACGTAGTCACCCGATAAGAAACGGTTTACCGAAATTACACCCCTGAGGGGGGGAAAACCGGGGTCAAAGTTTGGATGGTACAACGTACTTCAATCCGCTTCAAATTCTGCATGAATATTCTTCAACAAAATAGATGGAAGATGTGTTCGTATATTATTGAAAATCACCGCCTACCGGGATAGAAAAAAAGAGTTTATAACATTTTCGACTTCTTTCGATTGCGCCCAGGAGGCAGAGTTGTGATGAACCTGATAAAACTCAGTACAGTATTTTGACTGCATCCCCACAAATCATACCCAGTTTTTTCATATTATCTGTGCTAAGTGCTATTGTGCCTGTGACAGAAACAGCAGATTCCTATATCAAAAATTCAGAACACTTGGTAGAAATAAAAAAAAATCTCAAACTGAACCAAAACGACATCCTAGCCCGCTTAGATATCAAGTCACTGTATCCCAGCGTTCCCATTCAAGAAGCTTCGTCAATGATTGGAGAAAGAGAAGACTTCACAATACGTCACAGAACTGACAAAACACTGCATTTCATCTTCAAAAACAGATTCTACAAACAGATAGATGGAACCCTCATGGGCTCTTCCTTATCACCAGTTGTAGCAAACCTGTTAATTATGAATTTTGAGGAAAAAGCATTACGAAATGCTCAACAGAAACCGACGCTATAGAAGAGATACGTAGCCGATACGAAAGACGTCCAAAGCACTTAGACAAAATGAGTACGGAACCCACTCAATCGAAAAGGCAATCCATGCACAAACAAACCCAAGAAAACTAGGACGGAAGACGCACCAGAACCCAGAAAGTCAGTAACACTACCTTTTATCAAAGGAGTCACCGACAAAATCGGAAGACTAATGAGAAAACAAAATATACGAATCGTTTTCAAACCTCAAAGGACCATTTCGTCTTGCTTACCGAGGCCAAAGGACAGAAATCCTCTCGAAAACCAAGGAGTATACAGCATCACATGCGGGGACTGTGATAAGCAATATAAAGGCCAGACGAATAGGAGGGTTTCAGCTAGAGTGCAGAAACACAAAAAAAGGACATAAGGACAAAACAAACATATTTCGCCCTCTTTCAACACCACCACCAGACGGGTCACAAAATAGATTTCGAGGCAGCAAAGCAAATAGCGCAGGTGAACCACTTCAGAACACGCCGAATTAGGAAAGCCATCGAGATAGAAAAACATGGAGAAATCAACAAAAGAGACGACTCTCAAAACAGCCAAGTGTCCGACAACCGTAATTTACTCGACGACTGATGGAACGGATCATATCGGCTACAATTTACGACCGAGAAACTATTTAAAATTTAAAAACTAGCAGAACTCTTTCGAACAACATTTGCTAGCACCAAGTAGGGGCAGTAACATTCTTGAAAATGTCTACTGAGATGTTGGCGAAACTTCGAAAATCAAGCAGTACAAATATATATATAACATATATATGTATGTATGTATATATATATATATATATATATATATATAGGAGATGGGTAGTCTTTGCTGACTAGTTAAGAACAAAACTAGGAAAATAGTTGGGTAAGCAGCATGCAGGAAGTCTTATAACACGAATTCCAATATTTCGACAATGTTTATTGTCATCCTCAGGGAAAGCTACAATATTATATAAATTGCCATTTTGAAAGGTTAAAGTGCGAAAAACTACTTACAGTGTCCACGAGATTGTATGCAAAAATGTTGTTAGAAATTTAAAACATGTATGATCCATATGTCACAATCATTAAAACTTTCATTTAAATTATTCAATTTAGTCCACATTACAACAATTTAAAATTATATCAAAATTTTTATGGATAGACGTCCATTTACATGTCGAACGCCGGCATGGAATGATAGAATATTGTTAGGTTAAAAGTTCCATCCTGCATGGATGTCCGGAACTACGTAAAATATGCGGAAATGTCGATAGGTTTTACGTAGTTCCGGACATCCATGCAGGATGGAACTTTTAACCTAACAATATTCTATCATTCCATGCCGGCGTTCGACATGTAAATGGACGTCTATTCATAAAAATTTTGATATAATTTCAAATTGTTGTAATGTGGACTAAATTGAATAATTTTAATGAAAGTTTTAATGATTGTGACATATGGATCATACATGTTTTAAATTTCTAACAACATTTTTGCATTCAATCTCGTGGACACTGTAAGTAGTTTTTCGCACTTTTACCTTTCAAAATGGCAATTTATATAATATTGTAGCTTTCCCTGAGGATGACAATAAACATTGTCGAAATATTGGAATTCGTGTTATAAGAGTATACTTCCTGCATGCTGCTTACCCATCTATTTTCCTATTTTTGGATATATATATATATATATATATATATATATATATATATATATATATATATATATATATATATATATATATATATATATACCGGGTGTCCCACATTTTATGTGACAGGCAATATCTGGTTTGTTGAAGGAGATACACAAAAATGTTTCATACGAAAGTTTTAGGAGTTCATGAGAGCTTTATTTTGATATAATTTTTAAAACAGGGTGTTTGGTGTAGGTGTTACAGACCAAAATTCCATTTTTTAAAATAGAACGCCCTGTATATCATTACATATTCAGATGCTACATCAAATTCTGATATCATTTCATGTTTGGTTTTTGAAATTCGGTTACGGCGTTGTTGAGTTATTGCACTTTTCCTTAAATATAAAGTTTCAAAAAAACGTATTTACTCGTACACGAATCCAGTCTATATCTTTTATTAAATTGAACTAGACTATTACTGAATACAAACCATTATTCTCACCTCTACGATACGATATCGATATCAGTTGAATATAATATTGAAATTCTTGAGCATGTGACTAACTTGAGGGTGAATTGCTTTATATTGCACAATTTCATCAAGTAGCTTATGCTTGTTGATGCCATAGTAACAAAGGTTGTTGAATTGTATCTACTTGTCAGTTCGATTCAGTGATTCTTTGCAAAACAGTAACTGTGTTCTTTGTGCGAAAACTCCAGTATGCCTTTCGCGTTTTAGTCCAAGTGATTGCATTGATATGTTATTAATTTTTGGGGAATGTCAGAAAAACTGCCGTCAAGCACAACGTCTATACCAAGAACGTTTTCCAGACAGACCCATTCCGTCACGAATGACTTTTTTGAAAGTTGAAGAAAAATTGCGAACTGGGTCATTTCCTTCTACTATAAAGCATCGTCATCATACGAGATCTGTTAGAACTGAAGATTTAGAGATCAATATGTTGGCTTATATTAGTATTCATCCACATGTTTCTATCCGTACTCTTGCAGAAGAAGTCGGTGTGAGTAAATCTAATGTACAGAGAATTATGAAAGAAAATAAATACCACCCATTCAAAATTCAGTTGGTACAAGGTTTGAAACCCACGGACTTTGAACGACGACTTGAATTCATTGCTTGTATTCAGGTAATATTACATGAAAGTCCTAACATATTCAGTCAAATTTTGTGGAGCGATGAATCGCGATTCCACAATAATGGAGTTGTGAATCGACATAACAGTCACTATTGGTCTCAAGAAAATCCCCACTGGGTCCGCGAAAGTAATTTTCAAACTACTCATATCTCCTCATATCTCATTCATAGGACCTTACTTTTCCAATGAAAATCTCAATTGATTGCGATATTTACATTTTCTAGAAAATGATTTGATCCAGTTGATGAAAGATATTCCCATAGCAGAACGACAAGGAATTTGGTGGCAACAAGATGGTGCTCCTCCTCACAATTCACAGGTTGTTACTGAATATCTGTATAGAACGTACCCAAATAGATGGATTGGTAATAAGGGTCCAATTCGGTGGCCGGCTCGTTCCCCAGATTTATCACCGCTTGATTTTTTCCTATGGGGTTATTTAAAAGATATTGTTTACACTACTCCCCCTTTGAATGTGGATGATCTGAAAATGAAAATTCGACTAGCGTGCAGTGATATTACGCCTGATATTATGAGAGCGACTTGTACGAGAGAAGTGATTCGACGTTTCGAAGCCTGTATAATATCTAATGTGCATCACTTTGAACAATTTTTATGACTTATTTCTAGGTACCTACCATTCTTATGAAATGATTTATCAAGTTATATTATTTACATTGTTATTAAAGATTTGTTTTCGAATACACCTCTTTCAATTTCGCAATTGTTTCATATTCAAAATGATACCTGACTGAATTCCACAACTCGAAATTGAAACCATTACTTGGAACACCCAAAATTTTGACCAATTTTCATGTGATCTGATGCAGAGAGAATAATTGTATGAGATATTTTTAAAAATAATAGTCGTTCTCAAGACTTTACATTTTAAGCAATAACTCAACAACGCCGTAACCGAATTTCAGAAACCAAACATGAAATGATATCAGAATTTAACGTATCATCTGAATATGTAATGATATACAGGGCGTTCTATTTTAAAAAATGGAATTTTGGTCTTTAGCACCTACACCAAACACCCTGTATATTTAAAAATTATATCAAAATATAGCTCTCATGAACTCCTAAAACTTTTGTATGGAACATTTTTGTGTATCTCCTTCAACAAACCAGATATTGCCTGTCACATAAAATGTGGGACACCCGGTATATATATATGTATATATATATATATATATATATATATATATATATATATATATATATATTTGTATATATATATATAGATAAATATCTATATTTGTTCTGCTTCCGCGGTCAGAAATGTGATTGCTGGAACTTCCGGTTGATCCGCGTCTGGAAGCTCCAGCTATCACATATATATATATATATATATATATATATATATATATATATATATATATATATATATATTTATATATATATGTATATATGTGCAAAGAAGTAGGTGTTATACTCCAGAAGGGCTAGACAAGATTTTAATCCCAAATCCGGCAACGATCGGTTACCCGTATTTCAAAAACCGAAAACTGCGTTCGCAGAAAAATGAATGAAATTTCTGAAGAATCTCCGGAAACTAATTTCCGACTCCAGGGTACAAACAATGAAAAATGTAATCTAGGAGAGGTAAATGTGGACTCGGAAATTAGTTTCCGGAGATCCTCCGGAAATGTTATTCATCTTTCTGCGAACGCAGTTTTCGGTTTTTGATTTACGGTTGATCAATAGGATGGCCAGAGTTAAATCTGGTTTAGCCATTCTGACGTATCACACCTACACCGGTAGATGGCTCTACATATGCTTCGCAATCTCTTCGAGAGAGTAACAAATTCAATGCTTTTATGGATTTTTCTAATTTGTCGCGATCTGTGGTCGTCTGACCAACGGAAATGAGGTCCAAAGAATGAAACATTTGCCCGTGTACGTTTTTTTATTGTCACTACGCGAAGATATGTTGTCCAAATTGTAATCAACCTGCCTTTGAACCTCTCATAAGTTTTCTTGATTGATCTCTTTAAAGATCTAACCGCTTTCTTATCATATTGTAGCATCCCTGATGATGATAATAAAGATTTTAGAAAGCATGGAATCTGTGTTATAAGTTATAAGAGTATACTGTTTTGGCCTACTACACACCCAAATATTGTCCCACTATTTTATAGCCGTAGAAAAAGTATAGTGTTCAACTGGCATGGAATGCCAATTTCTCACTCGTATTATTGCAGCATTTACTGTAAATAACTATTGAACTCGGATGGAAAACTAAAGATCATTGCTGTTCGTAAAGAAAAAAAATGTGAAAATATGAATTTGTTCTTCGAAGTGGCTGAAAGAACGTAGATGAACTTCCTGTGAGCTCATTATGGGCTGGAAAGGCAAACCTGAAAAGTATTGATGCACAGTGAACAACTACATTAATGATATTGAAGAATATCCTCAGGGCTGTATCATCCCTTCTGTCACGGAGTGCTTGAAGATCTGAGGAAAAATGTAATTTGTGTTGTACACATAAACTTCTTGTTCACACTTTATGTTAGCGAGATATGGGTGCCTCTTCTTGAGAAGCCTAGCACAATACACTCAAATGCGAGATTGAAAAGGAAGAGCAGTGTTCAGAAGTTGATCCAAGTACTATTCCTAAAACAGGTCGGAGTGAGTTGAGAGTTGATTCAGCTCAGACTGTGGTCTGGAAACTCTTGAACCTCTAGAAATCCATGGATTACTACAAGGAGATGAATCGATTATATTGCTCTGCTTGTTCGATTCGTGTGAAACTTGCAATATCAAGTTGATTCGCCAACATAATGCCGTGTTACTCTCTCCATCTAGCAGAACGTTTCAAAAGGGTTGTCTTCAAAGCCCTCATCATTAATTCAATTCACTCAGTTGGGAAGTTCTGTAGTTTACATGAGCATTCAGGGAACTATTTGAATAGTTGCGTGATTACTCTCACAACATTATAGTCTCATCGAAACTAATTAAACAGAAGTAAGTTGGCAGAACTGCATAAATCCACATTATTTATCCTGTTGAAGTTCGCAAAGATCAGCAGTTTCTCCCAGTGTGGTATAGTTCAAGCAAGTCAAACTGTAAAAACAAGTGGGTAAGAGTTCAACTGGGGATTGAGTTGTCGTACATGGAATCACTGGTTCTAACAAAGCCTAAATGAGCAACTTATCTCATGAATTCGTTAGTGGTGTAATTGGTTGAACCTAAAATATTCTCAGACCCAATTGTTTGTTCAGTTATACAGTGACAAACTTCAGGGGATGATTCTGCATGCAAAAATAATGCCAGTTTGCTATATATTTTTTTTCCGCAAACGCTTCGTTAATCGAGATACGGGCTGTTTTTTTTACCTGACTATTTAAGTTAATGTTTGTTTGATGTAAGTGTAATTTATCTCTATAAGAACTTTCAATGCATAAATAGTCAGTTAAACAAAAAAAACAGCCCGTATCACGGTACACAAAGCATTTGCGGGAAAAACTATATAGCAACCTGTCATTATTTTTGCATACAGAATCATCCTCTGAAGTTTATCACTGTTTAACTGAACAAACAATTGGGTCTGAGATTATTTAAGTTCAACCAATTACACCACTAATGAACGAATGAGATAAATTGTTCATTTTGGCTTCATTCTAACCAGTACAGCTTATCCAATCCATCCTGGCACAAACTCAGCTACTTTTCCAGTCGCACACTCGTAATGCAGACCATGACGAAAGAAAAAACACCTACTAGGAACATGTTTCAACGCAGTGTACACATATAATAGGTGTTTCTTCATCTTACTATACAACACAGATATTGCTGGGCACATACGTCGTCAGTCTGTGCCAAGATGGATTGGATGAGCTGTACTTCCATGTACGACAACTCAATCCCCAGTTGAACTCTTACCCACTTGTTTTTACAGTTTGACTTGCTTGAACAATACCACACTGGGAGAAACTGCTGATCTTGGCGAAATTCAAAAGCATAAATAATGCGGATTTATGCAGTTCTGCCAACTTCTGTTTAATTAGTTTCGATGAGACTATAATGTTGTGAGAGTATTTACGCAACTATTCAAATAGTTTCGTGAATGCTCATGTAAACTAGAGAACTTCTCAACTGAGTGAATTGAATTAATGGTGAGGGGAGTTTGAAACGTTCTGCTAGATGGAGAGCGTAACGCGGCAATATTTAGCAAATCAAGTTAATATTGCACTTCTACACGGTTCAAACAAGCGGAGCAATATAATAGATTCATTTTTTTGTAGTAATCCATGCATTTCAAGAGGTTCGATGGTTTCCAGACTACAATTTGAGCTGAATAAACTCTCAACTCACATATTAGTCATTATCAATGAGTCTTTCAAAATGCTAGGCTTCTTGAGAAGAGGCACTCAAGACTTCGCTGAGATAAAGTGCTCAACAATCATGTACCGCTCTTTAGTGTACGATCCCATCTCCAATATACAGATTCAGTATGTAGAAGTTAACATGTACAACTACCACAAATCACATTTTTCGTAGATCTTCAAGCACTCCGTGGTAGAGGGGATGATACAGCATAGAGGATATTCTTTAATATTATTAATGGGGTTGTTCACTGTCCATCAATACTTTCCAGGTTTGCCTTTCAGCCTCTAATTAGCTCACAAGAACTTCAACTATGACCTTCCAGACATATTTTAACCCATTTTTCTATACGAACAAAAATGATCTTCGCTTTTCCATCCAAATTCAATAGATAATCGAAATATATGATGAACTTGTAGTCTTGGTAATTGTATTTCATCCATGGTAATATTGAATATAGATTCAAATAAATGATGAGTTTGGAACCTTTGGTGTGGAAGATGAGGCGTTTTCTAGATTTCAATTATCAAACTAATTGGACGGACTGCATTGGATGCGCGTTTCGATAATAAGGTTAGCATATTGCATCTGATGAATTGAACTTCCGATACTTGAAGAAAATTCATATTTTAGAGTTTCTATTGATTAAAAAACATTTATTTCAGAGCGGAATTTTTGTCTCGTTTTATGACGAACCAAAAGTCCCTACAATTCAAAAAATAACTGAATCCACTATTAATGAACTCGTGAAGAAGAAATTGACTCATATTCCTATAGAGCGGGCGCTGCGAAACATTCCGTTTGAAAAAACCGATGACCTCATTCTGATTGATGATTTGAGTTAAGGAAGACTTAATTAATGATATTGTGGAGGTTGCCGGACGGAATTATGGTCCAGTTTTTTTTTTCGGCCCTATAATAGGAGTTTTCGATTCCATCGCTGTAGTTGTTGAAAAAAAAATGTTGTATAGAATGCAAAAACCATTGACCGCTATTTCTCGACTGGAATGTTTTTGCAAGATCCTTCCAAACCTGGAACTGAAAGTTGCCAGAAAAGCCCGTTGTCAGTTTTATTATAAATCTCCTTCCCAGCGTCACAAACCTTCTCTCGAGTTTTGGAGCGGGCCGCGCTTTTCTCAATAGTTTTTGTGACTTCAGTTATAGCTGAACTTCATCCATTATTATAACAGATACATTTTCCAATATTTAAAATAGCAGTGCCTCGAATTTTGGGATAACTTTCTTTGAAGTGAATAAATATCGCTACAATTATTAGATTAAAAAAAAGGCGAACGAAAAATCATGCTGAACTGGTGAATGAACCGAAAGAAACTATTCAAATGCAGCAAGACGACGCAAAGACGAAATTTCAGACAAATTTGAGAAGTTGTTTGATCCGAATGCTGATGAAGAACACTTCTCGTGGTATAAAAGTTGCATGGCCAGCTATATCAGCGAAGAAAAAATTCGTCATCGTCACTACATAGGAAGCTAGAAGAAAGAGCTTCATCAACAACACAGGGCGTAGCTGGATCATCAACTGACCTGCAAATCAAAAAGAAGCAACAGCGATTCGTCGAGTGACTCATGATGTTCCATTTGTGGTATACGACGAAAACCAAAATAAAAAAAAGTCATCTTTTAACTGAAATTTCAGCAGCTTTGCTGTTTTTCAATGCATTGATAATACCATGAAATTTTCACAAAAATTTGTTATACGAAACACCGGAAGATTTGTTTGCAGAAACTTCCAATATCATACGTCGTGTTAAAGAAGTTACGTTTCATTACCAATATCTTCTAGTAACGAAAGAGGTCGACCAACAACAAATATCACAAATACAGTTACTGGCTGCTTTTGACAAATTAATGGCGGATATAAAAGACGGTGTTTCGACGACCGCTTTTGAATTAACATACTTGGCTCAACGCATGACTGTACTCGCTGAAGTAGAGGATGTAGTTCTAATCGTGATCTCAAAGTGATGCTGATCGATAAATTTGGTGACAGGGTTTCATTATCATATCTTACTGAGAGGAAGCAATCTTCTTTGGTTTTCATGGCAGGAAGTTCATTAAGGAAATAGCTGAACGTGTACGTCGGCTAGACTGCAGCAAAATCGTCATGTGTGCTAAGGAATTACGGAAGGAACTATCCACTACTGAACTTATACCAGAAGAAAAGTTGTGTGATGAAATTCTTATAGAAGATGCCGCGAAGAAATGCACATTCACGCCGAAATGGGAGACTTTCATACAAGCCTCATAAGGCAGTCAAAATCTAAAATTGTCAGGCAATACACTCCATGAAGCATTAGCGGTGTTGTTTGGTGATATATATCAGTGTAACGAACAGAAAGACACCGCAACATACAGCTCTAGCCGAATTCTTTCACCACCTACCTAACTGAATGGAAACATATGTTTGTTGAAAAATCTTAGACACTGTGACAATGACTTTCAAGGGGACATTAAGTGGCGAAGATTCTATGACCGTTACAATCATGATAGTTAATCAACAAAAGAATGAAGAAAAGAATACCTCACGGGCATGGCCTAGCTCTCCATGTTGACTAGTCATTCGATATCTGAAGGTAAGCAGCAGGGAAAGACCGCGTCGAAAGCTCTTAAAACTGCAGCAAAGTATTATATCATAGCTCGCAGGCAATATATCAATGAACACAAGATATTGTATAGAGGAATTGCTGTCTTTCGGAGGAGACGTAAAGCCGGCGGTCCTGAGTCCATGGTTGTTGGACTCGTAAAGGATCCCTACCTCTAGTTGGAATACCAGAGTGTTCGGCAAAATTTCCGGTTGGGGGAAATGTGGTCACCGGAGTCGATGATTGGCCTTGGTAGGGAAAACAGGCCGACGTTGAATAAATCATTTAAAAAAAAGAACACCTCAGACACTGCTAAACCGAAACTAACTGAAACTGACTACAAATATTTATATCAAGTCCTTCAACCAAAATCCCAGCTGGCCATTACAGGTGGATATGAAGACTCCAAAAAATCTTCAAGCTCCAAGGTGATAGGTCTTCTGAATTGTTAGATTCATATTATTCTGCGTTTACGAGCGACAAGGCCGGCGCTAGGAAATTTCGTAACATTATTAATGAACTATTACATTATTAATTAAAAAGAAAATGAAACCTTTTTCCGTCGAAATATGTTCATTCATCTCTCCAGAAGCAGATTGAAATATTTTCAGCCATATTTTTGTTGCTGTTCGTGAAGGAATTGAACAAGTTTTTATAAATTGTGCAGATTCCGATGTTTTCGTACTCAACATCCACTTTTAGCATAAGCTATCGAATAGTAGTTTTTGAGGGATTTGCTTCGAAGGATCAGCCAAAAAATATCTGTTGAGCTGGGATTCAATTCAAATGTATCTGAAATCATTAGAACTTTTGATGTTTTGTATTTACATTGCTTAAGGGCTGCAATACATGGGCCTCCGAACTTACTCCAATTCGGTTATGAAAGACGAGATGGAAAGTTGTACCCGGTGCAAATGGCAAAACCACCTATGACAAATTCTTTGATCAGGCTTTGCAAATATAATGCTGAATGCCTGACAATGTTTTGCACTTGTAGAAAAAGCGAAATCAATTGTATTTTCCTTTGCAAATGCATCGGCAATAATTGTCAAAACTTACCTGAATGAATTTTTCACTACTTATTAATAGATAAACCACTTTTTTTATTAAATTTGTATTGAATTAGATCATGCCGTTTTTCTCCAAACCTTACCTAAACCAGGTGTTAATAGTCAATAACAATTTTTTTTTTCGCAGCTACAGCGATGGAAGCGAAAACTATTATAGGACCGAAAAAAAAAACTGGACCATAATTCCGTCCGGCAACCTCCACAATATCATTGATTAAGTCTTTCTTAACTCAAATCATCAATCAGAATGAGGTCATCGGTTTTTTCAAACGGAATGTTTCGCAGCACTTGCACTACTACCTTCCTGCACTTATAAAAAACTTATGAAGCTAATTTTGATCATTGGAGGTACCTAGGACTTTGGCCATTTTACTAAGTGAACATTGCAATTTTTCAAGTATATAGGGCCAAATAACTCAATTTGGCAAAATGTGGACATTGTCCCTTGTTCTTCCAAGATACAGATATATAGATGAATTTTCAGATAATAATGACAATGATTGATAGTTTTTATATAATTTTCAAACTAACAAGCTTCTCCAGAAAATAAAGCATATTCAAATCTAATCGAAAATAATGTCATTTCAAACCTCACCTTTTTTTGGGTGAAGGGGAAGTAGATCACACAGATGTGAAATCGTTCTGCTCTATATTTCAAGGCCAACCCTGACCAAACTTTGGAATCCTTGTTTACTGTTCTTAAGTGGGCGATTTCCGGAGATTTCGTTTGTTGACTGATCGTCTGAAGTTTGTGGGAGCAGCGTTTACACAACCAAGAGTGACTCCAAAGTTTTTCCATCTCGACTCGGTTCCATTTCCAAGATGATACCTCGGCAACGAATGGAGGAAAATCTTTTAATCAAGCGTTATTCAGTTCGGTTTCTGTTGTTCGCAGGAGAAGCGCGGTTTAAATGAAATAAATTTTTCATCAGAATCGAGACAACGATAGTTTGATAAAGTTAGTGGACTTTTGAATAATATATTTTTTGAGTTTCTTTGTTGTTTCTCTGAATAGAACACGTTCTAATAATCAGCAAATTCTCGATTAACATCAATTTGTCTGTCAAAAAACTACAAGAATTTATATTCATTGAAACACTTATCGTTGTTGATGTTCCGGAAAGCAAATCTGCTTCCGTTTTCGGAACTCGTTCTCAAGTATTCCACTTCTAGATTTTTTTTTCGAAAATCTGTCCCGGGTTTGATATTTGACCAATGATTTCGTCTTTTGAGAGAGGTAACCAGGTGCGATTCATAGCAACTGAACTCGTTGAGATGCAAGTATCCTCAGACAGCATGATGGAAGCAGATGTTTCAACTATTGAAGGAGAATATGACGTTTTTGACTGGTGTCTTTTTTGAAGGAAACGACTCCTAATGAAAAATGTGTTATGTCCTTGATTCGGTAATGTATTAGTTAGGCTAGTCGTATACATGGGACTAGGAATTCAGAACATACGTGAGCAATATCAAAGAGAACTTCTCACTTATAACAACCTTCGATTCATGAACTATGTGTTGGAAAAATCATATATTTCGAATAAGAAATAATTTACTTGCAATAGCTACCTCATATATTATGGAGATGGGTATTACATTGTGCATTATTGAATTCGCAAAAAGTTAAAATGCTTCCTCATAAAAATAACTAGAGGTATAAAAACACTCAACAATAGCAACAGTAACAATAAAATTGTGAAAAGGAATAGTAACAAGAACAATTGTGAAGTGAGAGTATGATTGCAATATATCATTGGAAAGGTAGTTCTATACTTAATTGTTATTTCCAAAAAAACATATATTCTTTCCATTTGAAATATGAAAATTAGATGCGCTTCCGATCAAACCGGATGTGTCATATATGGTTGGATACTTGCTAAATTGTACACTCATGGCTTATAATCGAAGTACCGAATATGAAATATAAGTACAAAATAACAACGTAGATACAGGGGAGTGAATTGGTTCTGGGTCACCCGATGAACTGGAACAAGAACAGAACTGAGTAGAATATTTAGAATACTGCATTGATTTTATCAGGAAATACCTCTTATCTAAGTATCTGTCTGTAGGGGGCAAGTTTTCTATGAGGCGGCCAAACCTATTAGCGAAGTAAGCATGTATGGTCAAGTTTGCTCCGAACTTCCACAGGTAATAGATTCAATACCATGGTTTTCAGTTATCTCAAACAAAACGTACAGAATCCTCCAAAAAGGTGGGGCAGAATCGAAAGCGAAAGTTGTGTATAGCATTTATAAGAATGGATAAAAAACCAGAAAAGACTCAGGGTGCAGAGTTTACTCACAATCGTTGAACCTGAGTATCAAATGTACCATACCAATAAAAAAAGTACCAATGAGTTCTTCAAAGAATTGCATTAAAATTAGTTCGTTTCCGTTAGCCAACAGACAGGTATAATCGTAATGAGGGACTTTATATTACATCCTTTTACAAGATCCTCACAATTGAATCTTGCCTCCCAAAATGCTATTTTGACGGGTCATATATCTTCCGAGAGAAGGGGCTGTTATTCTCTTGAACTTTCCAACAGAAATTTCATCCAAAATTGCCACACGCTCATAAAACATGCCCACGGCCGACTCACAACAAAGTCAAGAGTAAACGTTCACCTGCAACATTAGTTTCTGTCATGTCGTGTCACTTCTGGATGGACGAGACAAGAGATTTATCAGGCGCATCCAACGTTCTTATCCCGATAGAAAATGGGAAGGCAGAGATAAATCCCCAACGACTTGCCCGACTCTCAGATTTATATTATCCGGTGGAGCACATGAAATACCGTGTTCTACTAGACAACAGTCAAGAAAGATTGTGATATATTTGCTACATATTTTCATAAACTGGATAAACAAGCTCTTTTCCGTGCTGTCGTCTGAGTAAGTGACGTTTTCCTTCGCATTTTCCGGGAACAGGGGTGAGAATTCTCATCGCATGAACTTTTCACCTCCCGACTGAATTAGTTAACTCTATTAAAACCTGTCGGAAAGCTTGATAGCTCGAAAAGTTTAGTTTTAACGATATAATGACCTTGTATCATTGAAAGTTATACATATAACAAGCCAAGATGAGTTTTACATACAATATAATAAATTTAATGGAATATCTGATGAAATACCTGATGGCAATCCATGATAACGTAATGAAAAAATAATTTGTGTGGTAAACGATGAGATTGGAACCTTTAGTATAAGAGGTCAAACTTTTTGTAGAGATCAACACAAAATATATATTACTTGCACTCGACCCGTGTTTCGCGCACAAGATTTGCAACTTCAGGAGAAGAAAATTTATACATAATATAAAGACTAGGCTTAGTTATTTACATATCTCACAATCTGAGGTAGAGCCGGCATGCGATACCTGCAGATGTTTCTCTTGGTCAGGTCAGGATTATTCTAATCAATTTCTCAACATTGAACTGAATAATAATAATTTTCATTTGTTTTCCAAGATCATATATGATGACATAGAACAAGTCAATAAAGTCTGAGAAACTATAAAAATGAAATATAAGAAGGAAAACACTGAAGTAAAACAATCAATCAATCCAAAATCATCTTCAAAAACATACATAGAACAAACAATTTGATATCAAATCACATCGAAATAATATTGATCATAATTTATTCAGTCCTTCAAGATCACGAAATTGATAAGCCACGTCGAAACAATTCACAAACAATTCAAAATTTGATTCATCATATTATGTTGATAATATGATATTATGTTGATATTGATAATATGATAAAAGAATATTCATTCAGACGAGAGCAGAATTCCCTTCCATTTGTTATGAGCTTGGTGACTTGTCGAAACTCTGTAACACAGGCATCTTTTTTCATCTGAGCTTGGGAACTCTTCACCGATGCACGAGGTCTACTTTGAACAAACATTACAAGGTTTCCCTTTCGTCTGAGTTTTTACATTAAAGAAATAGTTAAAAAGAGAAAGTAAGTGGGAAATGAGACGATGTAATTCACATGAATAAACAGGAGAATATCTACCCTCACGATGCTGAAAGCTCGTTCGTGAGAGATGTCTACAAAAACCGTGGTTATTCGTAAAAAAAAGAAGAGCCTACACATTCAAGTCGGCTACGGACGATGGCAATATATATATATATATATATATATATATATATATATATATATATATATATATATATATATATGTTACAGTGAAGGTTTTCACGGATGCTTGAGTATGCGAAATTGGTATTCTGGGAGTTTATTCGTTGATTTGTCGGTATTGACTTTCGACGTTTCGCCAACATCTCAGTTGGCATTTTCAAGAATGTTACTGCTCCTACTTGGTGCTAGCAACTATATATATATATATATATATATATATATATATATATATATATATATATATATAAACCTTGGGTTGGTCGTGACTGACCAGTTGAAAAAAGAACTTCGAAACCACTAGGTGATTTCTGTTGGTGGGGTTGCAGTCAATCTTGAGGATGCCAGGGAGTGAAAAAACTCTTTGGTATTGCGTCAAGCTTTCGGAAATGTTTATTTCCTTCTTCAGGACTTACTAAAAAATTGTGAACGAATTCACAAACAATTTCATAGACCGGATGAGACTACTTACTATTGTGAGTTTGAAAGAAGCTAGTTTCTTCATAACAGTCAAAGCTTATCGGTCATCATATGCAGATAAAAAACAGTGTAAAAACCTTTAAAAATTGAGTAATATCTTTAAAAACTTAATTGTACCAAACGGCATGGTTGAATTATGAGAAATATTTATAGGTTAGTCACGTGAAGCGTGGTGAAGTTGATGTATGGCAAAAGACAGTTGACAATTTATCCAAGGATTTATATTCCATGGGTCAATATTCGTATTCTACACCTCTGCCACAACTTCTATGAAATGAGTAGAATCTCCTTCTCCGAATCAGACTACAACAAACAATTTCTATGAAAGAAGTAAAATCAAACAAAAAAAATTTCTTTTGATAGATCCGTGTATATAATTCGAAGATATTTGATGATTCAAAAAATGGAAAAAAGAGGCCATCTAAAACTGCTGCTTCCCTGCCTATATGGCAACGACGGGTACTGGGTCACGCATGGAAATCTTGAAAATTGCATGAAATTGTATGAATATTTACACGAAGCAAAATGGAGAACTCTTTGTAGAAAAAATCTCACTCACCAGGATAATATTTCATTACAACCCATACAAGATATCGTTTCGCTCAGAGAATATTATCTCTTGCTCTTCAGTGGAAAAATGGATAAATCACTGAAGACTTTCACTAGATTCTTTTGACAATTCCGAAATATTCAATTTCGGTGACATTCATTCATTTGATAATAAAAAAACAGCCATCGTTATAATCATAATACAATGCTTTCGATACATGGAGAAAAGTGACGAAAGTCAATAAGGACAGTGACGTTTCTGGCAATGTGAATTGTCAAACTGAAATTTTTCTAAACAGTAAAGAGCGAGAATAGGAGTGTAAAATAGTTCTGGTTCAATTGTTCATCTCTAGAAAGTAATTTAGTGTTTCATAAAAAATTTGAAAGAATCAGTGTTTCACTATATTAATTGTAGTTCAATAAAAAATTTAAAATAAAATGCTTTCTCTATCCCTGCGGATAAAGTGCAACTTGGTCCACTCTCTTGAGTTGATAAACTAACTTTTACATGTGCTATAGACAAATAATATTTTATAATACGAGTACCTCCAGAAGGCAGAGTAAAGAACATTCCTTTTCTAAAGAAGATCGAACCATTCAAATGAATTTTCCATTTCGTTGTTACAGCACTGATCGAGCCAGACTGAACCGCTCCGGACAAACTTCCACTGTAAATTGTGAAGGTGTGAGAATTTTCCGACAAAATTTCTCGCCGAAACTTGCATTTTACGGGAATTCCACAACTTTCCAACGGTTGCGTGATACATTTGTATCGATCTCTCGAATCTGTTTCCATGACATAAGGGAACTTTCGGAAAAACATGAGAAAGGAATATTTCACCGTTACGGTGATCAAAAGAAAATTGTTTTCCACAACACCCCATTTTTATGAACAATTTCAGAATCTCCAGCGTATAATAAACAAAATACGTTTGCCAACACTAATCCTATATTTGCTGAAATTCGTTAACAGAGTTGATATTATACAAAAAAGTTTCAAAATAGTTTGTGTAAAGTGATCACAGCAGAGAGTGGAAATTGAAAATAAAATATAGGCAAATCATTGCTACATAATTGTAAGATTCGAATTCAGAATTTCAGTCTATAAAGATAAAAGTTGAGGTCGGGGTTGTTACACACCATAAAGTTTCATTCAGACTATGATTATATTCTAATAATGGTGTAATTTACAAAAATAGTCAAAAATCGAAATAATCTTATGCAGCAATTCTCTATACGGACTGAAAATAACAAGTTGTTCATTTCTTTAAATTCTGAGAAATAACGCCGCTCTTGAAATTTTTCGGGAAATATATTAAATTTGACAGAATGTGAGTACTATTGTTGGTTCCATATCATACCGATCGAAGCAGAAATTGATATCAACGTCAAATTTCATATAACTATTAATGAAATATTCCATATAATTCGGACATTACTGATCACGCTCTCACTGTAGATACTATAAATTACAAGATGAGGTTTAACATTGGCGCATCCACCATATCCTCTAATTGCATCACTACACTTTCGCATTCGCCTTTGAAGGGCATACTTTTTTGGATCTTTCGCCATAATATTCGAATGTAATCTCGGGGTACGGGACCCCGGAATGCCAGAAGGAAAAATCAACCGGGATTGTGAAAAGTCAATCCTAGGATTTTTGAGATCTAAAATAAGTATATTTTTCTACTTCTAGATCTAACGAGATGAAGTCATAATCTGCAACACTGCTTGCAGATCCGCTTACAAACTGAACCACCTCAGCAACGAAAAACAGATCATATGTCAGTCAGAAGATAGAACAAATTCGTTATTATCAAGTGCGTAGTCGTATACGACAACCTTAATATATTCTTTGAAATCGAAATATTGCCAATTCGCATTAACTCCCTAACTGATGGGGTGCTTATTCAGTTTATTCGTTTTTATTCAAACCAAATTTTTTATGCGGAATTTTTAAGTTTTTTTCTGAAAAAAGGAATTTGGAATCAATTCCAGGATCCCGGGATTGAAAATTTTGATCCCGATTCACTGATCCAGCCAGGATTACATATCTTATATCACAGACTAGAGTTCTACTTCGACAGTATCATTTCAGCAGGTTTTGATTGAAGTATCCTGAATTTCAGCAGTTATGGTAGTGGCCAGGAGGGCCTCACATGTATTAAGTCAAGCCATTCTTTAGAAAGGTATAGGATAGAGAGGCAATTATATGGAGCATAATTTTTCTACTTGCGTACGGCAAAGTTCACTTTGCACATGCGTAAAGACTTTTCCGGGCGTGATTGCTGTAATCGCGTGCGGAAAAGTATCACTTCTCGCACTTGTTAGGTGAACTGCTATTTTCTCCAACCGCCTTAATATGGCCTTTTTATATCCACTTGATTTGTAAAAAAAGTAGGCTATTTCAGGATATTGCTTGGTTGCCATGGAAATATGAAAATTTTGAACTAGAACAAAAAATGAGATGACTATTCAACTACTGAAGAAAAATATCTGCTCATGAGAAATATTCACATTCATCCACACTATTTTGAAATTCTCACCATTGAATTGAACTTGATTTATTTACACGTTAATATCCCATTCACGTAAGGTTGGCCTCGCTCGCAATCTGTCATAAGAGATTGGCATTATGAAAATTTGAATTCAAATCCATTTATTTGAAGAATATTGATCACACTTTACTATTTACCAACTGAAAAATGGTTATTAACAGTGATTCTTCTTCCAACGAAATCAATTGTATGTCCCCTAATATCAGAGAATCGGGGAATAATGATAGCATAGAACTTAAAATCAGTGGTTGGAAAAAAAAGTTTCCAACTAGTGTACCAAAAACGCGTTTTCGGGACTCGTGAGATTGCCGGCCTCCGCTTTGCGTCGTTCGGCGACTCTCAACTTGTCCCGAAAACATTTTTGTACTAGTTGAATAAATTACTATCCAAGGGATGGATACCATAGATAGATAGCAACAGTGAGTTCGTTTCAAAATCATGCCTATTCTCAACACTTTCGTAGGGACGTCGTAGTTCGAACCACACATTTTCTTCATTTTTACATATTGATCAAAGATGGCAAATTATCCACGAACAGAAGTTGCTTGAATTTTATATCATTTTTATTTCAATGATCATTTTAAAACTCAAACCCTCATTTTCTCTATAAACTTCTATTGTCACAAATATATCTAAGTTTCACTTGCTTCTTTTCAACATGACGGTCAAACTGACAAACATAAATGTGCACCTACTTTACCCTTCATAGTAGGAAACTGTGTTATGTATTGTTGAGTAAACCGAATTATTGATATTGTCGTATGAAAGGGCGTAATGAAAAACATTCCTCTTGATAAGGTCGTAACATTGACATACATATACACATTCATTGCCACGGGTTGATGAACGTTCAATTGTTTTGGCAAACATCATATCCAGCAAATCGAATGTGTTCTATAATAAGTGTCTTGGCTCTTATGGCGGATTATTAAATAATGTGCTTCATTATTTTGGAAATGATTATCAAGCTTATATTTTTGTGATGATTGTTGATTATTTTTCGATTCTAAATAACTCATGTTTGAAACAGAAAATAAATGATCACCACTCGTTTCCTCGAGCGTATATCAAGGGTTTTTGCTGACTTGTCAACAAAGCATTAACAATTAGTTCAACGATCTGAATTGAAAAATATTCTACATTGGGTCGCGAAAAAGTAATAACCCAACGACTTCATCGAAATATTTACAAGGTCTAGGTTATGACACATTTCAAAGTAATCAATTCATTATTTATACTGGAGATTGCACTACAGAGTTCGAGTCGTTGTTTTAAAAATATGTAGGTTATTAAAAATACTGGTATCATCGCCGAATAATTTGTTTCTGAAGTCGTGATTGAAAATGGATGAATAGATAGTTATTTATTCGATAAGTGAATTTCATCAACATTTACTGCCATTAATTTTTCTTTTCATGTGAAATGTCTCCTCATATCCAAAGAACAGAGGAGAGGCCAGCCTATAGTTCAAATCTATGGACCACCTGATATGATCTCACAGAATCCGAAATGCTATATGTAAAGGGACAGAGCCGGGACGGCGATCAGCAGGCTCCATCCAACTTGACTATTTGTGAACTTCGTTGAACAAAGTCTGCTCTCAATGTTCAATCCAGTGTTATAGGTCATTTGCAAACCAGACCGCATAGCAATCCAGGATGCTGAGGAGGAACGCCAGATCAAGGCAATCCATTGAAAAATCCAAAGGAAGGCGCCAAACCAAGCAACCCAACCCATGAGCGTTGAATATTCTGGCCAATGATAATGTCCATGTGAGCGTCCAGAGTTTGAAGCTGAAAGAGATCTGCCGTCATGTATGTCAGTCCATTCCGGTAATATTACACAAGCCCACATATCTAGCAAGCAGCTTGCAACAGTCGAAATCAAAGGCAAGGGAGTGCTGTTTCAAGTCTAGCCGATTTCGTCAGTTGTCCAGCCCCTCACCTTCAAAAAAGTCTTCTTCAAACAGTATATTCTTCTATAAAAGGTTTATAGAAGAATGCAGTCGCCATCAGATATAGTGAATTCTTTCCAGAACCAGGGTGGCCAGAAGAAAGGATGAAAAAAAAATTTAAAATGAGCAGTATTTTGTTTAGATAGCAGATAGAGCATCTTGGGAGAAAAATCAGGATTGTGTTCAGCATTCTAGCCATTTGCTGTTATTTGGTATTTGTAAAATTATCTATTCTCCATAGTTCCATGGAATCCATTTTTAATGATGGGGGCCATCATTCAGAACCGGAGGGCATATGTCGTATGAAAGGCCGTAATGAAAAACATTCTTCTTCATAAGGTCGCAACATTGACATACATATACACATCCTTCTTCTTCTTCTATTTCGGTTTGGCTCTTCTCGTTGGAACAATTTGCCAGCTTTCGGTGATTTTGGATAATCACCCTTCCTCCACGCACTTAGGTTGTCTCACTCGAGGTGATACCATAAATGCCTGGTTAATAAACGGTTCAGATAGTCTCTTGCTAGAGTTCTGTAAGCTTTTCCAATGTGATTACTAATGTATAATATATGTGGTAACTGGCGATATACACATCCATTGCCACGGGTTGATGCACGTTCAATTGTTTTGGCAGACATATCCAGGAAATAGAATGCGTTATATAATAAGTGCCGTGGCTCTGATGGCAGATCATTAAATAAGTCTTCGAACGATTAAGATATGAAGAGATGAACAAAAATGTAATCAGTGAAGCCATTCTGCCCTCGGGCATCGATATTCAGTGATGTTGAGTGTTTATTTTGTAAGTATAGGTTTATAATGAATGATTGTAGTTTTGAGTGAATGTGTAAATCAATAATGTTTATATTTGTCTTTTTCAACAACTGATTTCATACCTGGTTATCACAAAAAACCATCTGAACTAATTTAACCCCAAGGAAGGACCAAATTCCTACCTTCCTTCCCGACAATATTATATTATATATTGTAGATGGCGTCATAAAACTCTTCAAATTATTTCTTCATTGGCTTATTATCCCATTTCTCTACGAACAATGGTCACGGTACACGGTACATTCTGTTATTGGGTTTTACTTTTGTTTCTTTAATGGTAATTGGGCGCCGACTAACTCTAAGGATAAAAACTAAAATTTTGATTTTCAAATCTAACAGTGCGTGAACGCCATTCACTTGTTGCTCACTCGAACTACGAAACTCTTCTGTCTGTTGACGACGGGTTGTTAAAAAAGGGTCGTCTACCTGCTCTATGGGGAAGTTAGACAAAACATTAACGCGGCGTTGCCATGGGCAGTGGTGTCGCGGAACATGGAAATACTTATATTTTGAATTTATAATTTACGAGGGCAATACTACAACACGCCCCCCCTCTAGAATGGGTTCACGACTGTTTGATTTTGTTCTTTATTGAATACAAAAACAAATCATGGGTTCAAACAGTTCCAAAAAGAGTCATAAAACATTATTACTAGGTTTAAATTCAGACTATTTGCTTTCTAAAAACGCATGTCACTAAGAATCGTCTTTCGTTCTATTAGTTCATAAGTAGCAACCACTAAATATTCTTAATTCATGTCCATAGAAATGCTGTGAATACTTATATGGTCAATATTGAAATTTCAATAATTCGTCAGAAAATGACGAGAAAATTGTCAAAATGAAACAGGAAAATCCTCACAAAATAAAACGGGGAAATGTCACAATATAACAGGAGAATCGTCACAAAATAATAGGGAAATTGTCACATCCGGGAAAATCGTCACAAAATAATGGGAGAATTGTCACAATATAACGGGAAAATCGTCACAAAATAACGGGGAAATGTCACAATATAACAGGAAAAACGTCATAAAATAATGAGGGAAATTGTCACATCCGGGAAAACGTTGTTAGTGCGTCCATCTAATAACTAATCCATGGTTGACAGGGAAGCAGCCTATCAATCTGTTCCAGTGTGTCACCATGAGAAACTGCATCAGCTCTTCCGTCTGGCAGGATTGTCATAGTTGAGTTTCAAAGGTACCAATGGGCACACGCTTGTACCTAATAGGGAAGTAACTCCAATGGGAAGGAATTTGCGATGGCGGCAATCCTACTCCGATTATCATCGGTTGACTTCTCTACGGCTCTCTGAATCAAATCATCAGTTCGTCCATCTGATGATAGGGAGTGATAGTCAGGTTACTGGGACAGTTCATCGTCCGATAAAAAACCGTCACACGGAGATTTGGAACTCTTGTCGATGTCGGAGGAAACTTCGTCTTCATCATGGGAGCTTTCATCGTTCAGAAGTTCATCTTCCGAGATTGTTGTGGATGATGGTAGAGGGCGGATGTTGTCAACATGGAACTTCAGCTGAATTCCATCACGGGTAATGGTATAAACATTATCGGAATGTTTTTCTACTACTTCGCAAGGACCAATCCAAGAGGGGTGAAAAGCGTTGTCGCTCACAGGTCTGGTTTCTCTGGTCATCACCTGGTCTCCTGGTTCATAGGTTGGAGTTCGCGCTTTCTTCTTCTGAGCGTAGCGGGCCTGGTATAGTTTCTGGCGCTTTCGAATGTCTTCTATCCGGGCCTCGCGGGCATTCCCTTGGTTGGCAACTGGTATCCGGTTACGAGGGTGGTCCCGGTCTCCAGGTGGTTGTAGGTTGTAGCCAAGTAAGGCTACAGCGGGAGAACGTCCAGTAGCGGCATTGGATCGGCACCTAAGCGCAAATAGGACGCGGGGCAGCCACTTATCCCACTCTTTGGGGTGTTTGTTTAACATAAATGCTCGTAAAGTATGCTTTAGTTCCTGATTTCGTCTCTCAACAGGGTTTGCTCGTGCATGAAAGATTGCAGTCGTTACATGATTGATTTTATGTTTTTTACAGTACTCACCCCAAAGGTTTGAAATAAATTGCGGCCCGTTGTCCGATATTAGTGTCTGGGGATAGCCAAAGCGGGAAAATATATCTTCGTCGAGAAACCTGATGATTCGCTTAGTTGTTGAATCTCTAACTGCTATGGCTTCAAGCCACCTCGAGAAAACGTCTTCAACAACAATAATAAAACGGTTTTGGTTTTTTGATCTAGGGTACGGACCCATGACATCGACGCTTATCATTTCCCAGGGATTCTGAGGACTGTGAGAATCCAAAGGGGCGAGGGGTTGATTTAACGTTTTAACAGAACGACATACTATACAGTTTTTCACGTACTTCGCTACGTCTTTAAACAATCCCGGCCAATAGTAAACACATTTAATTTGCCGATAAGTCTCATCGCGTCCAGGATGCCCTGCAAATTCTGAGTCATGATAATGATGAAGTATTCGTGAAGAGAAAGAACTAGGAACAACCAATTCTTTATCACGTGTAAACAAAAGACCATCCTCAATATAATATTTATTAAAAAATGACCAATCATTTTTTGTTTTCGGACCATTTTCATGAATAATGTCCCAACGATGACGTTTTTCCTGAAAAAGTTTATCATACAACTGGACTTGTCTTGCTTGTTCATAGACTGATGATTCATCAACAGGAGCGATAAATTGAACAACAATCTCATCAGGAGTCTCAACTGGTTTAAATATGTTTTCTATGGGTGGTGTGGAAAATTGATCATTTTCAGGAAAAAACATACGGGATGTATCATTTACTTCTTCGGGTATGTCGATTTCATTAGGGTTACGAGATAAAAAATCAGCAAGTTGGTTTTGTGAACCTGGACAATGTTTTATGTCGAAAGAAAATTCAGAAAGTAATAAAGACCATCTTGTTAATTTTGATTTTACATCGGACTGTTTATTTAGCCAAGTAAGTGCACGACTATCAGTGACAAGGGTAAAGTGATTATCTTCCAAATATGGACGATACCGTTTCACGGCCCAAATTATCGCAAGACATTCTTTTTCATTGATATGGTATTTGCGCTCAGCCATATTAAGGCGAGCACTGGCATGGGAAATTATACGCTTTTTACCTTCCTGATCATACTGATATAATACTGCACCAATGCCTATGGCACTGGCGTCCGTCTGTAAAATAAGTGGGAGAGAAAAATCGGGTCTATGTAAGGCGACAGGTTGAGAGACTGCAGTTTTGATGGCTTCGAATGCCAACTGTTCTCTTTCACCCCATCTCCATTTCACTTTATTACTCAGCAAATCGGTTAAAGGAGCTGCCAACTCTGACAGATGTGGTACATATTCCCGCAACCAGTTTATTACGCCTAAAAACGATTGTAAATCTTTCTTACCTCTAGGTAATGGAAAATTTTGAACTTGTAAAAGATGTTTTGTTTGTGGCTTGTTCAGATCGCCTTCAATAGTATGTCCAAGATAGTCTAAGTTATCAGTCACAAATTTACATTTTTCTAGAGAAATATGTAAGTTATGTAAGGCTAGTCTTTCAAATACCAACCGCAAATGATTCATGTGGTCTTGGTGATTGTCCGAAAATATTATAATGTCATCAAGATATGCCATAGTGAATTTGTGGATATAGCCGGTTAGTACTTCCTGTGATATTAATTTCTGAAAAGAACTGGGAGCATTTTTCAGACCGAACGGCATAACCGTAAATTGATAATGACCTCCATCTGGGGTACTGAAAGCTGTTAAAGGTTTCGCTCTATCGGTTAAAGGGATTTGCCAGTATCCACTTCGCAAATCTAGGGAAGTGAAAATTTTTGCAGTACCGAGTTCTTTTAAGGTATCTGAGATTTTTGGAAGGCGTACACTTTCGTCTGCGGTAATATCATTAAGTCTTCTAAAGTCTACACAAAATCGAGGTTTTTTTCCACTTTTTTCGATAATGACTGGGGGTGAAGAATATGGTGATATTGACGGTTCTATAACTCCTTTAGTTAACATCTGATCTACCTGTTCATTGAGAATATTTTTTTTATATTCGCTCATCGGGTATGGCTTGATTTTTACAGTGTTATCGGAAGTTAAACGAATATCATGTTTCACCGTGCGAGTTATAGTTTGTTTTTTTGGATCGTCAAATAAGTAACTGAATTCTTGGAATATCTTCTGGTATTCGGTTTCAATGTTGGGTTCTAATTTATCAAGTTTAAATTCATGAACAACAGTAGATATTCTCATAGGCGATGAAAGAAAATAAATAGTTCGTCGTTCTTCCTTTCCAAAATATATACATTTTCTAAAGGTATCCACAACAACTTTATTTTCCAGAAACCACGGAAACCCTAAAATACAGTCCTCTTCTAGAGAATCCATAATTAGAAAGTTAGAAGTTAAATTTAGATCTAGAATAGAATATTGAATGTCAAACTGGCCTCTAGTATTGACTTTAGTAACGCCACACCCAAACTTCATTGTTTTTGCAAAAGTCTGTTTTGTTTGTTCGAAAAATTTTGAATGAAAAATATTTACATTTGAACCACTATCTAAAAGTGCGTTGATTTGATATCCTCTGAATTTTATTGGGATCCTCGGCAGACCTACGAAATTTTCTACCTGCGATGACATCACAATCGAGGAGTCGCAGGCCATCACCCGATTGTCCTCTAGTTTTTTGACCTTGAATATGGGAGGGCTTCAGCTTGGTCTTTGGATCCTTCGGGGTTTTGATATCTTTTTGGTATGGCTCCTGTTTGTCGATTATCGTCATGCTTTGCTTGTTTATCTTGATTGCGGTTGAAGTACGGGTTTTTTGGACATTCGTTATGATAATGCCATTCAGAACAGTATCGACAACGGTTGGGTGGAATTTTCCTCTCTTCCTTCGTGGTTTCGTTTACTGGAACATTTTCTTTGTTTCTGCTAGCAAAGTTATATTTTACTGATTGCTGACTTATATCTTTTTCGATGGAAGAAGCTATTTGGGCCAGTTGTTCAACAGACTCCAATACTAGGCCTCTAAGTCTGGATCTTATTTCCGGTTTGAGTTGTTCCCGCAGCAAATTAATCAGAATGATTTCAGGTACCTGTGGCGATAGACGATGGAATAGACATCTTTTTTTCATGATGAAGATATCGACATCTTCTTTTTCTGTCTGTGTTTTGCCATATAGTTGGGTCGTTAATTGCGTTAAAAGAGCGGTGTTATTGAAACGCTCTATAAAACTGGTTTTAAACATCTCCCAACTCATTGATAATTGTTGGTATGGCTGGTACCATTGGGCTGCGGCACCTTTGAAGAATTTGGATGCGAACTCTGCTTTATCAGTATCGAGAATTTCTGAGCGGGAAAAATATTCTTCCATTTTTCTCAAGAATAGTAACGGGTCTTCGGTTTCGGATCCAGTGAACTGATTTTTAGGTTTTTCTGTATCCGGTTTTTGCATATTATTGGCTATTGTTTGGACGGCAGAGAGAAACGCTGTAGTTAGTTCGGAAATATTGCTCCCCGGTGTAGATGATGGAGGGGGTGGAACTGGATTTACAAAAGGGTTTGTCAGAATTGAGTGATTTTGGCCTTGAAATGGGGTATTTGGAATACAAGATTCCACTGAATACTGATTGCGGTTTTGGTTAGGAAGTTGGCCTTGAAAACTATGTATTTGATTTGGATAATTGTGTGCATAGAGTTCGGAAAATGGTGAATTGAGGAAAGTATTTTGTAGAAAGTTAGCGGATGCTGCATTTTGCGATTGGAAATGATTAGGAATGAATGGGCTAGAATTCCTTGGTTCGTTGTGTCTCGTTCCTTCGAAATATCTGACGTTATTTATTCCGAAGTGCACTCTCGGAGATGAAGTAGCAATCGGATTATTGCTTTGAACGCTGTTAATCTCGTCTAGTACTTCGTAAGTATCGAAGAAATCTTCATCATCACTATTCATGGCCATTTTTTTTTTTTTTTTTTTTAATAGGTAAGTCTATCCCGGAGATCACAACAAAAATTCGAACTAGGACATTTAATTTAATTTTATAACCAACTTATATTCAAACGGTCGAATCTATTTTCTTTCATGCACCTGAATATATATTCTGAATAATTTATTTCGTTTTCCCCTGTAAAACAATCAAACCAGATCCGAATGTAACTCACGAAATATTTTCTCACCCTATATACGCGGTCTAATGCACCGAGTTCCCTTTTGAAATAAACTCAATCTCAATCATTCATATTCCTTTTGGCATAAAATATTCGCGGACAATCTATTTTGTCAGACCACCCTATATTATTTACTATAAAGAATATCGTATTGATGTCTATATGCTAGAAAGCAAGAAAAGTATAACGCAAATGTGACCAGTTTAAAATTACATTTCTTTATCTTCGACAAGTAAGTAATTTAATCAAATCTCTTCGTAACCATCAAATTCGTATGTGAGAAAATCAACGAAAGGGTAAAGTGAAATGATATACAGAATTTATATTGGGATTGAAACAAAAGCAAACATATTAAACGAAACTTACCTGCTCTCCAGACGGCGTGCCTGTGTTGAGGAACTTATTTTTAACGAATATTATAATTTGATTTAAGGGAACGTTCACTAACTCCAAAGTGAAAATGCCCACACGTTTAGGCGACATGTTATTGGGTTTTACTTTTGTTTCTTTAATGGTAATTGGGCGCCGACTAACTCTAAGGATAAAAACTAAAATTTTGATTTTCAAATCTAACAGTGCGTGAACGCCATTCACTTGTTGCTCACTCGAACTACGAAACTCTTCTGTCTGTTGACGACGGGTTGTTAAAAAAGGGTCGTCTACCTGCTCTATGGGGAAGTTAGACAAAACATTAACGCGGCGTTGCCATGGGCAGTGGTGTCGCGGAACATGGAAATACTTATATTTTGAATTTATAATTTACGAGGGCAATACTACAACAATTCGTTATGGACTATGAACTACTGCCAGAAAAATTTCAGGAGGAGTGAAACCCCTTGGCTACTTCAAGTCCACGTGTCCTACTATTTCTGCATCAGTTTCATGGTTTGCTTCATTATCATAAAATTTCTAATCTACCAAATTTCGAATACTCTTCATAGAGATTGAGCACCTAACACCAAACTGATATCATTCGCACTCGACGTGAATTTGAGAAATTTGATACCTATCTTCTTCTCCGGAGGATGCTAACCTTGCAAGTGTTACCAATTTGGTAGTGTCAGGGTATTTATTGATCCCAACAAAAAGTCCCAACTTTTACAACGACAGTTTCAATCCTACCAATCACAAATTTTTGAACAAAAGAATTTATTGTTTTGATTATAGAGAATATTCAGTTCACATCCTCAAGCCCCTTCATGTGAGTTATATCAGTTATTTCATCTACTGGAAATATCTCTAAACTTCGCTTCGAATAATCGGATAATAAACAAGCTGAGGATTTTCTGAACCATATTCTGCAGAATGTGGTAACTCAAATCAGCGAGTTTCCTTGGCGTATTTCCAGATCTAAAGTAATAAATACTGATTGTCCTGATAAATCGATACTTTCATAAGTATTTTTGTTATTTGGCGAAAAAAGGAAATTTCTCAATGATGAGAACATTGATAACTCTTTTCAGACTGAATTAAAGACATTCAAGAGTCTCCATAAATTGAAAATCGTATTCCAGAGTGGAATTTTCAGATTCGTTTCATGATGAAAGTAGTGAAGTAAAGAACAAAGTGAACAGAGAACTAATTTGAAGAATATCCTTAAATAATGATATGTCTGTGTTGCTAAGTCTCGGCTTGCGCCTCGACCTCGAAAAACATTCACAGTCGTCCAGGAATGATAGGCTTATATAGAACGCTAACAACGTAAGGAGATATTATTTTCCCCAAATCGCTAGGAAATTTTGACAAACCAAGTAATTTTATAATGAATTTTGGGCATATAAGTGTGTTATTATAGTACGGGTGTGTAGGAAAGTATTTTTTCTACAACTGCTATGAAGTGGCGTATTTCTCATAGCTTACTCAATTTCAAAACCATGTATTGCTCATACTGTTAGAAATATTTTTTTCCACGGCACTTCGCCCACACCACATACATTTATATGGAGAGTCAACAAAAATCGACAAAATCTTAGTTGGCTGCCCTTCAGCTTCAATTCCATCGAATATTTTTTCTACCTGAGTACTTACCTAATTACAATAAATATGGATATGGATACTGACAGTAGTGAAGATTTTGATGATACTCCGCCAGAGATTTTGGAAAAAGCTGCAAAAGTAACGTTAGATTTGTTTCCGGGCATATTAGGAAAAATGTATGATTTGGATTACCAAAAATTTATGGAATGAAGAAATACAAAAATAACATCTTTTTCGGAAAGCATACTTTTGCTATAATTTGAAGAGATGTCGAAAACTTTAAAGGCGTCTACACTTTGGTCACAGTAGTCAGAGTTGCGAAGTATTATCAATATAAAAAATAATTTTTATATCCAAAAATTACGTTCATTTTTGAAAAGAAAGTCCGACACTTATGTCCCCAAGAAGTCAAACATACATTTTGACAGCCGACCAATTGCAGAAATTTTCAAATAAAGCTCCAGACAAAGAATATCTACTAATTTTATTTAAAAAAAATATTTTTAGAATTTCTTTCGCTTTTTTTTCCTCGAATCAACATAGCCTTTTGTTATTAGTAGGTTTTTTAGTAGATAAAAAGAATTAGATAATCATTGGGAATTCTGTTTCAAATTCTGTCAGATAGGTATATGTACCTTTAAACAAAATATTATACATAATAAGCCCCAGAGGCGCTTGACATACAGGTGGGCCGGGTTCAAAACACGCCTTAGACAGTTTTTTTATTCCGATTTTACATCCTGATATTTTCATTTGTAGGTTGCAGTGGCTATTGGTGTAGCAGAGGCATGTCGTAGAGAAGAGTTGTGGAAATTGAAAACCGATAATTTAGAGGATTTAATTTCGGCTTTACTGGTGAAATTAGATAACACCAGCCAAAAAGCCAAGAATTTTTACTGTACCGGGAGAATTTTATAATATATATAAAAAATATGCTGCTCTCCGACTGATTGATTTTCCATAAAAACGTTTCTTTTTAAATTACCAACAGTGAAAATGTACTAGACAGGTAGTCGGCATTAACAAATCAGGTAGTATAGCTAAGACAATTGCAATTTTTTCAAAACTTGAAAATCCCTATCTATATACAGGTCACTGCTCCAGACTTTTTCGGTAACAATTTTAGTGAATAATTAATTAACATTAATTAATATAACAGAAAATTCACTAAAAAGAAATGACATTCCAGGTTTGACCATACAAAATTGTACGAATTTTACTATTAAGTATAATTTTGAATGAATTGTTTACCTAACTGTTAAGAGGTAGGATACTCCAATGTTACTCCAGTTTTGCGAACCATTAACTAACCATTAAAATAAATATTATGTTACATTACTTTCATTCTATAAATTGTTGCAGTTGCAGAAAAATTATAGTGTGCAACATGTAGGGAAAGTACTTTCTCCACTTGTTGCACAATATACTATTCACACGCCTCATGTCCATTGTGTGTCATACTGGTGAGGAAGGGTGGAGTTATGAATATCGCCCAAATGTAAAAAAGTGTCTTCCTTACAGTTATGGCTTCCCGACGCCCAAAAAGTAATCAAATCCCCATCCTCGCACCGAAACAATCCAATTAAGCAAATGCAAGCGAAAGCCTCGCACTGCCGCCGCGCCAGAGGAACAAGAAGAAGAAATTCGAGATTCCCAGCAAACATATTTAGGGCTTCGGCAATGCCGTAATGAACGGCAGAGGCTAGCGAAATAACAGGATAATTGAGCCGGTCCTTTGCGGTTAGCAGGACACGGCGAGTCCGGCGGTAATGAAGTGTGTGTGGTCGTTTAACTTTCGGCCAGAATTGGATGAAAGGAAGTCCTTGTGCTTTTTCAGGCTGATGGGTCAGGTATGAGAGGTAGAAAGTCAGTCTATCGCGATTGTTGGGCATAAAGGTCATACAGTGTGGCCCATTAAGTGTGCAGCAAATGGAGATATTTTATATTACTTGCACAATAATAAATTCAGTACCGCGAAAAAAGTTAGCTCATGTTCGATGGAAGCATTTCAGTAAGAAAGATCTTTATTTCATTTTCGAATATTTCACTCATTGAGCTGTGCTTCAAGTGATATGCCGTTCAGGCAGAAAGTCACGTTTCGTCCCCCTAAACCTGGATTTGCGGTCAACTACCAGAGACATATTACAACATTTTCAAATACCTTGCATAATCATCATTATTTCAGTGAGTTAATATTTTGGATGAAGTGAACACAGTAAAGTTACTGTGTTTCAATTTGTCCTTTATGAAAATCGAAGATTTTTCTAATGAAATGTCAATTAATGTTTACCTTCAACTCGTAAATTGTTCAACTGGATAAGCTATCGCCTATAACAAATGGAGAATTTATACATTTTCACGGATCCGTTTGCCTTAACGGGTCACTAAACAAATGAAAATGTTTTTTAGGTATATGTTACCTTGTTACTTTTGAAATTCAATACTCGGTATGAAAAAACTGCATTCGATTTCGATCACTCTTTATTAATCTTGTTACGCAACTGAAGATGTTATTTATGGACCTTATTGAGCGATTGTTTAATAGGTGACGCTGACAAGAAAACAAGGGGTTGATGCACACGACTCAGCTTTTAAACAGGGAGAAGGGTCGAGTCCGTTATATAAAGTATTCTTCTTAAGGGGCGCCAATAGATTTACCCCTTACCGATTGGATATTGATAAAACTAAATCTATAAAATATTTACCACGAAAAGTAACTTTAAATAAACACTGGTTCATATGATACGTATATTTGCCTGAGAATGAATAACACCAATTATTACCTATATTCCAAGTCTGAACTACAGGGTGTTGGTCGTGCACGACAACAAAAAAAACCGGACAAGGATTCGTAAAATTATTTGTTCAATGAACCTCGATGAAAACCCTTCCAGTCTCTTGCACAACAACTAATTGGGAAGAAATCCTAAACCTAATATACTACTAATTAAATTACTGGAGATATGATCTTGGGAATTCTTTTTTTCGAAAGTAAAGTTTTGCACTAATGAATAATTTAATGTCATCAAGTAATTGCCGCTATGCGGTACTTAGCCTCGAATCCTTGCTGCCAGGTAAATCCCCTTGAAACTGTTATAGGGCGGGTTTCACCACTAGGGATGAGGGATGACTACAACCTTCGGGTGGAATTGCTGCTTATAAAATCCTTAGACTGAATTTCTCGTGTTATTTCCCTAGTCCACCGCAATTCCCGTAGGGTCACTCCGCCATACGAGTTAAGGGTGGATCGTACCTTCAGAGGGTTGAACTGTTGGTAATGTTAGTATTTAATAACACAATTCGATTGGTGACTATTTCGACACCCCAAAATGAACACCTGAAAATCAATCGTGATTCTAGAAATTCCTCTTGAAACTCGGAGTAGTAATTTGAAATGAAAGATAGTGGCAACTCACCTTCGATTACAATAACCCTAATAATCCGAAGGTGTTTCTTAGAGATGATTTGGTATATATATATAAACATATCCCCTTACAGAGATACCCCAAACGGTTTCAAATGCCTAATTCCAAGGTTACAAAAAACCGCTTTGGCAAATCGATGAATTTTTATATCCGCTTGAAGCGTTTTTATTGAAATTGCACATTCACCGATCCTATACCAACAATGACTACTTGTCTCATTCCCATACTTCCGCCTCGCATCCTCATCGCTCGGTGGCGCTGCTCTCCGGTTACAATTTCCCTCAGAGATGCAATTATTCATTAGTATATGGGCCAGATTAAGACAATGTCCTTTGAACCCCCGGTAAACCTAACAATCTTTTTGTAGATGATACATTGGTTTACTGTATACATGAGAAATTGGAACTGGCAACTGTTGAAATGAATAGGTCTTTGAATAACATTGAAACGTATTTATTCAATAATAAACTGAAACTTAATGTCACTAAACCAAAAAGTATGATTTTTGACATCTCATAAGTACGATGAAATTGATTCGGCAAATGCTGTTTTAAAAATTAATTATGTACCATAGAAAATGTAACCGAAATTAAATATTTGGAATTTATAATTGATAAAACCTTGAAACTGAATAGTCATGCAGATTTTATTTGTAAAAAAATATCTAAGAAGCTTTTTTTCTCTTGTATGGGTAAAAAAGTGTCTATGTATACTAGAGTGACTCTTTTTAAAAGTCTAATACAACCTCATTTAGATCATTGTTCAACATTATTTTTTTCACTTGGTAGAAATGAAATAAAACAATTGCAAAATCGGGGCATACCATTGATGTTCGGATGTAGCCGTTATACAGCAATTAAATTATTGTTAGAGTATCTACACTGGTTTCCAATTGGAGAACGTATATTATTTATGACTATAACTTTTATATTCAGGCTGAATGAAGGATCGCTACCCAAATACTTCGGTTCTTGTTGAGAAATAACTAAGTGCATGGTTACAACACAAGAGGGAATAACAATTTTAACATTAATAAAACTAACACGAAACTTGGAATGAATAATGTGTTCCATAAAGGCTTGAATGGGTTTAATAAACTACCACAATTTGTGCAAAAATCTGAATCAATAAACCAATTCAACTCATCATTGAAGAAGTATATTAGGGGCAGCACATTGTGATGTTTCTCAGTATCCTTGCTGCTCTTTATCAGGTGAGGTGATAAGTCATATTTGCATTATAATGTTGTAATTTATATATATATATATATATATATATATATATATATATATATATATAAATATATATATATATATATATATATATATATTTATATATATTCTTCTGTACGTCAATGATTCTCCAAATTATTTGAGCACTGAACATATTTTTTGTATGCAGATGATACGACAATCGCCACTGATGCTGAAACCCCAGAAGAACTTGTGCAGAAAATGAATAATTTGTCGAAAAAATTTACTGATTGGTGTTGCAATAATTCCTCAATTGTCAATCCTGATAAAACAGTTTGTCTGCAGTTTTATTTTCGTACAAAAATCTCAAATGATTATTCTGTTCGCGTAAACAACAAAAATATATATTTCTCTGATTCAATAAAATTTCTGTGCACATATTTGGATGCAAATTTGAAGTGGGATACACTTGTTGATCAGGTTTGTAAGAGACTCAATAGTAGTTATTATGCAGTTTTGCAGCTGAAAAATATATTCACACTAGAGCAATTAATAAATGTATACTATGCTCTCTCATATTCAAATATTTCTTATAATTATTGTCCTTTGGGGAAGTGCGGCCAGTGCTCGCAGAGTTTTTATCAGTCAAAAAAGACTGATTTGCCTAATCTTTGGCTTAGATTACCAAAAGACCTGTAGGAATCATTTTTGAAAGTTCAAATTACTGACGGTACCATCGATTCACAATTTCCTACAGTTGAAAGAGCAAATTCGTTATCGTAAAATCAGTAAGACGCCCTAGAGCACTTCGACACTCACGATGGACTCCAAAAAACAAACCTTCAGTTAGTAAATTCATGAGATGTGATTGACATGTAGAAAGCATTCAGTACAACGGAGCTAAAATGTAAAACAGATTTCAATATCTACGTAGACGAATGACATTTACGAAGAATGACAACCATGACCCCTTTTGGAAGCTTCATGAAACACGTCTATTTGCTATTCCTACTTCAAACACAAAATTTATTAAAATTTACCTTGCAAATGTTCATATCTTGTTCACTTTATAACATTATTTTGAATAATTTTGAATGAAATATTAAACAAATATTCGTTGAACTTTTAATGCTTGTTCCATACAACGATATTATGGGCAAATGCATTAAGTGAAGATTCAACATCTAACATGGGTTTCACCGTTGATAACTAACATATAAAAAGTAACATACAGCTCACCACAAACACTCGTTTGTCCCAAAAAATTTTGTTGTGAGCCAGGAACTTTGTGAGCTTTGAGTGTTCTACCCTTCAAATGGACCAAAACTGTTAGATGTTTGAATGTGGTTGACAATGTTCCTTGCTGAATGGTAATGGTTCGGACTTCCATTGTCTATATTATTAACTCTATTGAAACTTCTTGCTGAGAAAGGAAGGATAAAAACACTAATCAAATAACGTAAACAAATCCAAACGAAAAAATGTGTGACAGAAAAATTGATATATCGAATATGAAATATTAGCCAAAAAATGCAAATATAGAAATGAATGAAATAATAGTGTGACAAGAAAATTGAGATATCGAATGTGAAATATTAGTCAAAAAATTAAAATGAAGAAATGAACGAAATAATATAAGTATGGTATTTTCCACAGTAAATGGTATTGGCTTATTAACTGCAATAAACTACCCGATTTAATCCCATGGTGTAAAAAATCATCTGGTAAAAGATGCTAATGTGCTACAGGGTCGAACTTAAGAAATTTGAATTTTGCATAATGTAGGAGATATACAAGTAAATTATTTAAATGTTACAATTCTATTCTATATTCAGTTCAGTGTCGCTATCGCTATCCTCATCTAAATCAATTATAATTGGCGCAATTGATTTTACAGAAAGGTACGAGTTTTCAACATTTATAACATGGCTAACAGAACTTTTCCAACTCTCGGTAGGAATTTCATTCATACAGTTCCTAATTAATTCTACCACACTACCATATAAAGTCGGAAAAGGTATTTTTTCCGCGCACGCTCGATTTGAGTTGGTGCCAAATAAGCTCTATGGGATTGAACACGCAGTAGTAGGGAGGTAGTCGTAACACTGTATGGACATACATACATCTGCAATTGTATCACAAATATACGTTTTTTTCAAAGAAAATGACTGCAGCACTTGTAAAAGTTTTTTTTGTATAATTTTCCTCAAAATATATGTCATTTGCAGCCATGAAGTTTTGAATCTCCAATTTCGTATTCTTTGAGCCAGGAATTTTTTGCAATTGTCGACTATGATAGCTTGCTTGTCCATTACTATAACGCTGTTTGGCGGAATGTTGGGTAACAGATAATTTTGAAACCAATCTTCAAAAAGCTCTGCTGTCGTATCTTCGTGATAATCAACACAAGAGTCCTTAATATTTTTGGCAGAAAGCCACATAGCGTTTGCGATCCAACCATTTTCTGATCCTACGAGTAATATTGTGATTCTCTTCCCTTTATTTGATGGTGCTTTTGTTTTACACTTATCAGAGGAATCAGACCATCCTTTGGAAGGGGTGTCATGCGTGTCAAACCACGTCTCGTCGAGGTAGAGTATTGGCCAATTTTCAGACCGGTATTTTCTTATTGACGTTATATATTCAGAACGCCAGTTTATTAAACGTGTGGATTCCATTATTACTTGTCTCTTGTCAATTTTGCGATATTTAAAGCCCATTGCAGACAGAGCTCGCCAAAGAGTAGTGAGGCCAGTTGATGTGAGTTTCGTCATTGATGAGCCGCTGTTTCAGACTTTTGATTGTGAGGACACGCTGCTCATCGTACATAGTGTAGATTTTTCGCCTTATCAAATCTTTTTCCCAGTTGTCTAGACTTTTTGTGACACCGGAATCTTTACACTTTTTTCTTGATTCCATGGAATTCTCAACAATTCGTCTAACTGAAGTAATAGGCACCTTCGTCAAATTACTGGTTACTTTTGCTGCAGCACCCGCGTTATATCCTTGCTGAAGTAAGGAACTATACACATTTTTTATAATGATTTTCGCGTCACCAGATAAGTGATTCTTCTTTAACGAACCACTGGAAGAAGCACTATTACTTTTTATCCACGGACGCCACATACTGCCTATTCTGTACGTTGGGGTATAAAATGTTTGCTATTAATGTCTGTAATAACAAATAAATGTTAGGAAATTATTGCACGCCGTAACACAAGTGAACACTTCCAATGAAATACAAAGACTAAAATGAACAAGAAGTGTAAGCTGTAATCCTCTACAATCCTTCTCTGAGAAACAAAATTACCTGAATCCGGTCCTTTTACATTTATGATGTGCATCTCGGATTTTACAACTTAAGGGTCTAATTGGTTTTATTATAATCCTTCAGTCAATACCATTTATTGTGAAAACTACTATACTGTTTGAGTCATCATTTTGTGGATGATGGATTCTTTTTTCGAACTTTTTTGGGTTCTTAACCAAACCACAATCTGAAAAATAGAAATTGATATTGAATATATAAAAGTGTAGAAGGGTAGATTTTCAATCAACCCTGAGAAGTTCATAACAGTAATCACCCGAAGACGATTTTGGATATCAGCAATCGAAACGTCGTGAGTACGGTCGACTTGAAACTTGGTTTTAACATTAAATTATACTATTTCATTCATTTTTTTATTTAAATTTTCTGACTTATACGTCACATTCGATATCTCAATTTTTTGTCACATTATTTTTCTTTGATCAATAAAACCTTTAATTTCATTCTTTGACCAAAAAATCCATTTCATCCTATTGTTTGCATTTGATTTCCCTATTTGATTAGTAAATTTATCCTGTTAGAGGCTGATTACGAAACTGAATAGCTTCAGGTACGTCCAATACAACAATACAAGTGTCTTCATTCTCAAATTCATCTGATATAGTAGCTTTTATTCCAGAATTTTCCTTTGTCGCGGAAAGTATTCAAACGGGGAAAGGATTCAAACCGGTCGTTTACTAACTGATAGATTTTCTCTAGAGCCCAATCAATTCTTCACTTTTTCTCAATGTTGTTCCCAAAAAACTGCAATGAGATGAATTTTATGTACCTGAAAGCTAACCCCTGTACCTAGACCTTTTCAAATTATATATCATACCGACCACGACTATATATCATCCCCTACCCGTTCCGTCTATAATCAACCCCTTTCTTGAACTATTCCACCACCCCAGCCGAACGCCAACGTTCATAAATGGGAAATTAAATCGACGAAATTCAGCACTATCGCTCTGGAACTCTGTCGAAATGACGAGGAAGCTGGTGTTTGGTCAAACGAAACGTGAGATATCTAGGGCAGTTGTTAGGGATTAAAAAGAGGAGTAACTTCGGAGGAAATACACAATAGTGGTTTTCCACAACAATAACACAATACTGATATATCTCAACTATTCTTGATAGAACAATGAGATACAATGTATGTCTTCAATTTCATTTCCTCACCTGATGAAACAATGGCTTCATTGTGTTACAGTTGTAGTTATCATCACACAATAAATCAGGTCACCCATGGAATATCAAATCCGAAGCAATGACATGACATTGATGTTATTTGTTAAATCATTTCGCTTTGATATGTAATAGCCGTAGAAAAAGTATAGTGCATAATGCGCATGGAATGCTAATTCCCACTCGTGTGATTTGCTAACTTCATACTCGTGGGAAATGAGCTTCATTTCTTGCTAGTTGAACAATAATATATTTTTGAAGTGCTCATTGTTATATATGAAGAATCCTGATTTGTGAACACAATTTCCTATGACATCATATAACAATATATTTTTGCAAGGTGAATTTTTTCTATTTTCGTTACAAATACACTAGAGATCTGAATATCAACTCCTGACATCTGAATATTGGATTGAGACAGATCGGCATTCTTTCAGAAAAAACATGCTTGGTTTTCCCAGGATTGAATTCCACCAAGTTGATGTATTCTGTTATTTTCGCCATCGTCAATGCTATTGACACTGATGTCTATCTGTATTTTTGTATCTCGTGCTGATATGGGGACCCAGGAAGAATAACTGCTGTGAGTACTGTCGCCCGCAAAATTATGCACTGAAAAGATGTTTTCTCCAGCAAATTATTGATATGAATCAGAAACGAAGTCTTTGAGCTCTTTCCATAGTCTGTACAGTAATTGAAACTGAAACGCTCAGAGTAAACAAACACGGGACATGACATGTGACATCATCCAAAGCGCGCTCTGAATGGTGGCGTCTGAACGGCTCAAATGAATTCAATGTTGAATTTTTCCTTTTGAAAAATAGTTCGAATGTTTTCAGGCCTCTTTATATTTCTTTCCGCGTCATAAAGATGTAACTAAATAATCTACAACATAACAAGAAATCACTCATATTCTCTATTTTTGAAGGCGGATAACAAGCTAGAGACAAGGTTCAAACTATAGCAAGTTTGTCTGTAACATTTTGAAATTTCAATATTTCCAGGATGCAATGGTTATTTGAAAAGCTTGTAGATAGGCAGAAAATTGAGAAGATATTATAGAGGAAGAAACATATAATGAATATACTATACCAAATACAGAATGAAGATGATGCGTGTGTTCACAATCATCATGACAATTGAGATATTGAAGGTTTAGGTTCTGTTAAGAGTTGTATCGCACAACGGTTTTGATACTTCGAATAATAATTATCCTGAATTAATTATTCCTCACTTCAATAATGATCAAAACGTAAAACCTTGATGCAGAATATTTAGTAATTGACAGAAAAATGGATATCGACAGTGATTCTTCTCCCAACGAAATCAGTTGTACACCTCCTAATATAAGAGAATCGGCGAATAATGCTAGCATAAAACTGCTACCTACCTACTTTCAGTGTCTAATTAAGCGGTCGTTAACAAAAATGGGTTAATCTGGAAAAAAACGCATTTTCTGTTCTGGTGATATTGCTGGACTTCACTTCGTGTCGTCCGGCAACTCTCTAACTTGTTTGCTCGAATGTCCATTGTCCATATTATCAACTTTATTGAAACCTATTTCAAAATGAAAAACTTATAAGTAATGCAAATCGAATAAGGCAATCAAATCCAAACAAAAAGGTTGAAATGGATTTTTGGTCACAAAATAAAATTGAAGGCTTGATTGGCCAAGAAAAAAGAAAGGAAAATAATATTGTGACAATAAAAAATGAGATACTGAATATGAAGTAGCAAAGTTAAGAAATTCCAATAAAAAAATATGAGGTAATGAACAGATGTTGAAACCAAGTTCAAGTTGAGTGTACTCACGACGTTTCGATTGCTGATATCCGCAATCGTCTTCGGATGATGACTGACAAAATTTCGAGGTATGGTCGGTTATAAAGACCCGAATTTCCTATGGTGGAGGAAGGAGGCGGTGCTAACAATGAGCTTCTAATTGTCTGATCGCTTTCAGCGGAAAATGGATGTATTGGCGCGAGATTCTCTTTTATCGAGCCGAAGTTGGTCCATTCTTTGGATAAATGGTTTTCACACTTGTGGATTATACGTATGGTGAGTGAATGCATCGTTGTTGAGATCTTAGGCATTTTCCTTGAATTTTCTCCAACTTGTCCCGAAAACATGCTTGTACTAGTCCTCTGAGGACTGGTCTAGTGGAGCTGTTCGGTCAAACAAAAGGGAAACGCCGACGCTGGCATAGATTGAACCTCGCCGGGGCGCTCATCGATAAATTCCGCATCGCGCCGTACGGCAGGGATGAGGGATGAATAATTAAAGCCCTTCCGTACGCTGGCGATTATTCCGAAAGGAGTTTCGGCCTTACAGAGAGTACTCCGAGCAATTACCGTATATTCTGGCGGATACTTCCGACGCTACTGGGTGTTACCGATAACGAGAGTTTGTGCTCGTGCAACTCATTCACAATTTGTTGGGCCGGGTTTCACCAAAAGTAATATGATCCAAATATACGAAATCTAAGTTGAAATTAATCTAAGAATTTTTTCCCGATTATCACCAAAGCTATTCCATCGTTTCATTTTCACGATGACCGATGGCACGGATAGGTCGATGGGTAATACTTCGGTCGCTATGAGCACCTTTTTTTCGAAATTTTTTTTTGTGGAACTTACGTAACTCGGTCTCCTCTACAATAAATGTAAATGAAATAATCGGCGGTCTCTTATATTTTAGGAGATACAGGGCCTTTTTGGTGTAAAACTTCACAATATTCCACATCAAATTTCTGTTGTTTGAACATACAAAATTCCCCCTTCTTCTGATCAAACACCACACACTCTCTTATTTACTCGTTTTTAACATTTTCAAGCATAAAAAACCATTAATTTTCCAAAAAATGCAATTAATTTCAAACCATAACCAATTTGTTGTGATGTCATAGTGCAATGACAGTCGAAAGTGATGTGTTTGCAGTGTTGCCGCTCTCATTGTTATTGTTGAGAACTGAATGCATTAATGTTGGAGAAAGTTGGATTTTTTGAGAAAATAAGGTTTTTTTCTGCTCAAAAATGTTGAAAACGAGTGAATAAGAGAGTGACTAACGTCTGATCAGAAGAAGGAGGAATTTTGTGTGTTCAAACAACAGAAATTTGATGTGGAAAATTGTGAAGTTTTACACCAAAAAGGCCCTATATCTCCTAAAATATAAGAGACCGCCGATTATTTCATTTACATTTATTGTAGAGGAGACCGAGTTACGTAAGTTCCACAAAAAAAAATTTCGAAAAAAAGGTGCTCATAGCGACCGAAGTATTACCCTTCATTAACATATAATATATCAAATTACCTCATCTAACACCTTCCCTCAATTTGATATAAACAACAACGATAATCAAAGAACTAATTTTCTTGAATGCTTCTCGAATTTGATTGATTGTAACGGCTTGGTAAACAAATCCGCTAATTGCTCTTCTGAAGGACAATACTGTATTTCTATTGTTCCTTCCCTCACTTTTTCATGAATAAAATGGTACTTAACATCGATATGTTTACTTCGACGATTCACAACTCCATTTTCAATCAGTTTTATTGCATTTTGATTTTCCACGTTCAAAACAACTTTTATTTCTTGGCACAATAACTCTTCTAAAAGAAACTTCAGGTAAATCAGCCCTTACAGCACTCTGCAGCAGCAATATATCCGGCTTCCGTACTTGATAACGCAGTTACTGACTGTTTTCGAGAACACCAACTTATGGGACCTCCAGAAAACATAATTACATATCTCGTGGCGCTTTTTCTGCTTTCGAGATCTCCAGCAAAGTCTGAGTCACAATATGCTGTTAGCTTCATATTTTCGTTGCGGGTATATCGAATTCCTTTTCGGTAGATCCATTCAGATACCTCAGAATTCGTTTCAGGTTCATAAGGTCTCTATTCGAAGGATTTTCAACAAATCTACTGACAAAACTAACAGCAAATATCAGATCGGTTCGAGTTTTGTTTGACAAGTACAAAATACTTCCAGTGGCTTCTCGATATGGAAAATTTAGTGTGGTTTCATTTCCTGATTCATTTCTATCAAGTAACGAAGTTCTGACTGGCTTTGAATTCTGCATGTTGAACTTTTCCAGCATCTTCTTCAAATATTCTGGTTGACTGAGTTTGATAAAATCTGGTATCTGGTTGATAACAGACGACCATTTCGAATTCTTCATCAAGCTGCTTTCTCAAACATTCCATTTTTTCTTCAACATTTCCAATGAGAATACCGTCATCCACATATATTGCAGGAATTAAGGTTCCATCTTCTTTTTTGAACATGCATTGATCAGATTTCGTTGCTTGAAGCCCTTTTTGTTTCAAAAATGTTGTGAAGCGCTGATTCCATCTTACTGGGGCTTGTTTCAGACCATATAGAGATTTTTCAAGTTTACAAATCTTATTTTTCACCTCATAACCTTCAGGAGGCAGCATGTATATATTTTCTTCTAGTTCACCTTACAAAAAGGCTGTTTTAACATCAAACTGCATGATGAAGGAGTTTTTGAGAGTGGCTAATGCAAAAAGGATTCTCAATGACGAAATTACTTTGATTGAGATACTTTGTATTTATTTTCGATTTCAATATTTTTATGACTGTCATGTTTAGGAGGATATATTTTATAATATTGTTTTTTAATAGATGTTGTTTTGCACAACTACTTATATCATGGCTCACCCCAATAAGGAGTGGATCATGTTTTTGAGTGTCCATATTATGTGTATATTTTATAAGTCGACTTATTTTTATTTTTGTTCACGCAATCTCGAAACAAGTGTTAACTCACTTATCGAGTATCACCATTTATATTTCCGATATTTTATAAAACTCATTTCATTATGTATCATATATGGAAATAAATGGATTATTATTATATTATTATTATTATGTTGATAACTGTGCTGAATGTTTCGAAATAATCAATACCAAATTCCTGTTCAAAACCTCTAACTTCTAATCGGGCCTTGAACTTTCCAGAATCCTTTACTTTGAAAACCCATTTGCTGGTCAAAAGCTTCGCATTTTTTGCTTCATTTTGATCCACGTATTTCCATGTCTCGTTTCGCTGCAACGAATTTTTTTCGTCGTCTATTGCTTCTTGTCATTTCTCACGATTTGGACCTGTGATAGCTTCTTGATAGGTGAGCATGGAAAAATTATCGTAAACTATGTAATCATTGAATTTTGATGGTAATTTAATGAGTCATTTGGGTTTGTTTTCATTTTGAACATCGTGAATTCGTTCATTCTCCATAATTTCGTTGATTTCAGGCATTTCTATAATTTCAGCGGCATCTTCTGACTTCGAATCATTTTGACAAGTGTCATGATATATTGTTTTATTCTCAGGATGTTCCACTTCCGAAGTTTCCATTTTGCTATCATGTCTCAACTTTTCGAATACTGCATCTCTTGATGAAATAATTTTTTTTGGTAATTATCCGTTAAGCGGGCTCCATCGTGAAATTAAAAAAATTTTGGTGGAACTTACGTATTTCGGCCTCCTGAACAAAAAAGTCTCGTAAAGTTTTTGGGGCTCGCAACTAGTTTCGGAGATACGGCCCCCCAAAGACAGGAAATCGGGTTTTTACGCCTGTGTTTGTTTCTCAGCCAATTCCGCTCCAAATTCCTCCTTCTTTCTATCATGGAAGGGGGTTCGGGGTTGTTTGGCTTGCAAGCAGCATTCGCAGACATCTTGCATTTTTCAATATAGTTTTTTGAAATATCCATGGCATCAACCATATCAATGAGTTTCCTCAGGCTTTGGCTACCCCAATGTGCCAATTTTCGATGCCAATTTGTTGCAGAAGTTTAAAAAAATATCTCTTGTCTCGAAATCAATTTGTTCTTCAATTACCTATAGTTTTATATCATATATGTCACTGGCATCTTTTTTTTCCTTCCAAGACTATACAATCATCAAAGGATATAAAAACTTTATCTGCTGTGAACTCTACTTTTCCTTGATTTTCTGTTATTGCTTTGACGGAAATTAAATTATTACTCAGCTCAGGAACATACAAAACATTTTTCATTGTATAATTCTGAAACTCGATTGAACCCATTCCTTCTGCTCTCATTGATGTCGATTCCTTTGCCACGGTAATCCAGGATTTTTCTTGCTTGAAATCAGTGAATGAGTTCTTATCGTTGGTCATGTGGGAAGATGATCCAGAATCAATAATCCATAAATCTGATGAATATTCACTTTGGACTCCAGTAAGGAAAAAAACTTTGGTGTTTTTGAAGTCTCTTCTGGAGTCATGCCTATTTTTACGGAAGAAACAATCCTTCTCTAAGTGATGGTTCTTTCCATATATTTTGCATCTAGGAAAATTGTTCCGACTGGTTTTATTTTTACAATATTTGGCTAAATGTGGTCCCTGGCATTTGAAGCATTTTATTGTAGTCGTGTTGAATGCTGTTCTTGTTGGTTCCTTCTCAATTGATGAATTATTACGGAGTTCTTCGGCGAGTAATCTAGCAGTCAAGTTTGAAAGAGTTTTCTCAGAAGATGGAGTAGAGTCCCATGCACACGTGAAATACTTGTAAGATTCAGGCAGCGTAACAAGTATTTTCGACATTATCATCGAATCATCAATATTGTGGTTGAGATTCCTCAGTTTGAAAGTAAGATTCGCGATATATGGAAGTTTTTTTATTAATAGATATAATGAAAATTTGACTTGGCATGATTCAAATTTCATAATTTTGATGAATACGAGACTTCAATGTCTTTTGAATAGTTTTGAAACTGTAGGTCAATGTTTAGTTTACAGAAAAGTATGATAATTCGGGTTGGTTTGTAACTAAATTATTGGTCAGAAAAATAATCAAACTGGATAAAAATCTATTGAAAAAAGAAATACGAGTGTAATAAGAATGAAGAGGAATTCGTTTATTCGATTACTGACATATTAACGTCCATACATGGAAAAACCGAATCAGTTTAACAATGAAATTAAAAAACTAGATGAACTTTGCAACAACAAAGACGAATTTCTGGAGGTGTATTCATTTCTTTTTCTGGTAACAGGCCAATGCGGGTATTTTCTGGGCAAGATATGACATTGAAGTCTCGTATTCATCAAAATTATGAAATTTGAATCATGTTTCGTTCGAATCGATAGAGCGAAAGATTCGAAAAATTAAAAAAATTGGAAAAAAGTCGAAGTGACAGTAAAGAGTCCAAATTTCGAGCGAAGGTATAAAATTGGAAACTGAGCACTTTTTCTCTTTGGCATTTTTCGAAATTTCCAAAAAAAAACTGATTTTTTGAGGATTTTCGAAAAATATGTCAAATTTGACAGGTTTAGAGTATCACATGACAAAAGGAAAGAGGCTGTTTTTTACTAATTTTCCAAGCACAAACTAACTGCCAAGCCAAATTTTCATTATATCTATTAATAAAAAAAACTTCCATATGTCGCGAACTTTATGTGTGACAATGTATGTAGCTATATCCACCCCTTTTCTCGTAGGAATAGTTGAAAAATTCTTGCAGATATGTATACTTCTGTTGCTCAGTATCCCTTTCATAAATATAATACAGTTCGGAAAACATTTCTTTGGCGGTGCTGCCGTTCAATATATGCATCATTGGTTTTCGTTCGATTGTGGTAATGAAAAGTTTCTGGGCTCGGGCATCTTTCTTAATCCAAGCATCATAAATTTGTTCGGTACTGCCCGATTCTGGCGAATCTCCATTTATCACTTCAAATAATCCTTGTGATTTCAACTAGATTGTGATTTGGAATTTCCAAACTTGAAAGTTATCCGCATCCTTCAGCTTCTCGATGTACAGAGATTCTTCAGAAATCTGTGAAGCCATTATGGTTTTCACACTGGTGAGTATATAATTTGACAGCACTAATTCACTTTTCACTTCTCAGACGTGGAAACTTGTTAAATGCTTTCTAAGTAGTTTTTACAGCATCTGGGCCCATTTTTTATCTTGTGTCTCATTGAGTAAAAATGAAATGAAAGAACAATAATTAAAATGGCGATGAATCATAGTTTTATATATCAATAATGCGTCCCGCACTTTAAATTAATTTGCCTCATCGCTGCTTTCATTTCGGAGAGCAAGATTATACAATCGACGCGACGTAGAGCTGCCATTAGAAAATTTTACCGTCGAGCAGATCTATCTTTTGACTCAAAAGTCATGAATTGATTTTAGGTATAGTTCTGTAACGTATTTACGTGTACGTAGTTGACGTGAGATTATATCGGTAACTGATATAAGAAGACCAGTTCAAAAATAATCTGAATTACTCGTGATAATCCAGGTTAATATTGTGGTGAAACGGTTTGAGGTCGTTATCTGGATTCAAACTATCAATTGCCTCCACTAGTAACTTTTTTATTGACCAACATGAAAGTCGCTCGGTCAAAAAGTGGCTTATAAATTTGTTTTCGTGTACTTGTCCAGTGGCGAGTTGTTTTGTTAACAGGGATTTTACTTATATGTCAGTTATTACTGCTTTTATTTCGAAAAACACCAAAAAACAAACACGGTTTTGGGTTCATCCAAATATCAGTCGAAGGCTTTTCAATGGACAGTGTTAAAAGCTGTTTAAGAGTTTACTTGAATATCCTGAGAAATTTTTCTTCACTTCCACTGATAAATAGCTTCTTTATCCGAACACTTCTTTCTAAACTCAGGCCCTAATATTCATCTCCAAAACAACTAGGAACATTTCATACAAGCAACTAAATAATCCCCATTGCAGGGGGACAGGTTGAGACATGTGCGTTTTATATTTCAAACAACAATTGAATCACATTCAAAAAAGATCAAGATGTAATTTTCAATTGCCGTGACTGAAAATTTGGTAATGCGCGGTATCATATAAACACACGTACTTTTGATTATCACAATTTTTCAGTAGCCGAATAAAGCTAATGCTAGTGCGCGGCAAATTCTCAACTTTCGCGCGGTCTCAAATAGTTGTTAAATCAATAACTCGTTTTTTTGTTGTATTTCGAAGAATATTATTTTCAGAACCTAGTTTGTCTCTGGGAATTATATTCTTCAATCTTCCAACAACAAGAAGACATTTTGGATCGTTTTGAAGACATTAACCTTCGTAATACCTCAACAGATTATTTGTGGGTGTATTTTCTATTTTCCTTCATTTTGCACCTTGAGAAGTTCATTGAGGGCCAGTTTCTCAATACCATGCATTTGAAAACCGGTCCAGACTGTCTGTCAAAAAAAACAGACTATAGACACTCATCAAACCGAATATAGTGAAGTAAACAGTGCACTTTTTTTTACATATTTCGAGCTTTCGTTGTATCATCTTCATTTCACACCTTGAGAATGAATATATGGATTCATTTCATGTGTTCAGTCTATTTCATAATGCAAAATTCAATATTTGGCGGCGGTACAGTCATACCCCAATGGTACTCTATCTAGTTTCTGGCAAAACAGATACGCGTACGTGATGGCTCAATGAAGAATTTATTATTAAATGATTCATCCAAGCTGTTGAAGGAATGAACATTATATATCTTGATTTGGTTTGGGAAAGTTACAAATTTTGTCTATCATAAATGTAATCAAAAAACATATTGTTGTAGAATTTTAGAATTGTTCGTTCCGTTAACCAGCTGACGAACGTCAACCCTCAGAAGTTAAAACTTGTGCGAGCAATGGATCAACGAGGCCTTACCTTTTATCGTGCGATTACCCAGCACGGTGGCCCGGCGAGGATTCGAACCCCAGCCTTCCGCTTGATAGGCAGATATGCTATCCACTACACTACCGAGACCACACGTATATAACACGCATGAAGAAGCTATTGTATAGTGGAACATGTGTAGTGATTTTGTTAATTGGCCATTGAAAGTCACACAATAAAGTGTTTTTCAATAACGTTATCTTGGAATTCCATCACGTATCGGCCAATCCCATTATTTATCTATTTTTATTATGAAATCATTCACTTGGCTACTTTTGGGTGCATGTAAATAAAGACAGTATACTGGAAGGAAGGGGTATTTCAAGCTAATATTAGCACTTCATACTGATAAAAGTGTTTATGGATTGAGCAAGCTTTTCCTAACACAGTGAGGATCTTGCACCATAGGAATGTTTTAGGCACGAATCACGACCCCTAACTCCGCAGAGTGCTCTGACAGCTCTTTTTTCAACAATTTGTATTGAAATTATGTTATAGCCTCGCCGAGAAGCAATTCCATAAGCTATATAATATTCAATGATTGCATGGTATTCAGATTTAGCTGCTTTCATCCGCCTTCTATTTTTTGATAAGTTATTTCCTATGGTTGATTTGATGCTGAAATAGTGGATCTGACCAAAGTAGCACAAACATGTCAGACCAATATTGATTTAATATCAGGGGAATATTAACCGTATATTGTAAATATCATATTGGACCCAAAAAAATGTGAACAATCGGGAATATTGGATCAATATTCGAAAACAATGTAGGGATATATAGGGTGTTTCAAAATTCAGTGTCAAGATTTCAGAGGCGCATTTTTTCAAGTCAAAATAAGACTTTTGTTTTCCATAAACTTGTGTTCCCAAACGCTTCGTTACCGAACTACAGAGCGTTAAAGTTTCCAGATTTGTTTAGTTTTTTTTCATAGCTCTTTCAGTTTTTGATATATTAAGATCAAATTTGATATATAGGTTACATTTTAGGGTTTACACATCCAGTATGCCAAGTGATTGTACAGGAAGATATGTTTTCAGTAGTCAAGCCTATTTTGCTTGTCACGGTCTGCCAGTATCGTGCCTTGAAGCCTGAAATCTGCCGTATTCCCGAAGGTGCTGATGGGAATTTATAAAAGTTCTATAGTTGATAAGCCGACGATTAGGAAATGTTAGCGCGTACAACCTCAGAGCTTCAAGTCCGTTACCATTAGTCTGACCGTATACAAAATGGATGTCAGCCCGATGTTCAAATGAATATGGTTCATTTCCCATTTTAAAGTTGAACAAATATGCGATGAGACATCCAACAACTATCATATAATGTCAAATGCTTCAAAACAAACCTGAACGTCAAATTGAAAATAGCAGTCAAAGCCCACTGTTGTGGGCTTTGACTGAAGAAGCTAGCCCCTGGCGCTAGCGACACGTCAGGAAAAAAATTCAAAGAACGACGGCCTTCAAACACGAAGAAAAATAGTATTACTGAAAACCTCGGACGCGAAAGCCTTAACCATTTTGTCAAAAAGTTCTGGTATTTAAAATCACCACATATCGATATTTCAATTTTTCCACATTTTTTAAGGAATAATTCATCATGAATTTTTGCATTACCAATATTGATATCTGTTTGAATACATTGAGTGATCACTCTCAAAATCCCAATACACCTCTTAGGTTGTGATTCGAAAATGACCATTTGAATATTTCCATTTTACTGTGCAGACAATATTCAAGCGATATCGGAGTTCGATATCTACATAATAGTATTATGCCAATATGCCACCTTATTTTATAATTCGCTATTGTAATCTACGCTCCCAAACAATGTCGAATAATATATATTGGGATTTCTATGTTGATTATTGTTTATATACAAAATATGCAGACAATATTGAAACCTCCATGTTGTTGAACTGTTTTCATTACCACCTGATGTGGTTATTCTGATATTGGCAATAAGTTATCGACCCATATATTATCATATATATTATCAATATTGAACCTTATACAATGCAGTTGAAATTCATTGTCAATGTTGAAGCAATATTCACATTGAAATATTGTTTTTTCAGTATTGATTCATATTAGTTCAACATCAATTATTCCACTTACGATATATCTATATCGGACCAATCTGAATTCGGGGTTCAGCCAATATGATGTGCTACTTGGTGAGTTTTATGAACCTACCAATGGAAGTATCAAAAGTCATGTTTCCGGATTAGAATACTTTAAAGCTCTTTATTTTCATGAACAACCCTTTTAGACGGCCTAGGAAAAGCCATATCCACCATATCTCATATCCCTTATCCAATCTACCAAGGACATACATCACACCCAAAATTCGGCCTGAGACTCGTAAAAACCGATTCCCTATTTTGGGACGATATTTTTTGTCCTATTTACGAAAATTACCATTCCGTTTTGCGAATAATTATCCGAATATTCCAAAACCCATTGGGAGGAATTGTCAAAGCGCCGCGCAAAGTAAAAACAAACAATTAATCTCAATTAGCCAGACCTCAATTTGTGTAATTATGTTTACTCTGATAAAATGGTGGGGTAGACCGATGTAATCCGAGGGTTTCGAAACAGGGCAGCATATTTATATAAATTACTGCAAATTTATAGAATCAACATCGTCACTGATGCGGAGAGTGCTGAATTTTCCATTAGCCGTGGTGAGTCTGTAACCGTTGAGGTTCGCTCGAAACTTTTAAAGAACGATCAAAGGGACCTATTCACTTTGGAAATGAGTTTATTTATTGATCTCTTTCTTGCGGTTTATCAAAGTTTGTTTCTTTCATTGGGTTTGTCAGTTTGCAATACAGTTCTTACAGATAGCATTCAGTTTTCAAAAGTAATGGATAATTTAAAAGTTACTTTTCAATAAAACCATTAGCATTAAATATCAAATAAATGAAATAATCTGGGGATAATATTTGATAATTTCATTCATTTCATATACCGTGTGACACAGACTCATGGTACACCCCCGTTTTCTCCTTTGTTTTTCTAGCTATATTTTTGAAATTCGGAACATTGAATATGCTCACTGAACAGCATTCCTCGACATATCTGAAAGAAAAAAACAACTTCCAATTTTTCCGGAAATGACATCAACTTTCAATTCTTGAATGGGACACCCTGTATATTGTTACACGATCGGTTAGGGATGATCATGAGGAATCTAACGATACCAGGTTTGATGATGTTATCTCCAATGACTGCGGAGATATCGCCATTTATATTATCCATAAGCTCAACGAGTGGGAGAGAGAAACTTTTTCTGGCGGGTCAATCCAATTCTCTCTCCCACTCATTGAGCTTATGAATAAAATAAATGGCGATATCTCCGTAGTCATCGGAGATAACACCATAAAACCTGGTATCGTTGGATTCCTCATGAACATCCCTTACCGATCATGTAACAATATACAGGGTGTCCTATTCAAGAACCGAAAGTTGATGTCATTTCCGGAAAAATTGGAAGTTGTTTTTTTCTTTCAGATATGTCGAGAAATGCTGTTCAGTGATCATATTTAACGTTCCGAATTTCAAAAATATAGCTAGAAAAACAAAGGAGAAAACCGGGGTGTACCATGAGTCTGTGTCACACGGTATATTCTAGACCAACTAGCGTCACCGCCTCAGACCGCTCGCCTACGGAGAGCTCAATTAATTTGGAAGGAAAAATAAGGAAATAAATCATGCGTTTGTCAAATGAAAAATTTATTCATTCTAACTGTATTTCTGCCAGTGAAGGTGTCGAAGGTGATTCCCCCATATCGTTGGTATCAGACATTTTGTAATGATTATCGAAGTTTGGCTATATTCTTCAAAAATTCAATACCTATACCGATTTTGACTTGACGAATGTCAAATGCAGAGCATGCACCTCATAATTGAAAAATAATGGGTTTCTATTGGTTGAAAACCTGTATCGTAATGAAAATCTGTATCGTAATGGATTTCATTATAAAACGGGTTGTGGGCATTTAAATGTATTATTAGAGTACGGGTGTAGACAAATGAATTTTATTCACAAGAATTTGGGATGACTATAGGTGCGAAGACTAACTTTATTTCTCTTGTCTTCTGGTAATTTACAAGGTACATATACGTCCTACCTCAGAGTATACTTCTCTTGCGTCTTGATGCTTGATGCTTCACTCTCATGATCTATTAGGAAATGAAATAGCAACACCTTTTTCTTCCCTAGTTTTTCTGGATTCTTAACCTGCCACAATGTGAAAAAATAATAATTGATATTTGAAACCATACAAGTGTAGAAGGTAATCTTTTTCATCTACCCCAAGAAGTTGCTGCGATTATTAAAAAAACAGTTTCTTCTGAAAGAAATACGTTCGAGTAGTCAGCAACTCCTCGAATAACTCAAATTTGTCTATCAAAAAAAAAGAGTAATAATCAATATGATTTTCATTAACGCTTGGGAAACTAAATCCGCTTTCGTTTTGGAAACTCGTTCAGAAATATTCGCTTCTAGGTTCGTTTTCTGTAAAAGTAAAAAATTTCAGATTAAACATAATATGTCAAATGTCAATTTTTTCTTCATATCGGCATTATTCTTGATGTTTTTCATCATGTTGTGCTCTATTATATATTTGATGTGGATATGGAGTGAATACAGAAATATATTTCACATCATCTACAAAATAATTCCTTCTAATTTTCAAATTGTTAACGTTGATGAACTCTCAACGAATATGTGTACAACTCTCAGACAAATATTATTCCATGAAATTCTCATAAATTATATATTTCTCGTTATTTATTTCATTTGTGAAAGTGGTATCATTTAATTTTCCACATACATATGTACGATTATAGACTAATGATCAAAATTTCATTTAGGTGTTCTGAAACATCTACTACAGCACAATCGAAACCAATCTATTGAAAAGCTATTAGTATCAATAGAAATGGTCCCATTATTACGACATTAGATAATATTGTTTTTATGATTAGACATTAGCAATGCATGGGAAAAAAGTGAATAAATACCTGTTTAGGAAGTGTCACTCTTCAGAAGTTTGTTTCGTGTTCTACAAGTCTTATATCAGGTGAGTAAACCTCTAGAAGAACATATTTGAAAATTCTAACAAATGAAGCAAATGAGGCAAGGAAATTTTGCATCGTTTTTTGAATTCTGTCAGCTTTCTATTTTCTCAACATAGTTCGTCTGAGTTTTCGGTTATCAACTCACATATTTCTATTATACTCTTGAAGTAAAAATGCAAATAAAATGTATAGATATTGCAACAAATTTAATGTAACATTGAAAGATTGAGATCAATATGACTGCATCGAAAGCATTTTGAACCTGGGGAAATCCAGTTGATAAATGATATATCATTCGTTGTATGTTCATAACAACGATTGTTTTCAATAAATAATTGAAATTGTCCTGTTTTTCATTGTCTGTTTGTTTTTGATCTGGTCATTCTGAAATCACCACTCCAGGAAACATAAGTCGATTTTTCTTCCTGAGAATAGTGAGGGCCTCTTCACTATTACTCAAAACTACTTTAATTGGTCGTATCTTGTTACCGGTGAACTTACCTAGCCGAAAAGTTTTCTTGATTGTTACCGCATCAGTGAGGTCTCCTAGAATATTTTTCACATTTTTAGTATCTTCTTTTGCTCTATACAATTTGTTTTTTTCACTAGATTCCTGTATATTACATATGATAACATTGGCAGCTCTATTTTGCCTCTCATTTATTTTCTGAATCATAACATTAAAATCGATTGTATTGTTTAAATTTTCTTTATCTGATGGCTTTTTCTTCAATTTTTTCATTTTCTTCCTGCAGTTCTTCATTGATTTTTATAACTTCATTGAGTTTAACAATCACACTCGGTACTTTCTTGAAGTTATCCTTACAACTTGGACAAAAATATATCAGATTCCGCTTTTTATTATAATTGCCCTAATTTCAGAAGCAGCTAAACCCGAGCATTTTTCATGGTAAACATCTGAGCAACAATCACAAACAGCCAGCGATTCCTTTTCAGTCACTCCCAGATTACATTTGGCACACAATAATTCGTTATCCATTCTCCACTTCAAACTCCAAATAAAATTTTATAATCATGAGCCGGTCCTGGCAGCAGAAGTTTTGCTCGGTTGCCTTGGTTTTTGCAACTTTTTTATAATGACAAAAAAGATTGGTTTATTACTGGAAACTGAAAGAATGAGACTATTTAACGACCAAAATACTTTGCTATCTCATAGTTTTGAAGAAAACGCCATACACACGAAATTCTCACTTTTCAGATATCGAAAATGAAGCTGACTCTGCTAATTCTCATCGTTGGATTGGCCACATCTTATGGCTATCTCCCGGACAGCGTAAGTACCAAGTTATCAACTCAACAAAATCCAGCGAATTGGTCAAATATCAATTATATTTCGGGTTACTTCTGGTACACTGATGATATCGAAAAAATTATTGCATAAACTTCTATAATGTTTAATCTATTCACAGTAAAAAAATAGAATCCTGCGACCTAAAGCTTTCTATATACCTTAGAGATACTTCATAATTTGTAATCGTTTCTCCTGGAGAGATAAAAATCCGAATCAGTAGACAATTGGGAATATATTTTTTTCAGGAATACGGGGAGAAACTTCTCTCTTTGACGAAAAAATGGCACGACAAATGTGTTCCTATTACTGGAGTCACGCAAGCCCAGATAGAAGCAGTGAGAGACGGAAATCTAACTGCGACTGAGAATGTTAAGGTGAGATTATATTGTAATAACTCTATTAGCAAGTGAATTATGGTTTTCGACCTGAAGTGTGGAACTCTCAAGTCGTTTCAAGCAATTTTCAGAAGCAATCCAAAGTTTCACCGTTCAATTCTGCCCATCACAAATATTTCCGATAGTGTAGAGGTCTGCAAGTCCGCCTTTCAAGCGGAAGACTGGGGTTCAAATCCCCGCCGGGCCACCGTGTAATCACACGTTAAAAGGTTAGGCCTCGTTGATCCATTGCTCGCACAAGTTTCTGCTTCTGAGGGTTGACGTTCGTCAGCTGGTTAACGGAACAAACAACTTTACAAATTTTACAATTCACAATTTTCCATTCATCATGTTACTACAAAAACAATGATATTTCCAGGATTTTGGTGAAATGAATTTTTCATCGTTGTTCATGGAAATCTTTCACCATAATTGTTAAAAATGCAGCGGTTTCACATTTGAGGTCGATGAGTGCTTATTTAAACAAATACTCCAACTTTCACCATGTGTTTTACCCCCTCATATTTTTCATTCTACTATATCTTCATTAATTTGTCATTACTTTTGTTACAGAGATACGTCTTATGCCTCTGGTTCGTCTCGGATATAGTAAGTAAAAAAAATGTTCAATTTCTTGATTGATTTTTATCATTATCGAGTAGACATATCTTCTTTAAACTCGAATTCCAGCGATATACCACATGAATTGAAGTGCATAACAGAATTCACCATCAAAGTCAGTATAAACAAAGGTTTTCGACAATGTGATCTGATTGAGTACTCATTTGAAAATTTCACACCTCTACTTTTCAACCAATAAGATGCCGACATTTTGATTAGTTACCATGGAAACTTAAAAAAATTCCGAAAATGTTTTCGAAGCGCCACGATATTTGAGTAGAGATTTTTTGACAGTTCAAAAAATAAATACATTTCTACCAACTTTAGTCACCAAAAATTATGAAAGGTCGATAGACTAGTACCAATTTGAGTTTGAGCATTTGGTGTAACTGAAGTTTACATTTTGTTTTTATTCAAAGAAATATAGTAGATATACCTACATAGGAAATTCTTCGAAATTGCATCATGATACGTGTAAAAATATATTTGTCATATTCAGTTAATGCGATTACCAAAGGGCGATAGACTGGGCTGGTACCCATAAGAGTTTTAGCATTTGATTCAAATAAAGTTGGTGAATTTTGTTTTCAACATAGTATCATGGATATATCTATATGAATTTTCTTACTAGTAATCAGTACCCTGACCAACTTGACACTCATAGAAATTAATTTAGAAATTCAGATTGGATTAATATTATTTTCCAAATTGTGGTGTGAATTTTCTTATTAAATACCACGCAAGCTTGAAGTATTCCTGGAAATAGATTGAACTCTTGTGATACTACAAGTGATAATATATCTATCTATACAGGTTGATTCACGGTGAATGGCACAGTAGACGATTCTAGTGAACCAAACAACGGTCATTCTCTACCCAACTGAAATATTTCCGAGAATGCGGTGTTGCCACTCCTACAGAAATCAGTAACATCGATTTTTTAAATGGAACACCCTGTATATAATATAATGTCCAACAATCTACAACAATCACCCGACAACTTCCTCTGATATTTTTCTATACCTATCTGTTACCGTTTTCGAAATATGAATTACTTTCAATTTTTTTTTTCGTAAATCATGATCTCTGAAAATGCTTATATCTTTGAGTTCAAAAAAAATATCTATGGCATCGAAATTTGGATTAGAGTTACATATACATACAGAGTTGTGAAAAATGCAGTTTTTTCGTTTGCTCCAAAAAGTGTCGGGAAGTTGATTATTTCAAATGGAACACCCTTTATATTATTAAAAGTAATATATATCATACGTATACCTAACTGGTCACGTTTCTGACTTATTACAAATTTCGATACCATGGTATCTCTTAGAAAAAAAATGAGATTAATTCATATGTCGGAAACGGTAACAGACAGGTAAAATATCAAGAAAAGTTGTCATGATATTGTTGTAGATTTCAAAAATAATCTTATATACACGGTGTTCCTTCTGAAAATCCAAAGTTGCTACTACTTTTTGATAGAAGTGGCAACACTGCATTGTCAAAAATATTTTAGTTGGGTAGAGAATGTTCGAATAAGTCCTCAATTTAATTTTCGGCGTGATATGTTGTCTGCTTCACCAGAAACGTATAATGATCAACCCGTGAATCACCCTGTATATGTTCAATAGTTCCTCCAACAAATTCATTAACGGAAAATGTTATTATCTCCGATATCCGAAGGAAAAAGAAACCTATTTCAAACCAATTTTCTATTTCAGATGAGCAACGACTTCACTTTGAACGAGGTAATGCTGAAAGAACTGATGCCAAAAAAATTGGCCGCCAATGGGGCAGAAACATTCTTGGGTTGTGCCAAAAAAGCTGCAGAATCCAGTAAGTTTCCTGAATTTTTCGAATATGCTGCCATCTCACATATAGAGTACATTTCCTCAGATCAAATATATGGGGTTCGTATATCAAATATGGGAGAACTCAAAGTTTTTATATGGATGTAAAATTCGAAGAAAAACAAGCAAAAAACTATTTCTATATATTTTCCTCCACAATCTAAGTTCTGGTTGGAACAATACGAATGAAAGCCCCCTTCTTCATTTCACTCAGTTGAACAATGGAATTGAAAATTATCATTGGATCATGTGGAAACATTATTTCATAATTCTTTATGTTTCAGGTTTTGTGGAACCTTATGAAAAAGTGTGGGTGCTTGTGCAATGCTTCTATGATTCTAATCCTGCGGTGAGTATCACACTGATAGAAAACCCTTCAGTATTTCCAATCAAAATTCTATGAACATTATGTTTCTGTGCTCTTTTATGTGGAAGCATGGAGAAAAATCCCCGTGAAGTATGAAAAATAATATTCAGAAAATAGGGTATTTTTGTGAGGATAATGAAGTTCGTGGAACAATTTTTTTTTGATTTTTTTTCTACGAATCAAACAAAAATTACGACCACAACTTTAATAAAAGAATGTGGAATCAAATAAAATTTGGATAACACTCTCCGTTGTCCAATCATACAAAAATTGATACAAATAGGTACTTATAGTGAATATCAATAAAATAAAACAAAAGTAGAAGGCTGTCTGTAAAAAAATATCAATCACCAAACTTATCCATTTGCTCAATGGGAAGGTCAAGATAATATTTTCACTGAGCGAAACACGATCTTTTCTGTGATTGAATGAAATATCATCCTGATGAGTGGGATGTTTCTTCAAACAGCTCTCCAGTTCTGTTTCAAAGTGATTTATATGTAACAATAATCAGTACAAAGTACCTGGTGAAATGAGAACCAGCAATTAGTGAACTGCCGTGACATCTATCAAAGTCTACGAATGTGACCGTCTTATGTTTCCTTCATGTCCTATCATTTTTTATCTTCATTTCACAAGTAATGGTTTACGTCACTTTCGTATCGATTTGTATTCCAAATCAGTTGTTCATTTCTTGTTTTTTTCTGTCTGGTAATCGATAATAAAATACTAAATGACTTGAAGAATTATGAGCTTTCACATTCAAACATTATGTTATGTCTCTATTGGGAAATTTCCGTTTTCAATTATCAAATTTTAATTTTGTTTTTGTATTTCAGGATTTCATCATGTTCTAAGCTGAAGAAGAAGACGAATCTGATGGCGATATGACTAGTTCTCCATAAGGCGAAATGTAGAATTGAATATTTTTTAACTGTTTTTATGATTTCTTCAGCGAATATATTTCCATAAATACTTACCTTGTTTGACTGTTCATTATAAACCACCGACCTGACGTAATTTTTTTCGTCAAAAATGTATGAAGTTTTGTAACTGATAACAAACATCGAAGTTTTTCCCTAACGAATCCGTACCATCAGTACCATTGTTTTTTTCATACATTCGCTGTGAAGTGGAAGTGAAGGTGTGAGAAGTGTGATATTATATTCGAAAAATTTTCATGGTTCACGTCTGAAGGAAAAACTTCAGTGTAATTTGATGAAAAAGTGTTTTGTTTTTTCACTACTTATACTGAAATATCAACATATTTCATCTATTGACATGTATCTCGCTTGAATTTCGATGTAGCCCAGGAGTCCAGTTGTTGATTAATGAACGTAAATTTTCACGGCCGGAGGTAACTGACTCTAGGGTGTTTTTCGGGTTTGTTTGCCCTGTTCCACAGGTTTTCAATCCTGTACTAACTGTTTGTTTCGAAAATGTCTACCACAGCTGTAGGTGAAACGTCAGGAGTGAAAACCTGTGGACCACGGCAAACAAACCCGAAAAACACCCCAGAATCAGTCCAGTTGTTGTGGAAAAAGTTCAAACGAAATTCCACTGGGCTGTAAGATAATGGACACTACATTGGAATTTAGGATGAAATTGTGAATGGAAACTGAAATTGAGAGGGAATTTTTGTGAAGGTGATTTTGATATGATAAGCATGTATGCCGTCTGAAGTTGAGAAGGCGGCAATCGATGCAGGTTCAAATTTGTTGCCATCCAAATCAAAGCAACTACAAAATTGACAGTTTTTTTATGATGAACCCTGGTAAATTCCACTCATCATTATTTGCCTAGCTTGAAAAAGTATTACTTCTCTGGAGGGATTGCTGGAAGATAGGTGATTTCATAAGTTAGTAGTGAAAAAAAATAAATATTTTCTGGCCTCTCCTCTGAATCAATAAAAAAGTTTTAGGAAAAGAGTAACACGAAAAACGAAGGATACACTTTGCCAATGTGTGTGTGTATCATCATCAGACGTTTGATTCATCCAAGAAAAGGAAAAAAGAGTGTGAAACAACTACTTCCCTAGCTAAATAGTCAATGATAGTATCATACACTTCCATATCATTTCACTATATGAAGGGGCACTTTCCAAAAATGACCGAAACATGTTACATTTCATCATCATATGAAATTAATGACTAGAGATCATTTTCTCTAACACCAAACTGATATTCCTCACACTAGACAGAACTCCGGTCAATTTAAACATTCGAATCTACATAAATTCCCATCAAGCTGAAAATCGGTAGGGATGTTAAAAATATGATCAAAAATAAAATTTTAAAGTTCCCATCTTTCCCCTGTATGAAAAAAATTTTGTTCAAGGTCAAAGGTCGGAAAAGTGAGTTTTTCACGATTTTCAGCAAAAAGGTAAGTTTTATCATGAAAATAATTTTGACAAAAATTGTAGATCATGAAATAATCTACAAAAAATGTATCAATACTTTTTTTCCTACGAGCCACCGTTTTTGAGATATAACGATTCAAAAAGTTGTACAAGTTGCAATCGTCATAATATGCACACGTTTCCACGCCACCTATGAGGTAGTGTACAAAGCGCGTTTTTTTAACGTGGTGTCCCCCGTAGGCCTATTTCTCCGGTCAGTTGTGATCCTGTTTAATTTGAAACTATTGCAAAATTACGGAAATTTATAATTATTGGAAAAGATAAAAAGCGATGTAAATTAAAAAAGTGGTGAATTTTATTCGTCTGAATTGTAACCGTCAAACTCTTCTCGTTCTTCTTCATTCTGAGTACAAGTAAATTGCGTCAATAGCGATGTATCCTCGTAGAAATCAAACGAATCCTCCTCTGTTAGTGATTCAACATTGGAACACGACCGTACATGCCAGAGAAAAAAACAGTCCGACTTTTTTGCAACAATATGTATATTTTAAGTATAAATTTCAATCACCGATAGAAAAATTTTTCAACATATATAACAACTCTGGATAAGAGATATGTATATATATATATATATATGCTGGCTGGAAATTCCGGTTGATCCGCGTCTGGAAAGATTTACTTGTCTACGTTTCGGCTCCCATTTCGGAGCCATTTTCAAGACTGTGTGACCTTGCGTCTAAGTCTGAGTTGTCTTACTAGCTGGCTATCATCACTGGAGATCGGGGATTGAAGGTTGGTGGGATTTAAGGGTTCATTAGTAATTATGGCAGGATCAGGTATCGGACGGTCGATGGGAGGTTCGAACGGATTAGTTCCCAAGTCGGAGTAAATAGAAGTATGTCGGACCAAGAGTGGTTTCCAGGTATTAGGGAGTCTTCGAGAATCGTCGCGTTTATTGAGACAGTTGAGACGTTTTTCGATTTCAATGGCTTCACGGGTAATTCTGGTTTGGAAGGTTTTGGCTGTGGCAACGGTTTTGGTGTTTTTGAAATCTATTTTGTGGCCTGTTTCTAAATGATGTTGGAATAATGCTGAGTTTGTGTCAGAATTACGGACTGCTAGTTCGTGTTCATATGCTCTACAGGACACTCGTCGATTGGTCTGGCCGATGTATGTTCTGGGACAGTTAGAGCATGGTATTTCATATATTCCTTGGGTTTCATTGGGGATTGTGTCTTTGGGTGTTCGAAGGTAGGTGGATATTTGGTTGTTAGCTGTGAAAATGGTTTTGCCTAGCCGATCAAATATATATATATATATATATATATATATATAGAGAGAGAGAGAGAGAGAGAGAGAGAGAGAAAGTGTTATTTGCTATGAAGCAAGATGAATCAGGAAACTGATAAATAGATTATCAAATTCTCTGGTCTATCACAATTTGCATTCAATTCGAAATGCCCACCACAAGATAGCTAGCTATTTCTGGCTTTGGCCTTCATCAGCTGTGGGTTGGCATGGTCCTCGTATCGAAGACAAACTGTGATAGATATCCAGAGGATTTGAAATGAATCGTGCCTTTACGGCAAGCGACACATAAGTGGAACCACCTAGGGTGTAACACTATAAGGAAATGCTGTCATAGAGTTTTCCGTCAGTGGTGACAGTTCGCCACGTCAACTAACAACTGCGTTTGCAGAAATAATGACAAGCACTCTCAGAGTGTTATCGAAAATCGAATCCACAAATGTATCTGAAATGATACAAAGAGAAACTGTTATTTGCTATGAAGCAAGATGAATCAGGAAACTGATAAATAGATTATCAAATTCTCTGGTCTATCACAATTTGCATTCAATTCGAAATGCCCACCACAAGATAGCTAGCTATTTCTGGCTTTGGCCTTCATCAGCTGTGGGTTGGCATGGCACGATTCATTTCAAATCCTCTGGATATCTATCACAGTTTGTCTTCGATACGAGGACCATGCCAACCCACAGCTGATGAAGGCCAAAGCCAGAAATAGCTAGCTATCTCCGATGACTACGGAGATATCGCCATTTATTTTATCCATAAGCTCAATGCGTGGGAGAGAGAATTGCATTGACCCGCCAGAAAAAGTTTCTCTCTCCTACTCGAGCTTATGGATGATATAAATGGTGATATCTCCGCAGTCATTGGAGATAACATCATCAAACCTAGTATCGTTGTATTCCTCATGATCATCCCTAAGAGAGAGAGAGAGAAGGCGAATGGTAGTCTTGACTGACTAGTTGAGAAAAAGCGGAATATTTTGTGAGGATGCAGTCAAACTGCTGGGCTGTTATACAAGCAAACTCTTTGTTATTTGGTCGAGCTTTCGAGAATGTATATTCTCTTTTTCAAGACATTAACGTGAGGTTATGTAAGAAGTCATGCGTAGAGATGAGGAAAAATGGAAAAACATCATTTTCTCATGATCAAGTGGAGTAAAAACTATTAAAACTGTTAATAAACACTAATTGTACAGTAGCATGTGCTAAGAAGTTATTCATGAATAACTTCTTAGCACGTGCTCCTAAGTGTTTTAGGTAATAATGTTTTCCAAAATTTTCTGTACAATTAGTGTTTATTAACAGTTTTAATAGTTTTTACTCCACTTGATCATGAGAAAATGATGTTTTTCCATTTTTCCTCATCTCTACGCATGACATAACCTCACGTTAATGTCTTGAAAAAGAGAATAAACATTCTCGAAAGCTCGACCAAATAACAAAGAGTTTTCTTGTATAACAGCCCAGCATTTTGACTGCATCCTCACAAAACATTTCGCTTTTATATATATATACATTATATATATATATATATATATATATATATATATATATATAAAATTCTAGGGAACATCAAAGCCCGGGCCAATTTTTAGCTACTAGTTCAGCCACATAATAATTAAAAAACTATACTGAAGCGAATCCAATGACATAATCGGGAGTAATTACCCAAGTTCTTCAAAGTTACCGATAATTATCCATGAAAGCATGTCTAAAAACTGCATGAGTTTATTTTCATATTTTGTCTAAAGACTCTTTTAGCAAAATATGAAAATAACCGAATGCAGTTTTTTTACTGACAACATGCTTGAGTGGATGCACTGATGCTTCTGATGCACGAGTGTAATTCGGTAGAATATTTCCGGATTTAAAAAAACGACGTTTAAAATTCAGTATTTATGCCTGTCAAGATGACGAATGTACATTTCAACAATCGTTACTATAGATACACGGACCGAGCGGGTATTTTTCGATACCTACCGGGTATTTACCAGCCCGAAAATGTCCCGCCGGGAATTTATCGCTGTAATTGATCGAAAATGTCCCGCTTCATGTGGGATTTTTAACATACGATGGAAATATTCGGTAAAAGCTACGCCTTCTCGAAGTGCACCAATGAGAGCGTAGTAAAATATCTCTTGCTTTTGCTTCAGTGAGTCAGATGAAGACAGCTATAATTAATTTGACGTATGTTACTTGAATTTTCTCAGTGTAGTTTCCTATTGTTGTTATATATCGGCAAATTTCTTAGTGTCCATGAAAGTGCCAAAGTTCGATCAAGGTCAAATATTTTTGGGACAAATGTGTTAGGTTACCGATTTGCTTCTGTATAGTAGTTTAATCATTCTGTTGTTCAGCTATTATTAATTGGATGAATATCATGCTTGGTTTCTTAGACCAAATTTTCCTTTCGATTTATCTTTTAGTTTTCCTTTCAGAAAGCTCTGACCGTGCTCATTAATGGAAACATTCATACACGACACTTTTACTTTAAAATTTTGTGTATGAACGCCTCCACTGATTAGCGTAGTGAGAACTTTCTGAAAGTAAAAGTAAAAGATAAATTGAAAGTAAGAGTTTGGTCTACGAACCAAGAATTATACTGCAAAACCATCCAACTGCTGAGGTCGCCATATTGGGTGATTTTAATATACATAATTCTCCATGCCTTGAATTCTCGAATAGAACAGATGAAAGAGGACGACAGGCAGAGGCATTTGCTATTACTGATGATCTGGAACAACTGATTGATCAACCCACTCGTATTCCTGATATAAATAGCCGATTTGACAATACACTGGACCTGTTTCTTATTACTCATCCTGATATTCATCAGATCAAAATTCACCCCCTGGGTAATTCTGATCACACTTTGATTTCAACAGCTTGTTTGCATTCGGCTCCAATAAATGGTTTATTACCCGCACGTCGTGTCTGGCATTATAAGTCAGCAGACTGGGGCGGTATTCGAATGTTTTTCTTTGATTTTCATTGGAGAAGGGTCTGTTCTTTCATCTGGTGATCCCACTCTATGTGATCTATAAATCTGTGATATCATCATTCTGGAAATTGAAACATTCATTCCAAGCAGACACTACAATCAGTGAAACTATGATTCAATAAAATCTGCTCTGAGGCTGAGATCTGAGTATGTTAACGCAATTAATAGATGTAGTGCAAAAATTTGCTAATGAAACTCATAATCATAGAATTCGTTGTTGAATGTCCAGACGGTTCTCGTTCGTTTTGGTCATTTGCTAAAGCTGTCGACAAAAATTTCATTCTAGTTCATTTCCACTTTAAACAAGAAAGATGGATCACAAGCCACCACTGCAAAACAAACAGCAGATATATTCACAAATATCTAGAGAAAACAGGAATAATTAATTATCGACAATACGGATTTCGCCATCAAATATCAACCAGTGACTTATTGACTTATTCTCATATCTGGCAGCATTCCAATGGAAAATTCGGACATTTCGGAAGCGTTTGATCGAACTTGGCATCGAGGTCTCCTTTCTAAACTGCCGTCTTATGGTTTGCCTCCTCAGTTGTGTGCTTCGTTGAAGAGTTTCCTGTCTGATAGATCTCTGTATGTGGTTGTTCATGGAGTATCGTCTGATATTCTCCAATAAATGCAAGTGTTCCACAGGGTTCAGTTTTGGCGCCCACTTCGTTTCTGTTCATATCAAGGATATGCTGGAGAAAACATCTTGTTCGCTGTATAGTTTTGCGGAGGACAGTACTCTTCACAGTTTCTCTTCCAGAGCCCCCACACCAGCACGAGAAACAAAAATTTGGAGAAACATTCACGTCAACTGAAATAATAGAATGGGGTAACATCAACATGGTGGAATTTAATGTTGGAAAAACCCATGCGTGTCTTTTCTCGATGAAAACCGATCTATCATCACCTAGTGTTCAGATGTCAGGAGTAACTTTTCCCACAAAGTCAAGTATCTTGATGCTAGAAATTACGATCAGTAATAAACTCTCATGGGAAAACCATGTGAGATCGATCGCTAAAGGTACTTCCCAGGAGCTTGAATTACTATTTCGTGCGAAGAAATCATTCACTTCTCGTTAGCTTCTGATGATCGAAAAGGCTCAGATACGACCTGTCTTGGAATATTGTTCTCATGTCTAAAGCGCGGCACCAAACATTCATTGAAGCTTCTTGATTCTATTAAGAGAAAGGCAATTCGTCTTATTGGTGATTCTTTGCTAACAGACTAGCTCACTTCGTTGGAGAATCGTAGAAGGGTCGGTCCCTTCTACAGATATTTTCACGGTCACTGCTCTTCCGAATTGTCAGCAGTCGTTCCCCTTGGCAGTATCTACACGGATGACTCGACGAATAATGAATCCCCACCCCTTTGATGTGAGCTTGGAGACCTGTCAAACATCTCCTGCTCAGGGAATCTTTTTCTACTAGAACAGCTGAACTTTGGAACTCCTTGCCGAGACAGAATTTTCCTGAGGCTTCCAACTTCAAGAATTCAAAGAGAATAATAATTCGTATCTCCTGTCCCTTGATTCACGCGGTGTTCTTCAAACATTACAAGGCTTCCCTTAGTGTGAATATATATATATATATATATATATACATATATATATATATATATATATAAATCGATATTTGAATAATCACTAAATGATACCAATTGTGAATTGATGTGATGCGACTAGAGTCATCTTTTAGGACAACTGAGTTTATCAACAGTGGATTCAAATGAAACGGTCCTTAGCCTTTTATATTATTCAAACTTCCTTACTCGATACAAAAGGAAAATAACTGTCAACTAACAGCAACAGTAAAACGTCCATTAGAAATGAATTTTTTATTCTCGATAATGTTATCGACTTCATCAGGTTTTTTCGAGAGGTTAACAACTCATAGTCAAATTTAGATTCAGAACTTGTTCCTTTATGTCGATCCAGTATTTCAGTACCTGTTTCTGTATTTCAGTCCTCGTTTCAGTTCGTGTGTAAGGCTGGATCCAGACAGATCCGAAATCCGATGGTACGACGATCCGACATCTTTCTGATTGGTCTATATTTGAATTTAGACCAATCAGAAAGCTGTCGGGTCGTCGTACCATCGGATTTCGGATCTGTCTGAATCCAGCTTAAGTCTTTCAGTACTCCCTTAAATCAATTCAGTACTTGATAATTCAGTATGGTGTACAAATTTCACAAGAGTTGTTCACCCCTCAGGTTTTTTGTATGAAATTCACTAGCTTCAGTGTCAGTTTACTTACCTATTATTCTCAAGCGATTATTGAGGAATTCATCAATCAGAACGAAATTTTCAAAAGATTCAAGTTTTTTTTCCAGTTCAAACATGCATTATCTTGAACTTCACTCTTTCAGTTCGAAAATGCAAATAAATATGACATATTGTGCCCTCTCTCTCCCTCTCACACATGCTATCTCTCTCTTTCTTTCATATACTCTCTCTCTCTACCTCTCTCTCTGGGCTAGAAGATGAAAATATTCATTTTTCTGACACATCTCATTTCTAGGACAAATGATTTCTACTCTTCTCTGGGCCACACGGTAGACTTTTCGTTCGCGTTCTTCCACAACGTGAAATCGATTTTACGCTCGTAAACCCGTACGTTTTTATTAAGATTTTTTTCGCGTACGACCCGAGATATATTGATGGCTCCCGTCATTACGGTGTACATCGCTCGTCAGAAAGGAGCCATCAATTCGAAAATGCGCCCCTCATCTGTATCGAAAACGGGCTTTCAATTCGGCTGTTTTATAATCGGTGACGGGAAGCTTTATCTATTATCGATTTGAGTGTAAATCGGGTATTGATAATGAAAACATTCTTTTTTCATTTATTATCAACACGCTTTATATATATATATATATATATATATATATATATATATATATGTATATAAATCCTTTATTATATTCATTAAATAATTCACATTTGAGTTTGCTACATCGATTTTAAAATATCTATAATATCTAATCTTGAATACTCAGAATAGTCGAACACTCAAAATCAAACGAAAAATATAAAATATGTGTCACATATATACGCATATATAGTCTGGTACACCCTCATTACTTATAAGTCCCTGGTGCAAAAGAAACTCTTTTACCGATAACCATTCTAGTTTGCTCAACATTGTTGTAGTAGGAGTACGTTTATTGCACGAGAGAATTATGCGCATTGAACGGTTCTTTAATTTTCGAAATATAAATATTTGAAACTTTTCCTAGAGATCAATTACCCTAACACCAAACTGATATTTCCGCACTCGACGCGCGTTTCGCTAACAAGGTTAGCATCTTCAGGAGAAGAAAATTGATACAGTATCAATTTTCTTCTCCTGAAGATGCTAACCTTGTTAGCGAAACGCGCGTCGGAGGAAAAAATATCAGTTTGGTGTTAGGGTAATTGATCTCTAGGAAAAGTTTCAACTTTCACACCAAAGGTTCCAAAACTCATCGCTTATATAAATATTTGCTTTTGGTTTAGTAAATACAAAATAGTTGAGCAGTAAGGGAAATGGGAAACTATAATGCTGTTGTATATAATCCTTTTGGTCCATAGATTGAGATATCTTGAACGTCTATATGAATAGTTCACTTTAAAAGCTATTGTTTTTATTAAATAGTGTTCATGTTCTTTGATAGTCTAAAATCAACTATAATACTAAGGTACCTATTTTTCTACCCGCTCGATTATTTCCCTCAATGCGAATAAACGATGAAACAGTTGAAGGCTAGACTGCTTTCACAGAGTTTTACAGCGATTAAATGCACTAGACCTTTCAACCGATTAAAATGTTCGAAATAAACCAGGCGTTTGGATCACTTTTCAGGTACTATCTCTGGTACTATATTGTTCCTGTGTTCGATTTTGATGTTTCCTGAGTTTACATGTTTTCTGGAAATAATCTAAACATATATCCCTTCTTCACCAAGTTCAATCGACCAAAATGCGTGCATTTCCATGATTTTCAAAATTTTGCTTTCAAGCAAATGCTTTCGTGTATAATAAATTAAAATTGAATCCCTCGACCTGCGGTCTCGGGATTTTATCAAATTATCATACACTCAAGTCATTTGCTAAGCAAAATTTCGAGAATCATGGAAGTGCAGCACACATTTTAACCGATTAAACTTGGTGCACTCGGGATATAACCCCCGATTATTTTATCACCAATTTTTATTTCCATATTCTTCCTGGGAATATTATTAGAATTTTTTTCATCAGCAATGAGCATGAATCCAGTTTTATAATCATTAATTTTCAATAGATTTCCACAGCAGTATTTGATTTACTGAATAGTTAAGAGCTTGCACCAGAAGCACTGAGTCTGTTGTAGAGAAATAAATTAAAGTATCATCAGCAAACAAGTGAATTTTACAATTTCCTGCTGCTTCGGTTATATCATCAATGTATACCAAGCACACTTCCCTGTGGAACCCCGTTACTATTTTCTATTTCTTCGGAGAATACATTACTGATCCATAGTTTCTGTTTTCTGTTATTCAGAATTTCAGATAATTTGCTAACCATTCCAGTGCATCAACTTCGATACCAACACATCTTAGTTTCCAATCAACCTTTTTAGCATGGGATCCTGTGTTCGATTTTGATGTTTCCTGAGTTTACATGTTTGTAAGTGAAACTTTGAACGCGGTTTTTACCAACTGAAACGTCGGATTAATTTGAATTTTTGCATACTCATCAGGAACCGATGACAAAGCAATAATATGAGAAAATCGTCCCGATGTTGAATTTTTGGCGAAAGAGACAGGATCAAGTATATGATCCATCTCATTTTAATCGCAATTCCTTTCCGAAAATCGTGCCTATATAAACTCTGCTTTTGTCGTGTAAGATTTCTGGACGGTATTTAGAAGAACTTGATTGCTCTAAGTTCCCGGAAAGAGTTTAATGGTGAGGCATTAGATGAGATTACTCGATAACGTCGTAATTTATGAAAAAATCCAACGTTTCGGTGCTTTTGGTGCTGAAGGTCATAATAATAATCTTTAAAAGCATCATGATCTTCAAAAAAATAATAGTTCGGAAAAGCTTAAGAATAAGCTTTTATGAAAACTCTAACTGAAAATGAAAAATAAATAATAGTTTAAAAACTACAAAACACGCTCTTGTAAAAAAAACTTAAAAAGTAAAACTTTTTTTTTAAATTCGAATCAAGAATAGCGTCAAGGAAAAACTTTATTATATTATAAAAAAGCGTGGGATGCATGGTACCAATAGATTACTTAAAAAGCATCCCACGCTTTTTTGCATTGCAATACATTTTTCACATTTACGCTATTCCTCATTCAAATTTTATAAAAGTATTTTTTACTTTTCAGTTCATTTTTTACACAAAATTGTGTTCTTTAGTTTTTTTAACTATCATTTATTTCATATTCATATTTTTTTCCAAATTGACGCATTTTCAACTTTTCTTTTTAGAGTGCACTCGTCCTTTGAGATAGCCTACTCTATTGTAGGCCCTTCAAAGAAAATAGTAGAGCTGAAAAAAGGATCGTATATTATATACTATCATTTCTCCCTAGCGAAAAATATAGCTTTCCAAGCATGCCAGCCGGGGTGAGCTTTCTCTCGATAGAGAAACTTTATATTTTGACAAAGTTTGTATACTATTTCATTCACAATCAAACGAAATGATTTCATTGAATGAAAAAGAAGTGCATATCTCTCCAAGGCGAAATGAAAGAGGTTAACATAATTTGAACCGAATTCAGACATTTCCAACATGGAAAATCTGATTTATGTGGTGTTGCAGCAGTTGTTGGAGTTTTTGCTCGTCATCCAGCAGATGGCTTTCAATCAGAGGTTCACATCATCTGCAAGTCCAGCTGAGTGTCACTGAGGAGACCTATTGCGGGTCGAAACAGCTGTCTGGCATTGGATTTGTGGATGCAATCATTTCGAAGATGTTAATTATAATGTCTTCAATTGATCAATTTAATCTTTATAACAGAAAAAATATGAATGGGATTAAAAATATTCAAATTATTATTCAAAGTGAAATGTAAAACACTGAATGAATGTGAGCTGTTCAAACGCCAACATGTAGCGCTTTGAAACACAGGACATGTCCCGTGTTTGTTTATTCTAAGCGTGTCATTTACTCGAACATACTTTCAGTTCCAATAGTTACATAAATCATAGAAGAAACTAACAAACCTTCTCACAAGTATTGTATTGTATCGAAGTGCAAAAACAATATTAAAAATACACCCTATAATGTGTTTTTTCGTATTCCAAGCGATGCGAACGTACGAAAACATTGAATATCGTGTTTATATTGTTGTGAAGATCATTTTGACGTAAATGTGCTCAGTGTGAATTAGTCAGAAGTCAATTTTCCATTAGGTATTCAGCAGTAGAAAATTCATTTTGAAAGTAAACTTGCCAGTATCGATCTATAATATACATCAAATCACTTTATATTTTTACTATTAACTATATTTTTTACTGCATTTTTCGTTCAATCATAGTCGAATATAGGCCATATCACTTCTGAATACCCTAGCTGTCTGCTAGTGTGAGAATTTTCATGATCTGATCAGGATTTCTGTAGATTGTCCGCTACAAAGAAGCAAACGATCAAGCAAAGTCAGAAACTTCACCTCTTGATAATAGTTGTAATCATAGCTGTATAGATAACATTATAATTACCTTACAGCTTTCACTCCTTTGATCTCCGCTCACGTAAATTCGAGAGTTAATGAACAATATACTCTCGTCTTGTGTCATCTGACGTGACATTTCCTTTCGACCAGTGGCGACGCGTTTTGTGAGTTTGACTGTCCCTTCCTCTGATTCTTCACTTTTATACAATTTTTTATGGGTTTGTATGATAACTAAATGAAAAAGAAGATAATACAGATTCGAAAAAAATATATGACACAAATTTAAATTTGATGCATATTCCCTATTCCAAAAAGCACCCTCGTCAGTATCGCAGACAGGGCTTTATAATCGGTAACGTTAACCTCTATCGGTTCCGAATTGAAGTCTTTATCAGATTTCACTTATGTGATTTTGGCGTGTTTGAGGACGATTTGGGTAGTGGGTGGCAATGCTCGTTAAAGCCGAGGGATTCATTAACGTATTGGGGTTGCGATTACGTGTAGGAGTTTGTTGAGGTATTTGCAATTTCGAAGGAAATTATGTTGGTGGCGTATTTTCACCAATGGAAATGAAAGGGTGTAATATTTCGTAGAGGGTTACTTTACATATATTCACTTTATTTTATTTTTATTCAATGCTTCTTTAGATTTTAAAATACACACGTTATATTCGAAGGTTAGGTTTTGTTTCAAAGGAGCTGAAACTGGGGATTAACGAAATATGGATATATCCAAGGCATAAATAACGTTCAATCATGGTTAAAAGAATTCAAACTAACATAAACGAATGCCAAATGAATACAAGATATCATTTATAATTTGAGAGCAAGACACTTTTGGAGATGGAGATTTTTCTACACCCGTACCATGATAATACACTTATATGCCCATTATCCGTTTCATAATTATACCCATTATCAAACGGATTGAAATGGATTAAAATCTGTATCGTAGTGAAAAATCTGTATCATAATGAGCTCATTATTATACAGATTTTTCATTACGACACATATTTTCAATCAATTGGAAAGCCAATTCAGTGGTGGGAGGCTACAATGGAAATTCGGTTCAGAATAAAATCAGCATTTCCAATACAATATTAAACTATATTGAGACTAGCAATGATGTAATGAATGTAAAATATTCCCTTCACTTCTAGATCAGTGGGACCCACCATATATAAATATAATATACAATATAAATATTTCATTTTCATATGCAGATTCACACGAAAGGGAAGCTCTGTAATGTTCAAAGAACACCGCGTGAATCAAGGGACAGTAGATAGGAATTAACATTCAACTTGATTTTTTGAAGTTTGTAAGCCAAGGCGAGGAGTTCCAAAGCTCAGCTGTTCTATTGAAGAAAGATCCCTGAGTAAGAGACGTTCGATAGGTCTGCAAGTTCACAACAAAAGAGTGGAAATTTTGTACTCGTCGAGTCATCCATGTAGATATTGCCAAGGGTGGAACGATTGAAAACAATTCAGAAGAACACCGACCGTGAAAATATCAATAGAAGAGACACAAGTCTTCGACCCTTCTACGATGTTCCAATGAAGTGAGCGAGTCTGTGAGCGAAGAATCACCAAAAAGACGGATTGCCTTTCTCTGAATAGAATCGAGAAGCCACAATGAATGTTTTGGTGCCGAACTCCACAGATGAGAACCATATTCCAAGATGGGTCGTATCTGAGCCCTGAATATCATTAGAAGCTGGCGAGAAGTGAAGTACTTCGCGCGAAATAGAAATCCAAATATCTGGGAAGCACCTTTAGCAATCGATCTCACATGGGTTTCCCATGAGAGATTATCACTGATCGTAATTCCTAGCATCGAGATACTTGACTTTTTAGGAATATTTACTTCTGACATCTGAATACTAGATGATGATAGATCGGCTTTCTTCGAGAGGAGACATGCCTGGGTTTTCCTAGCATTAAATTCCACCAAGTTCATGTTACCCCATTCTATTATTTTTACCAAATCATAATTATTTTATTGACGTGAATGTTTCTTTGAATTTTTGTTTCTCGAGCTGGTATGGGGCTTCTGGAAGAGAAACAAGTATGAAGAGTACTGTCGTCCGCAGAACTATGAACTGAACAAGATGTTTTCTCGAGGAAATCATTGATATGAAGCAGAAACAAAGTGGGCGCCAAAACTGAACCCTGTGGAGCACTTGCATTTATTGGAGAATATCAGACGATACTCCATCAACAACCACATACAGAGATCTATCAGACAAGAAACTCTTCAACAAAGCACACAACTGAGGAGGCAAACCATATGACGGCAGTTCAGAAAGGAGACCCCGATGCCAATTTCGATCAAACGCTTTTGAAATATCGAGTGCAACAGCTATCGTGTCTCCGAATTTTTCGATTGAATGCTGCCAAATATGTGAAACATAAGCCAATGAGTCAATAGTTCTTCATCATTTAATGGGTATAGAAAAAATATCGTATGCCACTCTCATGTAATGGTTATCAACATACTTGCATAAACCAAATGAAACTCACCTTTGGCTCGTTTCGTATCCCGGTTATTGCTCGTGTATTGATAACCATCATTACATGATCGTTGCATAATATACTATTATCTACACCCGTACTCTAATAATACACTTATACGCCCACAACCCGTTTTATAATGAAATCCATTACGATACAGATTTTTCATTACGATACAGATTTTCAACCAATAGAAACCCATTATTTTTCAATCAAGCATGATGTGCATGCTCTGCATTTGACATTTGTTAAGTCAAAATCGGTATAGGTATTGAACTTTTGAAGAATATAGCCAAACTTCGATAATCATAACAAAATGTCTGATACCACCGATATGGGAGAATCACCTTCGACACCTCCACTGACAGAAATACAGTTAGAATGACTAAATTTTTCATTTGACAAATGCATGATTTATTACTTATTTTTTCATCAAATATTATGGGCTCTCCGTAGCCGAGCCGTCTGTGGCGCTGACATTGATTATTCTAGCTGGAGGAGACATTGGTTCGAATCCGGTCTCGAGTAATCTTTTTTTTCTATGAGTTTTGATCTTCTTTTCATATCTCATCGTTTTATTTCTCGAAGTAATACTATTAATTACAATTCTGTGGAATTTTTCAAAGAAATTCGTTAAATTGGTATTATTGTGTGCAATATAAATATAATATTTGTAGTTCTTCACTATTTATCGGGTGTAGATAAAATAGCGTATGCAACTCTCATGTAATGGTTATTAATACACTCGCATAAACCATACGAAACTCACCTTCGGCTCGTTTCGTATCCCGGTTTATGCTCATATATTAATAACCATCATTACACGATCGTTGCATAATATACTATTTCTCAATGACGGGACGTCAAGGTTGCACCAAAATTAACTAGCTTGCAGCATTATATCGACTCCCTTTCGACCCCCATTATTGCGACACGGATCCAATGACTAATTTTATTCTCTTTGATTTATCTGCTCAATGATTATTCAAATGAAAATTCCCACTCCGGAGAAATGTATTTAACCAAAAAGATATTCCTTTCTTTTAGTTGTTTATATGAGCTAGCCACACATTACCAGTATTACTGATAAGGATTTGCGTGTCGAGACTGCCTCGTCATCAGGCTCTGCTAACGGTTTTGTAAACGTACTAGTAACTCGATCACAAACATGTGAGTAAAGGAGAAAGGAGAAGTCCTTCAAAATTCTGGTGCCAGCAAATGCATTGTGTTAATGGCGTAAAACTGTCGAATCGCAAACATAAATTTTTTTGTAAAGATCACTCTAATACCAAACTGATATCATTTGCACTCGACGCGAGTTTCGCTAACAAGGTTGGCATCTCTTCATGAGGGTAAAATGATACGGTATCAAATTCTCTTTCTGATTCAAGTTCCAAGTAGTTAGTATATAAGAAAAAGTGACTTTCATGTGATTCAGCTTTCGTCGCGTCATATATAATATAATAGAAATGTATGTATCTTTGGAAAGTCTACCAATGAATTACATATACAATTCCAGAACTTCATCAGATTAGTAAAAAATGTATAAATAAAATATGTTAATTAAAAATATTATATAAAGGTGAAGTTAACTGAAATTTCATCAACGGAATAAAAAGCATTTGCTAAATGGTAATCAAATATAACTGTCTGAGAAGTAGCCGTTTTAGAAATACTCTCAGAAATACAGTCAAAATCAGAATGTACCTGAACAAAGAAAATTACTGCAAAGCGTGTGGTTTTATTTAGCACGTTCTGTACATTTTTTGGCTGATAGCTCAGCTGTAGACTCTTAGATGAATATTATATACTATGCTTGAGCAGAATGATAAATGCAATTCGATTCCAAAATAGTCACTAGGGTGAAGGAATTCTCCCCTCAAACGTCTATGAAAGATAGATTCAGATATAATAACAGTATTTGGTGAATATTCGGTGTCTTTGATTTCTTTTTGCATTGACCCAAAGAAGAAAAAGCCAAAAATATTTTCCTAACGAATATATTTATGAAAAAATCATTGCATAACTAATATGGCATGAATCAATTGGAATTTCATTGACCTTCTTCTCAGGACTATTATGTGAAGAGAACGAATATAGGAATATAGGCCCTTTCTTCCTACACAAAATGAACGAGAAACAGTAATTTCCAATGTTATTCAGCGCCCGTCGAGCTATATAGGCATAGGCGTAGTTATTTCAGATAGACTCTTCCATCCTTTTTGTGAATGAATCGAACGTCTATAAATAAATAAAATTAAAAAAATGAAAATTATTTGCTTATTTCGATTACAAATCTAACAATATTTACTGTATAGATAAAATATATGAATAAGTGAATGAATACACAGGTACTAATATAATACAGATCACAGATACATCAAACAAACAACTTCGCTCCTAAAGGGAGACGAGGCCGCGATGCGATGTGTATCTGGAGCGGGAAGTGTTTCGCTACGATTTGGCGAAGGCGAACATCCGCCAAAACATAGCTTCCATCTCTGCAACCCCAAAGGCCGAATGGACGGCGTGTCAGTCGCACCGTAGGTATTTTGCGTGCTCCTGTCGTTGGGTCTGAGTCTTAAATGAATGAAAGTTCAATCATGCCTCCTGCCCAAGGGCTTAAGCACAAGTTTCTAGATATTTTAATCAAACGTCTATAAAATATATATACGTCCTAACACCAGAGATTGTTTGTAAACTGCTTGCTTCTTATATCATAGAAGTTTCGTTTTTTTCCTCTAATCGGAGATGAAAACTTCGATAAATCACTTCTCCAAATTTCGTTTTCTCTACAATAATAACGCATGAATGTTCATATCATGAAACAAGGACACACTGAATCGACGGTCTCTCTTCATTCTGTGGAACATCTTGCCGAGAGAGGTTTTTCCTGAGGCTTACAAACTTCAAAAATTCAATGTACATTTAATTAATATTTCCTGTCCCTTGATTCACGCAGTGTTCTTCGAACATTACAGGGCTTTCCTTTCGTGTGAATCTACATATAAAAAAAGTTGGAAGATTAATTTCAGTTTTTTCTCACATCCTCAAGTCACTTAACGCATCTTCTTGTTGGTCTAGCGATCTAAGGCGTTGTCGCATATTCGATGAGGCTCTTTCACTGCTGTTTCAAACGACGGTCGGGGCAGAATTTTTCTGGCGCTTGGTGCGATAGGCAACTGTTTGCTGCCAAAATGCCAATTCTGGTAGGTGGAACATCTTGATCGAATACACCGACCGACGGTTCAAATAGAAAATGCTACCGTTTAAATCAGCAAGACGCCCCAGAACGCTTCGGCACTCAAAATAATTGGCCGACCCTTGCCCCTTCAACTGTTAAATCGGTAATGTAATCCTAAGCCTATCTTGACGTACTTTAAAAGGCTGAAACATCAATTTCAAATAATTTTTTTGAATTCTTTATGGTGTAAAGTTTTCTTCCCGAATACCACGCGTACTTGAATTATTATCCTTGGATTTTTTTTTTGCTCACGAATATTTTAGGGAAATCATCCCAAGCCTTCTGGATGCACTCGTAAGAGTGTTCAACAAAGGGATGATATAAATAATATAAATAACTAAATATTTCTCTAGAGCACACTCAGATGAATCTTTATAAGTATCCATTACCCGAAGTGAAATTTGCGCGGTATTCAAATCAGACAAAAACGGCATTGTTCAAGCCGACATGAACAGTTTATATTTCGAATATTATCTCCATCATTGGACTCGTTTTATCATCTCGGCGATGAACAAGAAGTATACGTAACCCGAAATCATTACCGTCGAAACGCTTTCATAAACTTTGATTTAAGTGTTTTCGGGAAACTCGATTCGAAATTGCGAGCGATTGCAGAACCTCGTTTATTCCGGAGATCTCGTCCGACACATTTTCAATGGGCGAATGAAAATTCGAGGGTCGTTCGAGTTTTATATCGCTTCAGATGTATCCCGGTATACGGTTACGAGACTTTTATACCAGCTTGAAATTATTCCATAATCCTAAAAGGAGAGCTGTTATCCATCTCCGTTTCGTATCTCATTTTCGAAGTCTCAAGCATCAGAAGATGAATACGGGAAATATTTTATTTACAAACAAATCAGTTGGTTTTCTTGTGTCATACTTCATGAAAAAAACAACTGAGGTACCTGAGGCATTCAATAGGCCAATCGGTAGGGATTAACAAGAAAAAAGTCCGGAAGAAACACATTATAGTTAGGAACTCGAATAATTTCCTGGAGAGAGATAGTGTTTATAAGGGAATAAACTTTGAGAATCCTGATTTGTGGGTAATATTTCCTACGACAATATATGTATATTAATTCACAATCATTCGGAAATATTTATATCCAACGTACTTTCAAGTTGGAAATTGGTCCCAGGGTGACGGTAGAAAAAAAAAAATCACGGTTGTTGCCTAGAGTAACTGCCGGCAAACTGAACTCAGCACTCACTACAGCATTTGCCATTCCTGAAGAACTGTGAAGATTGCTAATTTGAGACGCAAGCCGAGACTTAGCAACACAGAGTCCAAGAATGTAGCTTCTCCTATGAGGTAAACATACTATTTTTCCGCAAATCATTTAAAATTCGATAGATACTAATTGATTCTGGAATATTTGCGAATAATTCAATTCACAAATGAATGGTACTTTGAACTTCGTAATGAAATTACTTGGGTTACTGTGGAACCGTAGTAAGGTTGAATTGTCAAACTTGACTTTTATAAATCAATTGCTGGTGTTGTCGAAAGTAAAATGGTAAGTGATGATGAAATTTCCATTCCTGGGACTCCTCCAAAACTGTTGAGGCAGTGAACACTGCTTCAATCGAATTATTGCTGAAGAAATCAAAAGAAAAGTACGTTTTATAGACTACCGCAATAAACAATGTGTTTTCCATCAATCATATAGAACACTAAGAAATAAATATCATTTCGGTGACACTATGGTCGCTCTGAGCAATTTTTTAGATTTTTTTTTGTGGAATTTACGTAATTCGGTCTCTACAAAAAATCCTCATAACATTTTCGGCGGTCTCGTATATTTTCGGTGATACAGGTCCATTTTGTTGTTGAATTTTTCATATCAAAAATCTGTTGAATACACAAAATTTGTCCTTCTTTTCATCAAAACATCACACAAGTCCTTATTTACTCGTTTTCAACATTTTTAAGCAGAAAAAACCATTATTGTTTCAACAAGTTTATCCTTTTTTCAAAGTTAACATGAATATGTTCAGATTTTGTTCTAAAATTGTTCGTTTCGTCAGCTGACGAACGTCAACCCTCAGAAGTTGAAACTTGTGCGAGCAATGGATCAACGATAACAATGACGACAGTAACGCCGGCAACATCGGAAATAAATCAGTATTGACCTATGATTTGAAAATTTTTGAAACAATTATGGTTTTTTCTGCTTAAAAATGTTGAAAACGAATAAATAAGGACTGGTGTGATGTTTTGACAAAAAAAAGGAAAAGTTTTGTCTCTTCAAACAACAGAAATTTGATTCGAAATATTGTGAAGTTTTACAACAAAATGGACCTGTATCTTCGAAAATATACGGGACCGCCGAAAATGTGATAAGGATTTTTTGTAGAGGAGACCGAATGACGTAAGTTCCGCAAAAAAAATAAAAAATGGTGGTCGTAGCGACCGAAGTATAACCATCATTTCCTTTAGTTGTAGAAATCTTGATTTTTTCTTAAAGAAATTGTGTCTGGAATGTAAAAATTTTCTCGCGATTTACGGAAAAATTCTTTGTTGGAATGTGAAATTGGTTTGCATTGCTAATATTTTATATCCGTATAAACACTGTTATATTGAGGCCATTAATTTACTTTTCTTTATTCGCGTTGAAAGGCTCAAATAATTTTCACGAGACGTTATTTTGCCTGTCGGAATTCATGATGTGCTTAGAACCCCGCTAACGTGTACACACCAACGCAGTTAAACGGAACTAGCTACCCCTGACACGATATTTCAGTTATCAATATCTAACACACTAGTTCCAAAACGGATGAATCAACATGAAGCTGACTTTATTAAGAGGTTTCGAAATGGCAATCACAGCCTTACTATGGTTACCATTGTTAATTTAAAGATATTTTTTTTTAAAATGAAATCCTAATTTAACGATTTTACAACCTTGATAACTCGAAGACTTCTTGTATATAACATGTAGAAATTTGAATAATATCTTGCATTCGTTTTCATCGTTGGAGGGATTGGGGATGATGGGGAAAGGTGTAGATCAATACGAGTACACTCAATGAATCAGATTTGGAATTATAAATAAATAGAAGGCATCTCAGAGAAGCGAAGACTACCTGAAGGAATTTTCAATGGAGTTTATCATCTATCAAGACAATTAGTTGACAATTTGGTTCTTGGATTTTTTCCTCGTCTATCTCAGAATCGAAAAAATGATATCGCTATTTCAAATTGGGCGAAGGTTGTATCAAAACTTCACTTCTTAGCTCAAGGAAGCTCATACCTTCGGTTCAACAGACTTCCGAAATGCATTAATCAACTTCAGTCATATCAACTTGAATAGAATATCTGATAAAATTCTCAACAAGAGAACACGAAAGGAATGACATCAAAGAGAGATATTCAGAAAGAGAAGGATTTCCGGGAATAATTGGGGCAATACTCTGCACTCATATGTATAGTCATTCAAGCATACACAAATACCTTTTTTTGATAGTAGGGGATTGTACACCGTTTTTGTGATCTTTCATCCACGATGATATTTTTGATCGGCGGCCATTGAGCAACAGGAAAATCTCCGCCATTTTTAATGAGGTTACAAATGAAGTAATTCTTCTGAAGTTAGTATCGAGTTGACAGTAAATCACGTAGCGTTTTGTCAGGCCGATGCTGGGGGTGAATATTCAAACAGTAAAGACCCATCGTAATGATAAACTAACGACAACGGCAATCAGCGAGCCCTTTGCGATTCCATTACGGCCCTAAAGGGCCCTCAGATTCCATCAGATACCTGCATACATGGTATTAGATACACAGGGATGCATAAAGCACAAATTCACTACGTACGTAAATTGAATTCCCAAGTCACAATTAATGCGAAAAAATCAATTAAATTCATAAACCTCAAAAAATTTAATTGATGCCACAACTAGCTCGTAAGTCGTTACTCTTATCAATTCACGATTAATTTTCCTTTTTTTGTAGTTTCTTAGGCTATTAATCATTCGCAATCTGAATAAATCAAGAATTTATATAGGAATCTACACAGATACGTAAAAAGGCAGACATCTAATCTACCCCTGAAACTTTGCTGCTTTCATTGAATAAAAGTACCTTTTGGATAGAACACGTCCAATCAGTCGGCAACTTCTCGTATAACTCAAAGTGGTCTATCAAAAAAAATTAAGAACTGATATTTATAAAACTACTTATCTTTGTTAACGTTAATTATTAACTGAAATAATCTATTTACTATATGATAATATCACCCCATTATACGCCTCCATTCTATTGGTAGCAACACTACAGGAGCCCGATTCTGGAATCTGTCGAAATTTGGTCCTACAAAATGAATTCCCCATGCTCTCAGTTCTCAAAGGATGTCATGATGTGGAATAACACCAATTCATGAATCCAATGGAATAGTTTCCCCAGAGGAATGAGAAATTGCGGTATGTCGTTGATAGTTTATTGATTACACCAATGAAATGCGTACAATTTGCGTTGGTAACGAGGATATCGAATATCGAGTTTTGAAATATTGAGGCTAGAAAAATATTTCACGCCGAAGTCACGTACGAGTGTGAAAATATGTTAACTTGGAATTCAAATGAAAATAAAACACAAAGGGGTGGTAGAATTAGCAGGCAATAGAAGCAACTGTTATTAGAAATAATGGAGGCTTCTGAAGATTCGAGGAAGGGAAAATTCCATCCTAATTTCACATACAAAGATTCCCAGCAACAGTGGAAAGCAATTATGGAAAAATCCTCTAATAAATACTCAAACGCATCATATCTTCACGGCCTCCTAACAAAATGTTCAGCCAGCTAAAAATTTTGTATAATCTATAGATGAGCTATTTCATCTATAATTGCCATTTTTGTAATATAATAATCGAAAATAGGATTAATAATAAATACTACTGATGTATGAATATACTTTATTTCGTCAGAAGTCATCGAAACTATATCTATCAATCATGTTTCATGAGTGTTTCCTATGGGAAATTTGTTGTTACCTTGGTTAGTAGCATGGGAAGTATTTCTACTGAAAATGTAGAAATATATTCCTATAGAAAAATTCGAGAATACTCCTCCTTAAATTTCCACGGGAAATATTGAAATTTTCCTAAGGGAATCAATTCCGACAGATTCGAGAATCGAGCCCCTGGTGGAATGGGGCACTCGGTAAAATTCCACTACTAGTGGCAAAAATAAATACAGATGCCATTGCCTCTGAATTCATTTTCAATAAACCCTACGTAATCTTTCACGAAGCTAGAGCAGATTTAAATGTAGGAAGCGTCTAGGACAGACGGATTTTAAAAGGAATGAAAGGTCAGGATGCGGAGTCCACTTCCAACCTCTGAACCTCAACATCATATGGCTCCTTGGAAAAATTGCCAATGTACTTCACACCAAGCTAGCTGAAATAACAATGGCAAAAAAAGAAATAACTAGGTAGGGTATTACTGCTAAAACTATTCACATCCATAGCGATAGTAGACAAGCACTGCTCCCCCTGAAGAAACTACGAGTCACATCAAGGCGAGTACTAGAATGTCAACATGCTCTAACTGAAGCATCTTGCAGTAACACTGTTACTCTGAACTGGACCAAAGGACATGCTACATCAAGATACAATTTCGTCGCCGACTTTCTAGCCAGGAAGGCTGCCGGTCCCAATCCCTTGCGTTCTGATCCTATCATCCTATCAACTGTCTGTTTCGAGAGGTATTGAGCTACCCTGATGAAGAAACATCCAAGAAATATATGCTGTCAACGTCCAGCAAGAACCTTCGACCAATAACGGGTGTTCTGATAGGACACTAGCTGAGACAAAACCTAATCAGAATGGAGGTAACTTTCTGAGGGAGCTGGGAACAGGAAGATGAAAGCATAGAGCATGTTATATGTAACTGCCCTGCACTCTCATCAAGTCGGATCATGTTCGGCGAGTAGCGGCTCGACCTAGTCGACATCAAAGAAATATCACTCGGTAAAATCATCGACTACCTTCAAAGGGTAGGACTGATTACTCACTGAGTGTGGTACCCCCCACCCTACGTGGAGAAAGCACAATGGGTCCAATGAGGACTAAGTTAGTTGATTTGGCCGAAAACTGGTTGGCAGGTAGCTTAGAACCAGGAGAAGCACATAGGATACTTTTTATCCCGTTTTACCGTGTTTCGGAGATTCCGGAATCTAATCACCAAATTATAATACATAACTGACAAAATAGTTCGTAATATTGCAGCTACCTATGGGGGCAAATATACCAATTAGCCTTCAAAGCAGATATCATAAGAATCTAAACCTTTTTCGCTTTCTTCTCCATGGGAGAGAAAACCCAAAAAATTGATTTCAGAATTTTTCTTCACTACTTTTCTGTATTTTTCACTGGCCCACTAGAGGTGAATATTGAAACATAAAACCCCATCGCAATGATAAACCAACGGTAATCAGCGCCCCTTTTCGATTTCATCACGACCCGAAAGGGTCCTCAGGTCCCACCAGAGACCAACGCATGAACTTAGATATTCACGCAAACCCGATGAAAGGGAAATCAAAATTCATTTCTCGGTTCAATGTGGTTTGCATATTTCCCCCGAGGTCGTTGGATATTGGGACCGTCTTACCCTTGCAATTGACCCAAGTTCAAAACAAGATTGAGCAAGGTTAGAACTTGAGGAGGGATCGCGATTGAAGTGACGTTCCCAGAAATTGGTCGTACAAGAGTTTGTATACTGATATTAGCATCTTCCGGTATGCAAAGTTTGCAGCATCGATATTTTCGATGGGCTTGGGAGTTTCATAACTTCAGCTTGAAGAACTGTTCAGAAGAAATCATTTTGTCGTGGATGAATCTAAAATATTTGTCATTATGTCAATAACGAGAATTGAAGAAAAATAATTGGTGATCAAATTTTGAGAGCGCAAACTAATTATACTATACTATACTATATATATATATAGAGAGAGAGAGAGAGAGAGAGAGAGAGAGAACGGGGGGGAGGGAAGTCGTTGCTGACTTTTTAAGTATATCCATACAGTAGGTAACACATCCAATTATTGTAATGGACAGGAACAAATGACTGATTGAACGTGTTCTATCCAGAAGGAACTGTTTTTCGATTGACGCCTCGACTTTTTAGGGGAGATTAGAAATAGAAATTTGCTCTTGTGAGCTCGTATAGATTTCACTATTAATATTTAGGAAAATTGTTTCGGATTTCGTTCAAAGAATTAAATATGAAAAATTGAATGTAAATATGAAAAAGTCAAACAAAATTGAAGAGAAAATATGAAAAGTTTGTTGAAACCAAGTGTCAAGTTTCGAAGACTAGTATCCGCAATCTTTTCTAACCATAATGGCACCAGATAGTGTTTGCTAATTGATTGATTGTTTTTTTTTGTTAAGAAAATAAACCCCAAAAACTCCATGAACTTCATTTTCTCCGCGAAATAAAATTTTTCTTGATGAAAATAAAAGAGTAACATAAATAAAAATTTTTGTAATAACATGTGTTCAATGTTTTACGTTTTGCCAATTTCATTTGGAAATGTTATGAATTTCAAACAGCGAACTGAACATTTTCATAGACATTTGAAAACCTCTTTCACTACACTAATTCCCAGAGTGGATTACAGCAAATCTATCAATTTCATCCAAACCGATGTGGGCGAAGCTACACATACTCTTTAAATAGAGTTTGACAATTTCCTTGCGTTTGACCAACCCAATCTTTCACCAAAGTCCACAAAACCTATAATAATGCTCGAACTACCGAATAGATTCTACTTTTCATCGCCAGATAAGAAAGATCACAAAAGGATTTTTCTAATGAAACTTACACATTAACGATGAGAGCCATCAGAGAAGCCCTTCGTGTCTCACCTTCTCTTTGACTTCCATGCAATTACCAAAACCCACCCTAATTCTCATCTGTGTTCCTAGTCTTCGAAGGCAGTGGAAAGAGACACCTGACGATATGCCCTTTGGTTTCCACTCACAGAATTAGAAGGTACTATATGTCCTGACTTATTTTCCTACTTTTTTTGAAATAAGACTAAGATGTTCAACAACGAATCAGAGTCAAATAGCGAAAGCTACCAGCTATGGCTAAAAAACGGATTTTTGTTTTTTGTAACATATCAAGGAAAAAAGCATGCGTCTTTTGATATATGTTGGTCTAAAATATTCATATATGTATTGATGACTGTTCTATGTAAAACATTGTGCGTGTTGATTTAAAATCTGCTTCCGCTGTATATTTTTTGAAAGTCATACTACCAATTGCAGAATATTCTTGTTTTCATTCATTCTTAGTTCGAGTTTGATCAATCAATGAACTATAGATATTAAACCAGAAATGGACCTGGTTCCTTTATCACGATCCATGCTACTACTATAGTAATTTCAAGATTTTCAAATATATCGAGAAACCTTTCACAGTGATCAAAAATGTATACGTATCCTATAAATTCTATCTGATGGTCACACTTTTTCGAACTTCGATATCGGATGTGCCAATTATGCTCTTTGAATCGTGTTCAAATATATCCTAACTCTTGACCAACCTATCATCACTCCAAATCGAACACTTTCATGCAAAACCCTCAAAAAAACATAATAAAACCTAAAACCACTACGAAATCGAATCCCATTTCCACCGCCAGATAAGAAAGATCACGAGAGGATCCTCTCTAACGACGAGAGCCATCAAAGAGAAGCGGTCCCCGCCCCCCGTGTCTCACCTTCTCTCTGGCTTCCATCCAAGCAGCAAAAAACCACCCCAATTCTCATCGAGGTCACCTAGTTGTCTCGGAACGGTACACGTGAGCAGCGGCAGTGGCGGAGACGGCACTGGAGACGGCACGTAACGCGTTGACGAGTCGACTGATCCTGCCGCCGCGGCCTCGGCGGTCCTTCCTGAGGGTCCTGTGGCGCGGCGCAGGCGCATGGAGACCGCCCCCAGGTCGAGCGCGTCCTGTGCCGCCGGCGTTGCCATATGTACTGCGTTCGCAGTAGATTTATTATTTTATGTGTCAAAAGACAGCTTCAGAAAAAATCGAGATGAGGAACCTGAAAAAGGATCCATTGGTATACAAGAATTCCACCAGTTCGGGCTGAGGGCAGTGCGGGCTGTCAAAGAAAGCAAAGTGTCTAAATATTTTTTCCAAAAATTAAAAATGCCTTGAATCTTCAACACAGCTACCCTAGTCTTTCCCAAACATAAATCAGCTATTTTTACTTGTAGTACGGCTAGTGCTTAAATTATTTCCAGGAAGTTTTTCGACGTCGAAGGCGAGGGAGAATTTTCTCAAAATATTCGTGGGCAAGAAAAAATTTTCAAGGATAATTCAAGTACAAGTGGTATTCTTGTCAAAAATTTCAGTTAACATGTTCATCAAGAAGTGAAACCAACCTCAATAAACCAATCATTAAATCTTATGTTTGCTTGAATGTGGTTGACAATGTTCCTTGCTGAATGGTAATGGTTCGGACTTCCATTGTCTATATTTTTAAATTGAAACCTGTTGCTAAGAGCGGAAGGATTAAAATGCAAATCAAGTGAAAAAATCAAATCCAAAGTCAAATTTTTGGTCAATAATGAAATTAGGGATTGATTGATCAAAGAAAAGACTGTTGTTACAAGAAACCGAGATTTCGAATATGAAATATGAGTCAAAAAATAACGAAATAAATGAAATAATATTGTGAAAAGGAAATTGAGTTATCGAATATATATATATATATATATATATATATATATATATATATATATATATATATTGCTAACCAGGCGATTGGATCTATAATGAATTTAATGTATCCTTCAAAACTCAATTCATGGTCATCGAGAATTAAACTATACGAATCTGTTGTCTTGTCTTCGCTATCATATGGTATCGCTATCTGGGGCCTTCGTTACGCAGATGTGATAGAGCGTATTCAAGTTCGTTTTTTCAAACGCTTACTATATTTGCCTAGAAATACCCCAGACTATATTGCACGCATTGAAACCAACCAATTTATCATACATAATTTTCAAATCTTCGTTAACCTGGCTTAATAAACTGAAATCCATGAACAACACCAGACTTTCCAAACTCTGCTATACACGTTTACTTGATTTGGAGCAAAACGACTCTCAATTGAACTGGCTCTCGCAAGTAAAAGAATACTTCATACTCGCTGATTGTGAGAACTTATGGCAACGTTTCCTCAAATATCATTCGAAAAAGCTCAAGGACGATATTCTGGCCAAATTCAAGCAAAAGTTGATTTCGCTTGACTCAGAGAGGCTTACGAATTCCTCCTACCCGCTGATATACAGAGGCTTGACAGCTTCCGATCCATCAAAAAATTACTTGAGTATTCCCTCACACATCTATATAACGCGTATTATTGCTCAAATCAGGACGTCTGGCAGAAAGTCTTTGATGTTCTCGTTTCATGGATCCCTTTACCAAATTTACACTACAGAGATGTGCTCAATTGTAACTTACACGCGACTGAGTCTTTACAACATATTCTGTTTGAATGTCCTATCTACGCAGGTATAAGGCAAAATGCGATCCTGACTGAGGTCGGTGATATTGATGGTTTAGTACTCTTGCTCAATACTCACAACTTTTCACACCTGACAAAACTTGTGAAGTCCCTGATGAATATTATGAAGTTGCCATCTTTCATTTTGAATGAATGACTGTTCGAATGGTGGCAATTAGATTTAATATAGGAAAATTGTATAACTCTGTAACAAATCAATAATTTTAAGTTTTTCTCAATGTTCCATTAGAAACCTAGTTACTAGCATCTAGGCCGAGCCCTTGTGACGAAAATGTAATTTTTTCTAACACAATAAAAATATCTATCTATCTATCTATCATCTATCTATCTTATCGAATATCAAATACTAGTCAAAAAATGTGAATGAAGAAATTGAATGACATATTATGAAAAAATGTTGAAACCAAGTTTTCAACTGAGTACACTCAACTTATAAATTCAAATAAAGGGATCAATGAAATAATATTGTGACAAGAAAATTGAGATATCGAATGTGAAATCTTCGTCAAAAAAAATTGAATGAAGAAATAAATAATGATATAGTATGAATAAATGTTGAAACCAAGTTTTCAACTGAGTACACTCAACTTATAAATTCAAATAAAGGGATCAATGAAATAATATTGTGACAAGAAAATTGAGATATCGAATGTGAAATCTTCGTCAAAAAAAATTGAATGAAGAAATAAATAATGATATAGTATGAATAAATGTTGAAACCAAGTTTTCAACTGAGTACACTCAATTTATAAATTCAAATAAAGGGATCAATGAAATAATATTGTGACAAGAAAATTGAGATATCGAATGTGAAATCTTCGTCAAAAAAAATTGAATGAAGAAATAAATAATGATATAGTATGAATAAATGTTGAAACCAAGTTTCAAGTTGAGTGTACTCAATCAAGGAACACAATATGCAGCCAGCTCACAAAAATTCGACCACCGAATAAAAACAGCGACACCATCAACTGCGTTTACCAGATACCATGCCAGTGCGGCAAACCCTACATCGGAGAAACCAGAAGATCATTGGAAGTGAGAATGGGCGAACACAAGAAAAACACACTACGAGGGGAAAAACGGAATTAGGAACAGCAGAGCATGTTTAGGCAAAACATCACAGCATTAAATTGTCTGAAGCTCACAGCATCAAATTGTCTGAAGCTGAGGTCATATACAAGGAGGAGCAGTGGTTTAAGAGGAAATTCAAGGAAGCCACCTACATCCTCAACAACAACGCATTTAGTCACCCCAGCGTGGAGTTCCGGAATGTATGGAGGCCGCTTATCCAAGGCACGGACCGACTTCAACTCGATGAGGGAGAATCTCAGTAAATCGATCAACGTATTTCTAGTAGCAGCACCTGTGTGCCTCATTGTTGGTACCGCCCTTTCTCTCACTATAGGGAAATCAGGTCTCTAACCGAGCATACCTCGGAATATTATATACAAGGTCATGCGTAATATTCCATATTTGTATATCAGGTTGTCTACTTCAATGAAGTATAAATCATTCCATTATCATTAATAATTCTGCAATTTTTTTGAATGGTGGCAAAATCGTCTATACGGGATGTTATCGAAGTTCCAAATATCGTTTCTGAAAATTAAAACTATTGGGAAATATATGGTGGATTTTTCAATCTGTGTATACAGCAGATTGAGAAACCGGCTCTAAACCTGTGATCTAGACCTTTTCTCAATCACATGTGGCAACACCGTCGGCCGCCCTTCTCACGGGGCACCGGCGTGTGTGTTTGTGCTGTGTGCTACCGCCAAGTTCCACTTTGGTGGGGTCCGACGGGGTGAGGTAGGAGGCGAGTATGGGGAAAGTTGTAACGGGGTACTTCTGTTGATTGAGGAGGCTGCTACTTGCTCTATGCGGTGTGTATAGGCCAAGAGCACTATATACACAAATGAATTGGAACTATACAAGAGAAAATTTAAATAATACTGATTATTGGAGAAGGTGTGAGGTCTTATCGCGAAGCAGCTTCTGAATTTAGTCGAAGACACCCACTTGATACTCCTGTACAATCTGGAAGAGTTTTCAAAATTCACCACCAGTTCAAGAGAACCGGCCAAGAAATGAAGGTGAAGAAATTCGAAAAAATAATATTGATGATGATACCATTTTTGCAGCATATCGAGCTGATCCTCATATGAGTTTGAAAAATTTGTCCTTTCAACTCAATATAGGCCGAAGAGAAATTTGGAGATGATTGAAAAGGTATAAAATACATGCCTTCAAACCTAAATTTCTTCACACTTCACACGGTGGAGACGAAAAGAGAAAAATGGAATACAGTTTGTGGGCACAAAGCAATAATATGAATGACAGAAGTTTCCTAAAAAACATATTATTTCGTGATGAGGCGACCTTCACCACTAACGGTGTGGTATCTTCTCAGAATATGAGATATTGGGCAGACCAAAATCCGCATTGGGTGGTGAATTGTCGAAATCAAATATGAATGTGTGGTGTGGGATACTAAATGAAACACAATCTGAATGGAGAATTATTTGTTCATTTTCGGGAGAAAATGTACAAATACTACTACTACTACCTAGGAAGTGGATGGGAGTTTTATTATTAGGAAACGTTAAAAAATAAAGTGTATAGGAATAGGTACATCACTCGTGAATATCTCCGCTCGAGAATAATCGAGGCATGCCAGGAAGTTAAACCTGGGGATTTAAAAAAATGAAATTTGAAATTGAAAATATTTATTCATGTAGGATTGAAAACATGTGGAAAATACAGAATCTATAAAATATCATGAACAAATTAGTATAATCGATAAGTAAATAGACACCTGTTTCGATGCAAAAATAATGATAAAATACAAGTACGAATTAGAAATAAATAGTCGCACAGAAATATGAGTGATCAGTCATTTTATAATTTTCAATTCATAAACAATGTTTTGTTTGTCCCAAAAAAAATGGTGAATGAGTATTTACTTGTATGGATTGTACTCAAGAGTCATTCCAGTGTTGAGAAGTAACTTCTCTGCATGCTTAAGATGATTTTTTTATGCGAATTTTGAACTGTGTTAGATTGGTTGAGTTTTTCAAATCTTCAGGTATAAGGTTGAACATTTTGGGTGCGTTATATGAGTATGAGGTTTGCCCGAGTGATTTTGTTATTTTGGGAATTAAATAGTTATGTTTCTGTCTTGTGTTATATTCGTGTGTTGGCAGATTCGTCGGATTCTTTCTCTTGAAGTTGTGTTTTTTTATTATGTAATTTATGTGTACATCCCATTTCAAATGACAGTCTATCATGATACACAGGTACTTTATACTACAATTAGATTAAATAATGAATTGGTTGTCGCCGTCAGCTATACTGAGTTGTGTTAAGTAGGTGTGAATAGTTTTGTTACAACTGAAAAACTTTTCTTTCCAGAATTTATAGTTGGGATTTTATTTCCTAGCCACTATTTGATTATTATGAGATTCAAAAGTGGTTGTGAATAATAAAAAACGAATAGAGAAATGTATTTTCTTTGAGGGAGGACTCATAGAAGGAACAATTATTTCAATTTTGTGAATCCGAATAAATATAGAATTTTAGGTTTCTTCTCTATCCGTTCTTCGTCATTGTAGAAATTAGTGGCACTTATTGAATTCTTCTCAACCCTGAAACTTCTGTATGTTGAATAGACTACGAATGGTGCAATTATATTTTCATAACTTTATAAATTGTATTACTTTCGCAGTTATTTTCTAATTTTATTGCGTGACTTCCAAGGAAAAACAGTAATAAATTATTTTTCCGGATAATCCAGTAGACAAATTTACAATAAAAATCAGATATTTCCGTTTCAATAGTAGGTGATTATAGAAAAATATATGACAAGTAAAAACAACAAATATGAACAATATCTTGTTCTTTGCTGAATGTTTCAAAATAATTTCGAAACATGATTCGAATCATTAATTATTGAAGATATCCAAATTGAGAATGTTTGACTATCAGTTTGTCAGTAGTAGAAATACGTGTACCATTATGTGAACCCTTTTTACAAAAAAAAGGCAAAAACATTTTGAAAATGTAATATGAGTGTGATTATTGTCGGTAAATATTTTGAAAGAGGCAAATTATGAAAAAACGCCTAGGAATAACATATATCATGTTGGTATCACTGGATAGGTGACTTCATGTAGAATGCGAACACAGATAAACATACAGAGTGTTCCATTTGAAAAAATCTCATGAACTTTAACTGAAGTTAACGAAAATCAAAGTAGCATTTGAAGCACCCTGTATAAATATTAATGATTTTCAGACCATTACATGCCATTTTGGTGTTTTCTGAGCCACCTTACCAAATAACTTTCAGATCCTTCAATAACAGCTGTTTCATTCACAGCCGGCTTTTCTTCCAGATTATACAAAAAAAATGGAACTTGGCAAAAGCGCATTGTATTGACAGAAAAAAATGGTTAATCTATTCAAAAAAGTATATACCATTTGCTCTCACGAAATTTAATAATACCCTGTACATATGAATCTAATCTCATTGTGTTATCATGTAACTTTTACTGAATATTTTTTTCCTCTCTTCTCGCAATATCCATATATCGAGCAAATACGAACTATATTGGGACACCCTGTATACGTAGAGTATTCAAGAGTAATTTATCATTTCTGCTTGAAGATGCTATTGTATTACAAAACACGAGTCGCGGTTTGGTTCTATGCAATCGATAAAAATCAATTTTCCCCAAGAGAAGTCTTCAAACAAGATTTTTATCAATAATTTATTCCACAACTTCATATCTCTAAGGTTCCCACCTTTTCGAATAATATACCTTCCCTTGTTTATATATGAATATGGGTACATGATTTCTATACATATTATATGGATACATATAAGTTCATCTGCGAACACATTGCAGAAAAATATAACAGAAGCATCTGCGAAGGATGTAGTGAATGCAATTTAAAAACTGTTGCATTGATGACGACAATCAATGCACTAGTACCAATCCATTGATGGAAATGCATGGTAACGTTTATATTGAGTTTCAAATTTGGCGCCTGTTATTCTTTGGCATTTGGTTGGCAGCACTCTCGATGTTGCCGCAATTTGTTGCAGCCTGTTTCGACGATGCAATTTGTCGCTGCTAATCCAGAAAATTGCATGTATTCATGCAAGTTTTTCGAGTTGCATGAATCTTCATTGGTGCCATAAGTTGCAGCGACTTAGTGATCTCTGTAGTGAATTTGTTGCCGCAAACTACAAATATATGTGATGGCACCATTGTGAAGAATGGTAATTTCGAATAATTCAGTTATTTTTTGACACTCAAGAATTCAATTAAAGTAATAAGGCGAATTTATGACAATTTCAATTATTACAAATGAATAAAATCATATATAAGTTGTGATAATGTGTTAGGGTAAGTGCGCCCGTTAGCCGACCACTGCCAGTTTTCGACCATTTACAACACATAAATTGCTCTAATAAGATAAGGAAACTATTGGATAAAATATACATTGAACTTCTTCGCCACTTTCTACCATGTTCTATGGAATTCCCGGCAAAATTCTGTTGAAAACATTCGGCCATTACCCATATTGAAAGTTGGGTGCGAGCGAGATAACACATTTTTGTAAAGCTGCTAGTCATTCTGGGCGAAGTAAATAGCAAGTAGAGCATAAAATATATATTATAGATTCGATTTCTCGAAAGAGATCGAAACTAGATACTAAGAAGTATTATTCAGAAAAGGAATAAAACTAGTTTTTTTTGTTTTTATTTCTTCTTCGGATTAAAGTGGTCGTCTTAATGGATTATTAAAGAATTCATAGTTATTACATTTCGTTAATTCGAGATCTCGGAATATCAGATGAACCAGAAACATATGTAGGAAAAACTGAGCTGGTTGCTTTATTACCTACTCCTATACATGGTTCAAGAGCATGTTACGAGAATATGATATGGTTTTTTATTGTCTTAATAACAGACTATGGAATCCATTAGCTCGTTCTTTTATCTGAAGTCTGAACAGTAATGTTTATGCTTATGAGCTTATGTAAATGATTGTTCATTTGTGAACCTCCTTAACATTTTAGCAGAGGGATCGCTGCTCTTGAAATCCCAATACCTGTAAAAGTGTAAAGAGTAAAGTATAAACTGAGTAATTTAAGATGGCACTCAACTTGTTTACCTCGACTTGTGTCAATATATGAAATTCGAGTGGTTAGTGGTTCATATGGTGTCGCGATTAATAAAATTGATTGGCTCAAAATTGGCATTTTGTTGGGCGTGTCTTGATTTTCATGAATTGCACAACTTGATTATCAATCAAAATATTGGTTGAACACAAATCTTTTCAAACAATATATTAAAGTCTTGATAGAAAGTTACCTCCTAAGCGACCGTTTTCGCGTATAAACAAATGATTAGATTGGTGTGAAAGTTGAAACTTCCTGTAGTGAGCAATTTCCGTAAGACCAAACTGATATGATTTGCACTCGAACGCGCGTTCCGCTAACATTGTTAGCATCTTCAGGAGAAGAAAACTGATACTGAATCCAAAGATTAGGGATAGCTATATTTATATTTTAGTGCAGAAACTACCTGCAATGTTCTTTAGTCCAAAATGGACTTCGTTACTACTACTTATTCTGATTAATTTCTCGCCATTGATATAATTTTCACATTTTGTGATTTGCAGACTTTTGAATGCATTTTTAGGAGTTGCCATTCTTAGATGTATTGGTCATAAGGAACGAACAGAATAAAATAGAGTTTGACATTTTTAGGAAACACAGGACCTCGTTCAAATACATTCCTAACGACTCGAATCATTGTCCACAACATAAAATGGCGGCACTGCAATTTTTCGTCCATATATTAATGAAATTTCCTGTAATATTTCTCTGAAGACTTCCGGATTTCCATCGAAAGTCGTAGGTTATTATTCTGATGCTTCCCCGTGCAATTAGTCAATGTTGAGAAAATTTGAAATGATTGAAGATTTGAAGAACATTTGCAGATTTGCTCATCCTAGCATTATTATTTTTTGAATGACTTTCTTCTAGTACTTTCTAGTTATCTACCTTTTCCTTCAAAGACTTTCTTTCAACTCTTTGAATACTCCGTTATTAAACTTTTTTCTCGGTGCGTCAATGTCGAAATTTTCAGAATCTTCAGACCTTTCCCTGAGAATTCCTTGTCGTGAAATTATTTCTTTCCTTACTAGTTCCTCTTCTACTTCCAGCTTTCTTCTACGAAGGACCACGGAATATTTCTCTGAAGACTTCTCAATAAACTTTTCAATAGATTTTATTTCAGTCAAGTTACAATAAAATCTTTCCAAATTATTTCAACTGTCAGTCCCCTCAAAAAAAATTTCATATACCGGGTCACGGATAATACTCTATTATCCGTGATACCAGGTAACCATTTTCAAAAACAATCGAAATTAATGCTAATGAATTAAACAAGTAAGTATATCGATTACATTTCCTTTGAAGAAAGATCAGTGAGACAATGAAGAGAGAGCAATTATAGGTACGTAGCTGAATGAGTAAACGGTTTAACCTAGGGATAGTTGATCAGATAATTAGAAAATATGAATTCAGGGAAACACTCCGTAAATATGACTTTCCGAAAAAATGAGGGGAGTCAAATGACAACAGTTCTTTGGTAATCCAGAATCCAGAAGATGAATTTGAAAACGTAGGAAATTCGATAATCTACGAAAACAAATGTGAAGATTGCAACAATAAATACATTGGCCAGAGCCGACGATTTATAAAAGCCCGTTTCAAAGAGCATTATGCTCACATGAGATACAGAAAGGTAGAAGAAAAGTCCAGTGTCGCCCAACATTTGCTCTGAACAATGATTACAAAACCGGTGAAAGCAATCCTGAACTGATTAAAAATGTGCACGTCACAAAGCTACTCTATGTATTCGGGTCTAGAAATATGAAAATGTGAGAATAGTATGCATGGTGACTTTGACTTTGACTATCACAATATAATACAACACAATCACTTAAATCGCTCCGATAACTTTCCAATGCTCGGTACTAAACTCTCTGTACTAAAAATTCTACACCTTCGCACTTAGCAATAACCAAACTCTTTCCACTTAGCTCTACTAAACTCTCGTCACTTAGCTCTGAATAAAACTGCCGAATCACTAACTCCCTGTAATACAAATTCTCTCCCCGCGACGAAGCCTGTCCCGTATTTATATCTGCGTACCTATCGAGAATCCTCTAGAGAAGCCCCGATGAAATGTCTCGAATTCTCCAGGCGGCATTTACGGTTCTTGGAAAATGACGTTCGCTACGACGCGATTCCTCATCTGCGTTTACGATCTCGTCAGAGCCGGCGTTAGGACGTAACAATATGAACAGCTTTCCCTAGTCTTCAGAATTAGTTTCAGTTTTCTTCTCCTGGAGATGCTAACCTTGTTAGCGAAACGCGCGTCAACTCCAGATAATATCAGATTGGTCTTAGGTTAGTTGATCTCTGACAAAGTTTCAGCTTTCCTGTATAATGATTCATTTCCGAGGCAGCAGGTCAAAGAATTTTATCAAATCATACGTTCTAGTCAAACCTGGTGCACTCGGGATATAACCAGCGAGTAATGACAGAATTCACCATTTTCTTCAACAAATTTACCGATAATCGAATATTAAGATTAAAAAAACACAACTTCTGAAATGAGTCTCGAACGACAAAAACATTCAGCCAAGACAATAGCTGCATTTGCTAAAAAAAAACACAGTTGAAATGTAGAACATTTTATATTATCATCTTAATTTACAATAATTGTAGAGCAAAAAACAACAGATTGATAAACATAGCCTAGCATCTCATTAGGTATTCAGTTCTATAGGGCCTGTGAAAATGATAGTCGAAGTAACACAGTCGGTCAAATAAAGGATGAACAGAGGAGCTGAGAATTTTGACAAAGCAATGACACAAAATTTTCAAAATTCATCTTTATGTACATCAATAATAATATAACATTTTATGCCAATTTTCGAATTTGTTCGTACAAAATCAGTTGAGAAAGTTATTATTCCATTTCAGAAAAAATCGAATTTGAAAAGCTCAATCAATATTCACATTCTCAGCACCCTCCTCATTTTTGTGCACTTCTCAAGAAAAGTTCGATTACATCCGAAAATCTAATACCTGAGTCAATCACAGAATCTGATACAAAACGATAATGCAAAATGTAATTCAACTTTTCTCCCGAAAAAGTAGTGGGGGGTCGACACTCCCAAACCAAATTGAAATCTCAGGTAGGGATCCAAAACTATAGTCTTCAGGGGTAAATTACTAGGTACTATAACGAATCTATTAAAAAATGCATAAAAACCGGGGTATTCCAAAGGATTGAATTCGCTTTTTGAATATTTTGTCTGTTTTGAATTATATTATTTACCAATGAAAAAGTTGAAGGCTAGACTGATTTCACAGAGTTGTTCAGCGAATAATTGCATTATAGTCCAGTAACTGAAGATCCGAAACTAGGGAAAGCTGTGAACAAGTCTATGCGTTCTTCACTTGTGGCTCAATTTGTAGGTCGTTACAGATGTTTTCAAAGGACCCAAAACTTAACACGATTGCATTCATGGCAATGGCCGAAAATGGCCCCCCAAACCCAGAAAAATGGGTTTCCCGACAATATCTGGCTAAATATACGAATAAGAGAATTTTCGTTCATACAAAAATTAATCAGGCAAAAACTGACATTTTTCAATGATTCAAAGTTCAAGATAATGAGGAAACTCGTAGCTATCATTCCATGTATTTCGAAGTTCTTTCTTATTTGGCAAAAAGATTTAATAAGCTGTGAAAGTTTTTTCCGCAGATTCTACATAACTCCGAAATCGCATGAAAAATGTAAATAAACAAATGGATCATTTATTAGAACGCGGGGAAAGTACAAAATAAAATCAGAGATCATTCAAGACCCCCCAAGAACCCATTATAAAGAAAAATTTCCGATAAAAGACTATTTTTGAAAAAAAATGTAAACAAATTAATGAAACAGTGTCGAAATGGTGCGGAAAAAACTTTCACAGCTTATTAAATCTTTTTGCCAAATAAGAAAGAACTTCGAAATACATGAAATGATAGCTACGAGTTTCCTTATCATCTTGAACTTTGAATCATTGAAAAATGTCAGTTTTTGCCTGAGTTATGAAACAATTCGTCCGTCCGCCTCCATCCGCCTCCAAGCGAGCATAGACAACAGAATTCCTATAGAGAAAGCGGCAGCTGAAACGAGGAGAATTTTTATCTCGAAAACTGTTGAGTTTTCGGAAAAAATGATAAGGGTCATTTTTGTAGATAATGAGACGATCTTTAATTTTTGTATGAACGAAAATTCTCTAATTCGTATATTTAGCCAGATATTGGCAGGAAACCCATTTTTCTGGGTTTGGGGGGGCATTTTCGGCCATTGCCATGAACGCAATCGTGTTAAGTTTTCGGTCCTTTGAAAACATCTGTGACAACCTACAAATTGAGCCACAAGTGAAGAACTCATAGACTTATTCACAGGTTCGTCCCTTCATTTACTGGACTATTATACCTGTTTAACAGATGAAACTGATCAAATAAACCTAAATTTTGGCTAACTTTTCAGGTTCTCTGCCGTTTCTGTGTTCGATTTTGGAGTTCATTTTTTTTTGGAAATAATCTCAAGTTAACGAGGATTTGGATAAAAATATGTTTAGGTTTTTCGTTGGAAATGATGGAAATAATTCTAACAGGCGCATCTTTTTGATAGGAGAAGTTTCATTTCAAACCTCTTCTTAGGGGTTGATCGCTGCTTGAAAAAAGACGAAAGTACACGAAACCGTTGTCATTTCCCAGAATTTTGGGGATCCATCGAAAACGAGTTTTCTTGAAAGAAAAGTGAGAAAAAACGTAATAATTAGCGTTGATTTTCCAGTAGAAAATCCGTTGGTGTATCTTTCCCCACTCCAATCCACTCACGGGTTTAGTGAACGAATATGCACAATTTAGCGGATAATGCACAATTATTTATATACAGTGCTTTTCTTTAATGCCCCCCCCCTTTTATTTTTTAACGGATCAACTAAAAAAATTGAAACTTGGGATAATGAACTTGATGCATGAATACTATATTTTGTAGTGAAATTGACAGATGAAAGTTTCAATATGGCAGCTGGGTGTCATCTGGGAAAAAAATTAAATGAAAAGGGGGGTCTTATGACACATTATTTTGAAGCTCCGGACGAATAATTTACAAACCTAGAACATAAAGTCAATATCTTTACCTACTACAAAATGGCGGAACATTCAATAATTGCCTGAATACAAACATCGATATTTCTGGAAATATTCTTTTTTCTCTGCCGTAAGGCAATCCCAACAACCTGATAAGGTTTGATAGGTTATTTTTTGTTCATGAAAAAAGACACAAATGTCAGTACGATAGCGAACATCATTGTTCAGTTCAAATCAGGGTGGGGCAAATTCTGATTTTTATTAAAAAAATCAAAAATCATTGATTTAAAAAAAAATCACGATTTATTTGATTTTTTTGATTTTTTAAATTTGAATATAAAATTTGAACATTTTGATTCTTTGAAATTATTGTTAATTATTTTAATCTATGTCTAAAAATTTTAATACAATTTGCGGCTCAAAAACATGTGACAACGCATTTGTCGCGCTTCTTGCAAGAAAATTCTTGTCGCGATTTGTTTTCCTTCTGTCCTATACACTCGCTATACAGTGCCGAGTGAGGCACGAACGCGTTTGTTGTGCTTTTTGCAAAAATATTCCTGTCGAGGCTTGTTTTCCTTCTCAACCTATAAATTGACGTTGCCACACAATTTCACGCATTCCGCTAGTTGTACACTCGGATATTAGAAACAGATTAGGCATAGAAAAAGGAGGAAAACTCGTGTTTTCGTTTAAATTATATAACGAAAATGACTAGACTGAAAATATACAGTAATAAAAAAAGTCAGGTGTTACGTTTAGTTCAAGAATTTGGAATTATGTACTTCTTTTTTGTTGTTTTTGCTAAAAGCAGATACTCCTTCTGATCTTCGAGAAAACTTTTATATTATGTTGTTCTCTGGTTCCGAATAAAAAAAAAACTGATTTAAATCATGATTTTAATTATAAAAATCAAGCGATTTAAATTATGATTTTAATCGTGATTTTAATCACTTGATTTCAATCAGCCCAAACCTGGTTCAAATATTCTTATTTAAATTCCTTCGGTGTTACAAGTAGATAGGTACCACTTGAACTATCTTCAAAATGGTCAATTGAACAAAATTCAACATGGGAACTGTATTTGAATATGCTGGATACTACTGTTGATCCTCTAATCACCGAAATCGTCGAAGTGAATCCCAATGAATTTGATATGGATATTATTATTCCAACAAGATGGTGCACCTCCACATCACTCCAGACAAGTAAGAAAATATTCGGATAATACTTTCCATGGTCGTTGGATTGGCCATCAAGGTCCTACGAAATGGCCAGCCTGCTGCAGGTTTGACTAAACTTTTGTTAAGCAAAAGGTGTACAATACTGAACCTGCTTCGATGTTAAAAATACGGCAGGGAAGCAAGACCCTCTTTCCATTTGATTTTTTTTACCAGATTCTGCCATCTTGAAATTTTAATTTGTCAATGCTACTCCAAAATATATAATATAAATATATTTAATTTTTCAAATATAAAATAATTTTTTTTTTTATTTTTTAAAATATAAAATATATAATTAATTTTTTTTACCAGATTCTGCCATCTTGAAATTTTCATTTGTCAATTTTACTCCAAAATTATCATGCATCAATTTCATTATCCCAAGTTTCAATTTTTTGAGTTGACCCATTCAAAAAATAAAAGGGGGGGGACATTAAAAGAAATCTGGTTTACTTATCATATAATGTATAATTTTTCTTTTTCCTCTTCATGTAATGGTGCATGGTCATTGTCTATTTACTGTTTTCACATATGACAAAGATACACCAGAAATAGTTTCAGATTTCCGAGGCTGCTCACGTGCATATTCAATTTGTAAGCATCGCATAATGCATACAAAAAGTTGAAATTATTTTTTAGTTATTTGCTCATATTGTTAATTTTTCATATCTCTCATATTCAATTAGAAAATTCAATTTTAATAGTCCAAAAATTCCAAAAAGAATTCAATATTGTCAAACTGCGAATACCTAGTCAATTTTTATGCATTCTTTTCTATCCTATCCGCATACTTTCTTTTACTCTCACTTCTCCACTGTTTTCTATGTACACTATCATCTACACATTACAGAAAAATATAAATCACTTAATATCTTTATCCACAATTTCGAAACACTTCTTTGTAAAAAGTAAAAGAAAGGCTGTACAATATATTATATCGTGCAAAATAACACTTAGAAAACAATTCTAGACGAAACATAATGTTATATCACAAACATTCTAGGAAAAAATAATAGATTGCCGAGGAGTATGGATTTTCAACGACGGAAATAAGCTCGACGCCATTTTTAAAAAAACGTCGATTTAATGATTTTTAGGGGAAAATTCATACTCAAAGAATTCAAAACACTGCTTTAGTTTTATTCAAAAATATTTTCACCAATATAAAACAGTAAAATACTGCAATCGGCCATCACCAATCACAGCGCATGACGTCACGCTTAGGTAAACACCGCTGTCAATTTATTTTCATTTTAGACCATATACTAACCAATTGTCATCATTTCAACTTCAATATGAAATTAGAAGACACTTCAATAACTGACCATCGTATAATATATACCTCCATCCAAAATTCTAAAACTTTACTGAAAAAGTACAAAAAACGTGAAATTATTATAGTTGATTATAGTAGATTCCGTAAATTGATTGCAAATAGTCTCAAAAGATCAAAATATAATGAAATTCAGGATTTATTGAACTTAGTCTTAGAAGCCAAAAGTCAGTGCATTATTAAAAAATATTATAGAACACGTGAAGATAATAATTGAATTACCAGTTCCATCATTCGTGAAATTGAGATAAGGAATAGAAAATATGAACTCATGAAACAGAATATTAACAATCATGAATCAGGAATAAAGTAAATGCAATGATCAAGAGGGCTAAATCACAATATTTTAATAAGCAATTTGAAGAATCACAAGGTAATCCAAAGAAAATGTGGGATGTTTTGAATTACTGCATGAGAAAACAATCTAAATCTATTGCAAATAAGGACATTGTTCACTACAAGTGAACGGCAATATTCTGACGAATGACTTGGAAATTGCGGATGCAATGAATATATATTTTTCTAAAATTGGTGAAAATATTACAAATGATTTGAAAACATTTTATAATAAACCTAATAAGAATGTATTCCCATTTCATGATGATTCAACGATGCTTCTCTTTCCAACTGATGAAAGTGAAATTATAGAAATAATTAGTTCTCTCAAAAAGAAATGCCCTGATCCCGATGGTTTCGTTACTAGGGATATTTTTGAATTGAAAGACACTTTGGCTAATCCTTTAACGGAAGTAATCAATGATTAATATACAAAAGGTATTTTCCCCGAAATTCTAAAACATGCCTCAATTAAACCCATATATAAAAGTGGAAATACCCAAGATCCAGAAAATTATAGACCAATAGCCTTATTAAGTATTTTCTCAAAGATCTACGAAAAAAATTTGAAAATGAGAATTACTAATTTTATAAATGAAAAATACAGCTTTGTTCCAAATCAATTCAGTTTTCAAGAAAAAAGTGGTACACAAACGGCAGTTCTGGAAGTAGTCGATTTAATTCAAGAAAAACTTGATAAGGGCAATTACGTGGTAGTTATTTTCATGGACCTCAAAAAGGCATTCGATTGAGTTGATCATACTATACTTCTCCAAAACATTCAGTTTATAAGGTTTAGTATTAGGCCCAATTTTATACCTACTGTATATGCAAAATATTTCACAAATCTATTTATCTTGCAATTACACCGTATATGCAGATGATACAGTATTTTTGTATGCCGATAAAAACCCTTTAGCTTAAGAAGATATTATAAATGAAGACTTAAAAAAAAATTGAGGACTGGCTTTACGCCAATCTCCTTTCTGTTAACCCAAAAAAGATAAAATTCATGATTTTTCAACAAAAAAATAAACAAAATATTAAGTTAAATATCAAAATAAAGAATGAACTACTTGAACAAAAAACTTAAATGAAGTATCTTGGCATTTGGATTGATGACAGATTGAAATGGAATAAACATATTGACTCCCTCGTTGAAAAAATTTCTCCTATTATTGGAGAATTACGAAGATGTCCCAAATTGAATTATAAAATAGCCAATGTTTCTTCACTCACATATTCTCAGTCGGATCAAATATCTCATAAATATATGGGGTTCATGTTCAAAGAACAACTTCAATAAAATATCTGCTTTATATAGAAAATCTTTGAAAGTACTACATAGTCTCCCATATGATACTCCAACAAATGAACTATATTCAATAACGGGAACATTTTTTTTGGAGGAACATTTCTTGATGGATAGTTTGAAAATTTCTCATTCCATTGTCAAAAAATTATTAAAGTCAAAACTTTATATTAACCAGGAATTCAGAAATTAATAACTATTATACTAGGCAACATAACTTGATTCATCTTGATACTGCTAGCTCTGTAGTTGGACAAAAAAGATTTGTTTATGAATCATTATCTAAGCATAATAAATTACCCGAGGATTTAAAAAATATTAGTAATATAAATCAATTCAAATTTCGATTGAAAAAATTCATTTTCCTCGAAAGAATTCCAAATTGAATTGGTGTTCATCTATTTGACAATTCTTTCACTTATCCTTTTCCTTATAAAATAATTTTCTTGCGTTGATTTAGGTATATATTTTTTTTTTTCATTTATTTATCACATTGAAAAAAAAAGTTTTTGATGATTTGTGAGCAATCTCATACCAGTACAAAAATACTGTTGGATTGTTCATGCTATACCAATGAAGTGCTACCAAATATATTGTTTTATTGATTGTATATGATTTGAAATGTAATGGAATGAAATAAATAAATGAAAAAATACTCTCATTCACTGTGTTCTGTTGTTGCTGATAACTAAGTTGGATTGATTTTATATTATTTTACATGTTATTTATAGAATCCACTCTGCTATAACAATGGAACCAAGCTGTGTTAAGGCAAATAGCTCAAATTTGCCCAGGATTGATATAGTAATATTGAGCTATTTCCTAGAAACAAATAAAGAATTTTGTTCATCTGAGTTTAGTGGGTGTTCATATTGATGTGTTTTTATACTGGGGTACTGTTCACCACTCATAAACTCATGGAATTCACTTTTATCAGAGGAAATAATTTTTATTTTTTGTTTACTTTCTTCACTATGCATACACAGAATGACATGTTTACATAAACGTGACGTCAGAGCCGACGCCATGACACCTGCGAGCTGTTCAAGTTTATCAACGAAATAAAGGTTTTTTCGCAAATATTAAATGTGTACCCACATTACAGAATAGTATTTCAAAATCTTTCGTCAGCCTATGATATAAACGAGGAGTGAGCAAAAAACTTACGTATCTTTTTTCGAACCCCCGTAAATTGAATTTACGAAGGTGCACACAAAATTCAGCGTCCGATCGATATACAGGGAGTGCACGAGAATTGCGACTGTCACAAAATCTTCCAATATCCACACTCGACATTCGATGGTCGTTTGTTTTTCTCGAGCGTTGAAAATTCATACGGCATGCAATCGATTTCGTGAACATCGGCCAGCAGATACCCTCGGCACATTTAGAACTTAACAAGTACGGAAAAATAATCGAGAACGAGGAAAATCGATTCCCGCCCGTTTTTCTTGACTTTATCCTTAGAGTATGTGCCTCCTACCCTTCAGCCTAGAAACTAAATTGCAAATTTTGAGGGCTGGGCCCAATTTCAGGCCCATGTATTTCATCATCATATCAGAGTTCAGGAGCAAAAACGCTTTCCCGTCGATTTCCTGGAAGAAAAAACATAAGCGATACATTTTTTGGTTGCTCCAACATATATATCATTGCGAACCAATTCATTACCACCAATTGATTTATTCACTAACGTCATCAGGAATTTGAGAATGTCACAAAATATAAACCATACTCTAGAACCATGAAAGCTCTATAAATTTCTAGATATAAACATTTTTTTACAAATCCTTATTGTGTAAACTGTAAAACAAAAATGTATAAACAAAACACTTCGATATAAAAAGTAATAGTCAAAATAGGCTTCATCAACAAATGGGTTCTTCGCCGCCTTTTTGAAAAGGATATTGCTTAGATTTGATGATAATGTTTATTATTGCCTAGACGTTGTGCTAATTCATCATGGGGATAGTAGTTCTAGTTCAAACAAAAAATTCAGCAGGAAAAAAAAGGATTGTATTTCGAATTAAAACATTCACTTGCAAAAATTCTCCCCAAAAAATTGAAGGTAACTGAATTGCATAAAAAATGTTCAATTTTGCTAATGATAAAAAAATTTCAAGGCGAGACTAATATCCTGTTACAAGATATGAATTAATTATAATTTTTTTAGCATATTCGAAAAAAATAATTTTTTGAATAATAAGAAACATAATAAATACCTATTCATGATTTGGCGTTCAGGCAAGGAATGATATCCTTTCAAAAAATATGTTTGCAAACTGATATTTCAGAAGAAACTGATCGTGAATCTTTCATTCCAACTCGTCACTCGAATCATAAACCTAACATGAAATTTCTTTTAACGTTTTAATGGTTATTTTATTCAATTATATAATAATTAAATTCATTTTTCGGAACAATTCAAATTATTAATGTTTTTAGTAACAAAACTCTTACAGCACTATTAATTATAGTCACTTCCTTTCAGTAATTCAATACTTTTGCAGCACTATTGATTATAGTCACTTTCTTTCAGTAATTAAATCCAGTTATTTATTTTTTTGGTCATTTTTCGAAACAGTTACTTGTATAGACAAAGGAAGCTCGAGCCATTATCATAAAAACACAATACTTGAATGTTTAATTGAAATCGAAATAATTTCAAAAAATTAAAATAAAAAGAATATAATATTCGTATATTAAAATAAAAATTGAAATGAAATTTTGAAAAATTTAAAATAATAATTCACTCACATGCTTCCTGAACAAATCTGCGTGCACACCCAAACACGGATCCGTCGATTCGATGAACTGTATGACCTCCTCGATGCCCCATTCCTGCGTCGGCACTTTGTTCAAGCTCGCAGCCACCGACTCGGTCGAGTTGGAAGGCTCTGCCGGAGTGGTCGACGTAGCCGCCTCCTGCTCCGGAGGCTTGCGTTTCACCGGCGGCGGAGCAGCTTTGATATCGCACGAAGGGCACTCTTTCACGGTCTGCTCCAGAGCTGAAAATGCAGAAATAACCGTTGGATATTGTTATGTACTCTCTTGACAGAATACTCTGTATGGAAAAACATTTGTCATAGTGTGCGGTTTGAAAAATATGATTGTTGTTATTTTTCTGACAAGTTAAGAAAAAAAGTACTTTTGTAGTTTTTCTGAAAATCAATAAAGATAACCCACAAATTGTGTCTCAGTCTAGACATAACAATTGGCGCAGTTGAAGAGTACTGAACCTGAATTCGGCTGAAGATTCAAATGGCTGCCATTGGATCAATTGAACCATTTAATCCAAGCGAACCACGGAAGGCAATTATTTTTTAATCGTCGTGGATTCTTTTTCTAAATGGCTAGAGGTTCGAGTGGTAAAATCAACTTCTGCTTTCAATGCAATTACTGTTCTGAGAGAAATTTTTGCAACTCATGGCATCCCTCAAGTAATCGTCTCAGACAATGGAACTGCATTCACCTCTAACGAGTTCCAGAGTTTTCTCGATAGGAATTTGATACGTCATGCCCGAATAGCACCATATCATCCAGCGTCGAATCGCCAAGCGGAACGAATGGTACAAGCTACCAAAAATACACTGAAGACGATGAAAGATGGAAACATCAAGACCAAGTTAGCTACGTACTTACTTCACCAACATATTACTCCCAGCTCGACAACTGGTTATAGTCCAGCAGAACTTCTGATGAATAGAAAATTAGTCACCAGACTCGATGCATACCATCCAAAATTTATCAGAGGCGAAAAAGACTTTTTCGGTAGTACTGAAACCAGACATTTCAAAACAGGAGATGCTGTGTTCTCAAGAAATTATGGAGTTGGTCCGAAATGGAGTCCAGCTATTATTCGAGCACCTTTGGGTTCGGTATCATATAGAGTGCAAACTCCAGATGATCATGATGCTCACAGACATATTGATCAGCTGAGACCTCGTCAATCAGATCATCCGGAATATAGTAAACCACTAACTGATTGTCCACAAGCTGGGAATGGCAAGTGTCCAGAAAAAGGCAGGCCTACTAGAAATAGAGCTCGCCCCGCATATCTACGAGACTACGTTTGAAGATACTTCAAGAGTAAGGGGAGGAATGTTATGTACTCTCTTGACAGAATCCTCTGTATGGAAAAACATTTGTCATAGTGTGCGGTTTGAAAAATATGATTGTTGTTATTTTTCTGACAAGTTAAGAAAAAAAGTACTTTTGTAGTTTTTCTGAAAATCAATAAAGATAACCCACAAATTGTGTCTCAGTTTAGACATAACAGATATCGATGAAATATCTTGACACAGTCTATTATCTGTTCTTGCCTTTATACGTTTTTATCATTATTTCTGTGATTTTTTTATAAATGTTCGTTTATTAATTTAATTTTTGACATTTAAATAATTTTTTCTCATTTTTCGATTTTTGTATTTACATTTTATTTAATGTTTCATTTTTTTACTTCCATTTTTTTCTTCAATTTTCACTTTCTACTTTCTTTTTTTTATTTTTTTTTATTTTTGTTATTTGTTCAATTATTTCATTTTAATTTTACCTTCCAAATATTTGTTGATTTTCTTTTATTTATTCGTAGATTTTCACTTCATTCAATCATTTTCCGATCATTACCAAAATAGTAAAATTTTCAATTTGTTCAATTTGTAGTCTACATTGTCGAGTTATTTTTTTTTCCTATCATTCGGTATTTCTGTTTTTTTATTGTTTTCATTTTATTGTTATTTAGTATTTATTCATTTTTGTAATTATTTTTTTCTTGAAATTCCAAACTTTAATTTTTTCTTCTTTTCTCTTAATTTTTTTGAATATTAATTTCTGCTTAGCATTTTCATTTTCCAAATTCTATTATTGTTTGTAACATTTGACAATATTGTTTCCGATTTCTTCAAGAATTTCAAAACTTCAGAGAAACTGAAGCCCAAATTGATATCCAGTAGAGCAAATTTTGTGCAGATTTATGAAAACTATATATTTTGAAGATATATGGTCAAAGTAAAAATAAATCCAATAGGGAATAGGCATTAAATTTGAATTTTTCTCGAATACTTTTTTCTCGAATCTTCATTATCGTTATATTATAATTAAAAGGATTTTTTTTCATTCAGTTATCATTTGAACCAATTTAATATCATATAGCTACAAAAAAAAAGGGAGGGGAAATTCACACTTACAAAACGCGTCACTATTGGTCGAAACGAAATGTGACATCAGACAGCACAGTAGTGGATTTATCGGCATCAATATTCTTACTGTGTTAGTGGTAAAATAATTCAAACCTGTATTTCTGTGGCGATTCCTAGTGAATATAGATTTGTGGTGAATATAGAACAAAGACTGAAAGTGATGCTATCTAAACACAATCGGACAATTCACCCAAAATAGATGGATATAAGATTAGAGCATATTTTGCATCAAATCTTGATTTTACCTATATAAGCAGAGATCAAAGAAGTGCAAGCTTTAAGGTCATCATTATGTTATATAATGTATTTGAGTCCATAACATAGAATGGTATTCATAAGCACGGGTGTACATTATACATCTATATTACAATATGTTATGTTAATGCAACACTCACTTCTTACAAAGTACCAGTGAGCTGTATACTTAGGTTAAAATGATTTTCACAACAATGTAAATTCTTTTCGTAGTTTCGGATCGCTCGAAACACAAAAAACCTTTATCGGGTGTATTTTTTTCACTTGGAAATCATACAATATTCAAGTGAAAGGTTATTTTAGCTCCTTTCATGATCAGTATAGCAATTGAATCTGAAACGCTTAAAAAAACACGGGAATTCTTTGAATTTCCTTTAAAAAAATAGTTCGAATATTTTGAAGCCTATTTATATTTTTTCTACGTCATGAAGGTGGAAATGATTAGTTTATAACATATCAAAAAAATGATGCATATTGCTATTATATTCTAGTGTAGACAAACTGTACTTACCAAAAATGTTTTGGCAGCACCCCAGCGTTTGAGCTAGGATCTGAAAAACGCCCTCTAAATCGCCCGCTTTCGACAATTGTGGCAACTTGATTGTGAAAGTGTTGCCGTTATGAGTGATCACTGTTTCTTCACCGTTCAGCGTACCGAGTCTGGCTAGAATCTTCTCCGATTTGTTGGAAGCGTTTAGGATCTATAAAGATTGAATTACATTCAATTTCAATCTATAAAAGTATATCAGTATTTACAATATCTCCTATATGATGAAAATAACATTGAGGATCAGCGGAAAGAAAACAGACTTTTTTTTCTTCAAAGTTCTAAAGTGATCGACATTTTGTGTCCTATCGAATTTAAATCATAGTCACCAAGGTTATGTTGTACTTTTAATGCCGCCGGCACTTAAAATTATTCATAATAATTCAAAAACGTGGTCATTTCCAACCTACTGTCACTGATTGAGTGATATTTCATTTATTTATAAAAATACTTCCAATCAGAACAAGTTCTGGTATAAGGAAGTTTCAGATACATAGTTGATATAAAAAATATGAATTATGATTTGAGGGATACAAAGCACATTCAAAACAAACACTAATTAAAACGAAACTTGAGGACATCAATGATATCAGCTTCATATGATACTCAATAGATCACCGTCTACAAGATTTTGAAGTATTCATGATTTCAGAAATGAAGCAATCGGTTTCCACCAAGTTCATCCCAAAATTTAACAGCTATAAGTGGATACACCAGGTTTTTAGATATCTGACGCCCGGTCCATCAACCAAGTAAGGAAACGAACGACCACAGATTACAGAAACAATAGTATGAGATCCTGCTGCAGGATTCCAACCTGAGATTAATTATTTCCCAATTGATGTTCTAGTGTTTTGGTAAATTGAATATCAAGATATTTGGCAGCAAGTAAAAAGTGCGGTAGCCAATCGTAGAAAGTGCGGTAGCAAATCGTAAAAAGTGAGGTCATAAAAACATACTTCGAAACGTTATAGGCGAGGAGCTTATACTTAAATTGGTATAGAATCATGGAATGTGTCACGTGTAAGACCAAAACTGGGGCATCAGTTATTTCCTGTGATAGCTGCCAACGTTCTAAACATAGAGAAGAATGTACTGGGTTCAATGCCTGTGAGCTGAAAGTAATGGACCTCGAAGGAAAGAGACTTCAGATATTTTATTGTGAATATTGCCAAAATGGGATTAAGCCTATTCCCAAACTTCTCACGAAAATAGATGAAATGGAAAATGAAATCAAGGAATTGAAAAAGAGTATGGAAAAGGCAACCAACTCCTGTTACTAACACAAGTGCAACCCTAGTTGACTATGTATTATCCAATCAGAATGATATTTCCGTAAGGATAAACGATTATCCAAAAATCACAGATCATTCTATTCTTTCAATTAATGTATGTGATTCTGTTGTTTTTTATTTATATATTATTATAATAAAGATAATTAAAGAGTGTTCAGGAAATATGGATGCCATTAAAATAAATCTAATGATGAATAATCGAAATCTCTATTCAATTGACTTAAATCTATTACATCATAACCCCTTTATGGCCTGTGAGCATGTGGTAAATGACGTTGCTCCAGTGGTAAATTGTCATTATAAATCTAAACTACCTTGGTTTGACAATGAGGTGTATGACAAAATGAAAGATATGGACACAGCTTACAAAATGTTCAAGTCTTGTAATATGGGGGAGAGAGGGGGCAAATGGGAAGCCTTCAAAAAACTCAGAAATGAGGTGGTTAATCTGATGAAATTTAAAAAAACAACTGTATTATTTCAATAATACTTGATACTGATGACATCAGTTGTGTAGACCATTGTCATATATCATAAATTTATATTTCAAACATGGTTCATTTCCTCAAAAATTAAAAGTAACGGTGATCAAACCAATGCACAAAAAAGGCAGTGAAACTGAAATCTCAAATTACAGACCTATAGCTTTGATCTCAACAGTTGCCAAAATTTTTGAAAAAGCCTTACTCAAAAAAATTTTGGATTACTTAGAAAAATTTGATATCATTTCAAAAATGAAAAGTGCCTATCTGAAAGGAAAGACTACACTGAGAAGCATATATATCGCCTTGAATGACATACTTGAAGGTCTCAATGAAAACCAGAAAATAATGGGAATATTCATCGATTTATCGAAGGCTTATGATAATGTAGACCATGAAATTTTACTGGCAAAATTAGAAATAATGGGATTCAGAGGCAATATTTTCAATGTCTTGAAATCATATCTACTAGGGAGAAGTCAATGTGTTGCAGCCACTGAAGGAGTTCAAGAGTACAAATCAAAATGGATGACAGTTGAACGTGGAGTACCTCCAGGATCGATTTTAGGACCGATTTTATTACACATGTATACCAATGATTTGCCACAACCAGTATCTCAAATGGTGAATATGTTTGCTGATGATAATTCATTAATAATACGGAAACAATCCAATGACAATTTGTTAGAAACAATTCCTGAACTCTAGAAGTTCTGGAAAAATGGTATAGTGCAAATAATTTCAAATTGAATATTCCAAAATCAGTTCATTTCTACAAAATATCTAAGGTGTATTTATTTCTGTTTGATATATTCGAATCTCCAATATTTGATTTCATTTCGGGGAATAGCCAATACATCGATATTGAATCCTCTCGAAAGACTCCAAAATAAAATAATCATATATATATATATATATATATATATAGATATTCAAATTACCATATCTTGAACCAACTGAAAATTTATATAAACCGCGTGGTCTTTTGAATATTCAATCTGCTTTTCAATTAAACATTTGTTGTTTCATACATTCAGTAAGAAAAAAAATCAAACATTCAACTTTGAACTTAAGTGAAATCAATACAAATCATTATCATAATACGAGACAAACGAAACAATCAATTGTTGAATCTTATCGTTCGAAATTTGGAGAGAAATCAATATGTCATTTTGGCGTTAAAATCTACAATAATTTCCCAGAAAGATTGAAAATGATTCCAAAACAACAAAATTCAGAACTGAATTTGAAGAATTCATATATAATTACAATTTTCTGATGGCGGCTTTCGGAATTGTTGGCGGTGATATGCAAGTCTTTGATCCGGGTGTTTCTTCTCCGGCTGCGGTAGACATAGTGCTGAGCGGAGCGACGATAGTGATTGGGGTGGTCATGTTGCACAAACGCGACGAAAAGAATCGCTTTGACCATTGGCGCATAGACTTTTATATTGTCTTCCGTGCTTGTGAATGAGACGTCGGGTCCGGGAGCTCTTTGTTTATACAAATCTCATTTTTATTCTTATATTGTGTAATTATTAATATGTATTGTACACTGTTTTATTTAGTTAATTACGGTTGATTCTTATCCCTGTTATAAACTTTTTAGTTTCTTGGGATTATGAAAGATTATTAACCAAACATGAAAATATGTCATGAACATAAAAGTATAACCTGTTTACACCTGATTGCCAAGTAGTTGCGGCCAAGTTGTTTTTCAGCACTTCAAGAATAAATATGCTGAATACAGTAAGGATTTTATGTTGAACGAAAAGAGGCCTACAACTATCTCTGTAACTAGCCTTGCATATATACCGCAGTGATCTTTTTTGTAGTACAAAGACTTGATTCATGAGTTGTTGACTACAGAATCCCCAAAAAGCAATGCCATATCGTATTTGGTTTCGAGAGAGATTTTTATAGTTTAACACTTTGATTCACTCGATCCAAGCATGGAAAATCTCTTGGTTATTCTTGGAAAAAACGATGACTTCTCCGCGCATTCTTTGTGGAAATATTTGGTCCTCATCCACTTCCCAAATAAAATATAGCTCATAACTCACAGAGAACTTTCGTCAAAATAAATTCAAATTTTACGCTTGGCACTATTCAAAATTAGTCAATTGACACCTTCATAGAAGTTTGCGATTCTTCACTCTCAACTGGAACAAAATAACCACCATCAGCGCCTGCGCAGCTGTTAAATATCTGAATTTATTTCTGTGCGAACGCCTTGATAAATAAGCCTATACAAGATTGTCGAAAACATACCTGACCAACGAGCTTCTTGGCCAAGACTGCCGGAGAGGTATCTTCTATCATCGAAGTCAGCTGCGAAGAATCCACAAGGGGGCCCCCGAGACAACTCTTGCGGAAATGCACTGTGATCGGTGGAGGCGGAGGGGCAGAGGTGTCCGCCTCCGGAGATTGTACAACCTCAGCAGCTGTAGAGCTGACTGAAGATGTCGGAGCCTGTGCAGTGAAAGCTGGTCTGGACCACCTGCATCTGAATAATGGATACAAAATAATGGTAAAATAGTATATTGTTTAACGAGCAAGGAATGATTCCATGCGAGTTATACACTATACTTTTTCTACGGCTATAACAGATAATAGCGAAAGGATTTAACAAATAACATGAACTTCAAATAATATGTCATTCCAAATATTTAGGTACAATTGAGTACAGTTAATACAGCTGTCATTGCTTGAAATTTGACATTCCATGGGTGACCTGCTCTATTGTGTAATAACTACAACTGTAACACAATGGAATCATTCTTTTAAACAGTAAGGACATAAAATTGAAGAAATACTACAACTGTATCACAATGAAATCATTGTGTTATCAGGTAAGGAAATTAAATTGACGAAATAAAATATGCGTCATTGTTTTATCAAGAACATTTGAGATAAAGCAGTTTTTTGTTATAATCGTAGAAAAAAAGTAGTATGCTATTTTTCTCAACATCCTGTGAAAGATTTTTCATGAAGCTAAGTATAATACCTGTAATTCATTGAACTCAAAATGTTTATGAAAAATTGGAACACAGATCTTTTTGAAAGAGAATATGTAGAAGAAGTTTTATCTCACTTTCTTTTATGCCAACAAGATTATCAAATTATAACTCTAGATAATTCCTTTCTTATATGTGTTTGTAAGAGTATCAATATATAAATAAATTTGAATACCTACTTTTGCTTGTTTTGATATATTTATAAGTTTGAAATAAAGTGACTGTATCATTCAAACTCAGTGATTAGCGACAAAAAAAGGGAAAAAACGATTATACTATCTCATGTTCAGAAAAGAGAACACGAAAAAAGTGCCAAAGAAAATAAGAAAATACTGGAAACAATGTGAAATGTCAGAAGGATAAGTCATCACTCTGATTTCATTTACACCATTATTTCTGAAAGTAATGGTTATTTGACCAATATTTCAATATGAGTCAACTCAAAATTATTCACTGATAACACTATGACGCTTCAGATGTAAAGAGGTTTTTGATGGAAAGATTTGCTTTGAGCTGGCTGGTGTTCTCTTGAGGACTAATCTAATAGAAAATAGCAGATCCTCAAAATTTCTGGGTATATATCTCGACAAAACCCTGGAGTAAATCAGATATATGAACAAAATATTGGCAACTGGGTGTTATACACTGAGGAACGCTTTGAAGGACCTAGTTTTTTTTTTCAGCAAATGCACTAATCGCCTCTCAATTGACATATGGTATACCTTTTGCGGGCGTTTGTGCGAAAAATTTCATGCATTCAAAAAAGCAATTAGATACATATCTTTATCAAAACTAATGGAGGGACTCAAGTAAACCCCTATTGATCAAATACATTTTTGTATTCATATAGGAAACAATAACAAAAATTAACGAAACAGGGTTGATTATGAAACACTGCATATGTCACTTGCCAAGTCAATCTGCTAAGACCTACAATACCATCTTCAATATGTTCAAGAGCTCATTGATACAAAGAGTCAAGAGCCCACATATAAGAAATAACATCTTCACGCATACTCAGGAAAGGAATAAAAACAATATCGAAGACAGAACTTACTAAAATTTGGAGGAATGAGTACACTGCTTTAATAACATTCTGCAATCTCTCCAACAGAGCCTAATCACTTCAACAGTTTCTTTCTCAATATTTGTCTCATTGTGCATCATTTTGGGGATCTTGGTATCACAGAATTTTATTGCATTAGGTATTGGTATATTTTATACTCTTTATATAAAATTGCATTTTTATTTTTCATATTATTTGGATGTGTTACAACTTAAATTTATACATTGCATTGAACTCTAGATCATTTTGCGAAGTGTTTGTTGAAAAGAAAAAGTTTCTCAGAAACAATTTACACATTTTCACCCTATCAAACCACAATAGACAACTGAACAATCATTCCAAAGTCATAAAATTCAAGACTTAAATTGTAAAAACTCGACAAACTCCACTGGGACAAAAATGTGTTTAATGTGAACTTGAAACATCAATATTATCAATGAAATAATGTTTATAAAAAATGGTTCTAAAATTATTTTTTTCGTCAACCACTTGATGAAAGTCAAACCTTAAATGTCAGAAGGTTGAGATGAATTCAGCATTGAAGGAATCAAAACTAAAAGTACTATGAAAACTGAAACCAGATATAATTCTGAAATAGGAAAATCCTACATAGAAATGCTCCTAATTATTTGAGTAGCAACTTGGAAAATGGCCTAAAAACTCAATCAGAGAAAAACAAAGGAAACTAAACAACAAAGTAGATGAAACGTAATCCTAGGGCAGAGGAAACAAAAGTATAATTTCTCTGTTGAAAATTGAAATTCTTCATATAGATTCAACTATTATTAAGTGTTACAAGTAAAAATTACTTGAGATGTAATTCTAAAAATTAACTGAATCTTAATAAAAATCAGTCTTTCACGACTCTGAGCTTCTATTTGATAATTTTCTTAATGCATTATATTCTCAATCAATAATTAAATTTATTCACCATCTAAATATAGACCTTCTGTGATTGAAATTATAGCATGCCTAGAGGTTGGTTCAGATTACAGCTCATTCATATGGAAAACCTACCTATTTTGTCCAGGGGGCTGCATGGGATGTCCCGACTTAGCACACCACCCCACAGGAAAAATATCCCTGCTGTCATATTTACACCAGTAATCAAATGCCCCTCTCCAGCCATCAAAAGTAACGTGGATCATATCCTTCTTGATATCACCAACTGTGGCACAACAAATCAACTGTGGATTTTTCTTATCAACTGCTTCGAGTTTCTGTCCGACTTGAAACAGGTTAGTCCTAGGGCCTGTTGGTTCTTTCTGGAATATCTTTGAAGGTGCCATTTCAGCCCCATTGAGAGTTTTCAACAGGAACATTGGCCAAGAACTGGCATTCATACGAAAACCTAAAATTACGGAAGGGTTAGCACACATAACAATCGCTGAAACTGATGATGGTAAAATTCTATTAACCCGACGCCACGTGTTAGATCAAAAAAATGTATTTGTACTTACGTATTTCGATCTCCTGAACAAAATATTCAAGTGAAATTTTTGGCTGTTTCAACTGGTTTCGGAGATATAGCCCGACGAGGACAGGAAAAACGGGGTTGACGCATATGCTTTTTTCTCAGAAAATTCCGCTCAAAATTCCTCCTTTCTATCAGCACAATATACACATTCTATATCACTTTTCGATGCGCGTTCTACTGTTTTGCTAACCTCGAATTCTTATCACGATTTATTTTTTAGAGTCTTGTAGTGAAAAATGCTTATAATTTGGTTTAAAAGTGATGGAGAATGTGGAATCAGGTGTGTATATCATGAAAGAAAGAGGAATTTCAAGTGAAATTGGCTGAGAAAAAAGCATACACGTCAACACCGTTTTCCTGTTTTTGTTCAGGAGACTCAAAAGTACATGCAAAAAATGTTTATCCAGTGTGTGGCATCAGGTTAATAGAATTGTAACCAGATGACATTTACCAAGTGGTGGCTGGAGCATTCCCCCTGACTTCTCGCAGTGCCCAATAGGATGAATCTCACTGGAGTCTACCAGCCTCCAAAAATCATTCTTGTTATCACTTCCGTCCAGTCTTAACCTCAACCTTGGACCGAGTATGCTAATCACTGTAGCAATGCAAGTTGAAGTGACATTTCGTGGATCCAGAGCCTCCAGTTTCATGCCAACTTTGAAATCATTCAAAGGAGGACTTGAAGTTTGCTTGAAGCAATTCGATGGTGCTGGGGAGCTGTTTGTTTCACGTAGATATTCGGCCCAATCGAAAGGTTGATATGTCTCATACTGAAATGGTCCCGGAGAACCCTCCAAAGGTGTGGTAGGGGCTATTGCGGCTACTCGCGAGTTTGACACTTCCTTCTTTTGGTGCTTGTTCATGCAGTAGGTCGAGCAAAAGTCTTTGGAAGGCGTGTTGTTGCCTCTTATCACGTTATCACACTGTATGCAGGCTCCTTTGACGTAGGCCTTGCGGAACTCGGCGAGACATGTCTCCGAACAAAACTCTTTCTTGCCGTTTGTGGTTGGAAAAACGTATTTGAGGGGGAGCTTCGTTTCGTTACACCAGGTACAGGAAATTATTTTCTTGGGCGGTCTGCCAGGGCCCCTGACTTTTGGAGTAGCCGTACCGTTGTTTGACATGTTTTTGTTCAATTACCTGCATAAATATTCATGAACATTTGAGTTGTGCAGGATGCACTGTCATAATACCGGTGACGGTGTGTTATTTTCCAATATTACATGGCCTCAATTTGTTACTAATCGATTGAACAGTACATTTCCGCTCTATAATTTACCTGATTCACGGGAATTTTACGTAAAACACCCAAATTCAGAACGTCACGTCCATTAAGTCAAATTTATCAAAATGTCAACAAGCAAAAAAACAAACGCGCTGCGCTTGGCAAATTTCAAATGACAGTTGACAGTGAATATTGACAGTCTGGGATATTACGCAGTGTTCTCAACTATTTCAACGAGGCAATTTTTAGCAAATCAAAGCGATAAACACATGCTTATGATCTCAGAACTAGTTAGCGTTCGTATATTGGAAGGATACGACATTTTGATTGTTTATGCGCTCCATTTTTGGGAGCAAAGATTGATTGTCACTGGACAGTGATTAAAAAAATACTCGTGACGAGAACTTCTAACTTCCGCAAATCAACGTAAATAATTAGTTGCTACATATATACCATAATTAAAATTTTCCACAGTAGAATTCTGAGGTGTTTTCGAGCGCTCTCATATTCAGAACGTATCCGTCTTCAATTAAATTCATTCAGTCTTGCCTAGAAATGATAACTTTATATAAACTATGAAACTTATTCAAGATGATTCAAAAGTCATAGGGAAGAATATCGACCGATGAGGGCGCTAGTGGTGGTCAAACTATATCCACCATTTTGAAATAGTTACTTCATTTACATTTATGAAATAACGCGCTAAACTAAAATACAGTCATCAGTTGCCCTCGCTAGACAAGATTTTGGTGGTTATATCGCTATATTTTCATTGTACGAAATTTTCTCTCGTGAAGGTTAATACAACTGTGTTCATGATGCTTTGAATAGCCGCACAATACTATTCATTGGAGGTAAACATAGATGAATTGTTTCAAAATATGATAATAATTGTTCCAGGACATTTTTTAGTTTCAGTGTAGTGTTAGTGAACCACAGAAGCTTTTATTACATGGATGGTGAAATGCGCCATAACTTCGCCTAAAAATAGACAAACAGACTTACCAGGTAACAAGAAATCATCTCCTTTAAAATGCAAGGAACACACTGAAGCCGCTCTTGATGGTGATTTATGCAGTTTCAGTTTAATTCCGTAATGTTTTCCACCAAAGATATATTTTCCTTTGGAAACGTGTGGAAAGACAACTTTGGATTTCGGTTCCTAGAGTTGCGGCAACTTGGCACCAAACACTTATACGGCTCACTGAGCGATCTGCATCCATGATTGTTTGATATTATTTATCAAAAAAACTACAACTTCAGATGAGATTTCCTAAATGAACACCAGAGAACTCAATAAATTCAAACACAAAAAATGGAAGCCGTTTGTTTGTCAAATTATAGCAGTGCGTTATATTTCCGCCAGACGTCGCATAAAATTATGAACTTCCCAATAATCACATTGGGTTCGATACGTTTTCGTCTATTTCCTGAAGTCATGTGTATTTTATGTTCCTATTTCAGGGAGAAGAGAGAATGAATTCGACACCTTTGTCATTCATTCAATTTATTGTTTGATTCGAAGTGGTGTAATCGACACAGAATAATTTAAGTACGATACAGAAGCGAATCCAATGACATATTCAGCCACGTCTTTCCATAGTGCACCAATGAGGGCGTACAAAAATATTTTATTGCTTTTGCAATAGAAGACAAGATTAATCCTCTTGCTGAAAAGAGACGTGAATTGTGGATTCAGGCAACTAGAAGAGCAGATTTAACTTCTGATGCGTTGGAATGGGCAAAGGTGTGTTCAAAACATTTTGTAGGAGATATTTTCAAAGAATCTAGGAAACATAGGAAACATAATTTTTACTTTTTTTTCATTTTAGGCAAGCCGACTGCACTCAAAGATGTTGACAATATAGACTGGGTACCGAATCAATTAATTTCCTACAAAACAAATATCAATGCAATTCAAAGCATCCAGAGATTGAATCGTAAGGAGCAGCGTAATAAAAATGAAATCGCAAATATTCCAGTTGATTTGGATGAAGTTGAGGATCAAATTGAAGATGATTTTTTGTGTGAATAATAATCCAGCTCTCCAAAACTTGAATATTATTGATGAGCAAAATCAAACTCTGAATGATATAAATTCACCAGTTGAAGAAGTGGAACATGCACGAAACTCTGATGAACACCTATGTCCAGATATTGATTTCGAGTTGCAGAATTGTTATCGTAAAATCCAACATCTCCGGGAAACTCTGCAGACTTATTCATTCGCATTGGAAAGTTTAAAGCATAATTCATCTGAATGCCTTTTTTATACAGGATTACCATATGAAAAGATGGTTGTGGTTTTATAATTTTGTAGAGCCTTATACATAACATACCCTGAATCTGTTCTTTCAAAATTATTATTTATTAAAGTACATTTTCAGTATTCTTTTCACAAGCTTCACTCCAATCCCCAAATTTCAATAAATAAGGATCACATCCATTACTTTTCTTCAGCTTCTCTAAATATCTCTGGACATCCATAGACAAGGTGTTGAAATAATCATTTTTATCAGCCATCTCACATACAATTCCCTTGTAGACAGGAAGAATAATGAATATAGACATTTATATATGTCAGGTGCACTAAGGGTATACCCGTAAATTCTTCATAATTACGATCATAATCTCATCAAATTACCATTGTTGCTTATGAAAGTACGGTTTGTTTGTCCAGCAGGCTGATTGACAGTTGTCTTGTGACGTCACATGCCCGCGGTCTAATTTGACACTTGTCATTTTTCAACCAATGGTAAATCCGCAGAAATATTAACCTTAATTCCGACGATTCCGATCGCTATCTACTTGAACTTGAATATTTCTTCACAATGCTACCTGTGATAAAGGACCAGTCGGAATTCGAAACCATTATCAAGTAAGACAAACCATTTTTCTATTCTTCAGAATTGATTCATTTCATATCTTTCAAGGGCACAGAACCTTTCCGTTGTCCATTTCCAAGCAGAATGGGTAGAGCAGTGCTCCCAAGTCAACGAACTATTAGAAGCCCTCTCTTCCCGAGATGAGTACCGTAACACGAAATTTTACTCCTGCCCCGCAGAAGACCTGCCTGATGTATGTTATAAATACAATATTGAGGCTGTACCCATTGTGATACTGTTTCGATCTGGAAATGCAGTTGAAACTGTCCATGGAGCAGATTCCTCTAAAATCACCGACGCAATTGCCAAAGCAAGCTCCTCAAGCGGAGAGGGAACAGTTAGTACTATGTCATTAGAGGATAGATTGAAATCTCTCATCAACAAGTCAAAAATCATGCTCTTCATGAAGGGTGATAGAAAAATGCCACGTTGTGGGTTCAGCAGACAAACTGTGGAAATATTGAACGACATGGGGTAAGCAAAATTATCAAACGCTCAAGGGCAAAGATAAGCTATAAAATTTTTAGAGTTCCATATGAAACATTCGATATTTTGAGTGATGAAGAAGTGCGTCAGGGCTTGAAGAAATATTCTGATTGGCCAACATACCCCCAACTTTATGTGGCTGGTGAACTGATAGGAGGTCTGGATATCATCAAAGAAATGTTGAATTCTGGAGAACTTGGACCAACCCTCAAATCATGAATAGCTAAAATATCTGTAGATTTTGTCTTCCGGTATTACTTGTATAATTATCTCATTGTATTTTCAGTTGTTATTTCTTTTGAATTATCTCTAATATAGACAGGTACCTATTTATACCTATGATTTTTCATATTCATTAAAATATTTGTGACAGCTGTTGGTTGTGAAGGACCATGGTCTTATAATAATTTCAATTCGTCAAGTTCACTTGCTTGTATGTAAATCATTTTTAGTCCTAAGCAAACATTGAGTTGAAAAAATGATAATCATAACATTATTTCCAAAGAATTGATAAGCTGTTTGTGAATGTAATAAACAAATGATTTCAGAATTTGTAGCCTTGAATTAATGTGAAAAATCCTCTGGTATCAAAGTCCTTTGAGCGAATAACCATCTAAGAGAACATCAAGGCAATATTTCTGTCTAAAATATCCAGGGAAAATGTGTGGAAGTTAACAATCAGTTTTGAAGGATGATGAAATATCATTGCAACCTAGAAAGTTTCCTTTTAGAATACTGAATGATAATTAGATAGAAGTCTGCACTTGTGAAGAAAGTACACTTGTGCTTCATGTACATTCCTTGCTGAGTGGTATTAGTGGACTTCCAATCTCTATATAATTAATTAACTTTATTAGAACCTATTGTAAAAATTAAGCATGAAAACTCGTAAAATATGTGGGTCAAAAAATGAAATCAAAAAGGCACTCAAATCCAAACAAAAAGTGGATTTTGGTTGAAGAAAAATATTTTGAATTTAATTCATCAAAAAATAGTATCGACATATAAAATTTTCATCATTAAATTGAAATTTATGACAAAATATGTATCAAGTTGACTGTACTCACTCTCTTGTAATTTTTTGGTTTCAATGTAATTTTTTCCACAAGTTTTTGTATCAGGTTTAAAGGGAATAGATGATAAATTATTTATAAAAGAAAGTATTTAGGTCCATTCGCATAAGGTCATAACAACAAAATGGCAAAAAAAACGATTTTATAGTATAGATTGTGGTAGTGGTCTCGGTAGTGTAGTGGTTAGCATATCTGCCTATCAAGCGGAAGGCCGGGGTTCGAATCCTCGCCTGGTACCGTGCTGGGTAATCGCACGTTAAAAAGGAAGGCCTCGTTGATCCATTGCTCGCACAAGTTTCGACTTGTGAGGGTTGACGTTCGTCAGCTGGTTAACGAAAACGAACAATTTTTAGATAGACTGAATCGAAATCTTTCAACTGTTATAGTTAATATGAATAATCGAATTTGGAATGAAGTTCAGGGCAGATTATGGATGATATCAAACGAATAAATTTAAATGTCTTCATTTTCTAGATTCAATAAAAAAAAAATTCACAAAAATACAGTGAGCTCATGATAATGTAATTTAAATATTCAAAAAATGAACAATTTGTTCAGGCCAGCCTCAACTCACCTACACTGTAGGTTGACGGACTAACACCTATTAGAAAACAACTACTCCCCCTGGCTAATACCACGAAGGGCATTGGATTACATCCAACAGGTGTTGTGGGATTCTTCACAGAAGAAATTCCACATATACTCTTGGCGTTACACCACCAGAATTGATTTTCAATTATTGGGACGGGACACAATTGCAGACCGGTTTCGGGCTATTTGGCCTCTCGTCAGTGCAAGGCAGTGCCATCATCAACATAAGTTGATGACTTCCCATAATTAAAAATCATACTCGAGTGGAGTATCTTCCCTAGACCTAAGCTGATACAAACAACTAGCAAAATAGCCGTTGCTGCGCCATCTGCCCATAGACTAGGTACTAACCAAGAGCATATCCGCATGGCCCCAATTCCTCGTACAAGGAAAATACGAATAAAACAAATATTCATGGGGATGCTTGAAGACTGGCTTTAAATCATATATTCAAAAAATGAACAATTTGTTCAGGCCAGCCTCAACTCACCTACACTGTAGGTTGACGGACTAACACCTATTAGAAAACAACTACTCCCCTGGCTAATACCACGAAGGGCATTGGATTACATCCAACAGGTGTTAGTGTGGGATTCTTCACAGAAGAAATTCCACATATACTCTTGGCGATACACCACCAGAATTGATTTTCAATTATTGGGACGGGACACACTTGCAGACCGGTTTCGGGCTATTTGGCCTCTCGTCAGTGCAAGGCAGTGCCATCATCAACATAAGTTGATGACTTCCCATAATTAAAAATCATACTCGAGTGGAGTATCTTCCCTAGACCTAAGCTGATACAAACAACTAGCAAAATTGCTAGGGAAGATACTCCACTCGAGTATGATTTTTAATTATGGGAAGTCATCAACTTATGTTGATGATGGCACTGCCTTGCACTGACGAGAGGGCAAATAGCCCGAAACCGGTCTGCAAGTGTGTCCCGTCCCAATAATTGAAAATCAATTCTGGTGGTGTATCGCCAAGAGTATATGTGGAATTTCTTCTGTGAAGAATCCCACACTAACACCTGTTGGATGTAATCCAATGCCCTTCGTGGTATTAGCCAGGGGAGTAGTTGTTTTCTAATAGGTGTTAGTCCGTCAACCTACAGTGTAGGTGAGTTGAGGCTGGCCTGAACAAATTGTTCATTTTTTGAATATTTGATTTAAAGCCAGTCTTCAAGCATCCCCATGAATATTTGTTTTATAATGTAATTTGTAAATACATTTCATTTCTGTCTGTGTTAAAAATTATAGAACTAGCAGCTGTTCCCCAAACTGTGATCAAATACTCTCATTTTCAATGAATCAAACTGAAATAGATTAGTTTGCGGGACATACAGGTCTATTCCGTAAAACGCCGTTAATGAACGATCCGTTATAAACGACTGTCGGTAGCCAGCTCCATAGGATTTGACACATATATCGTTAATTTAACGATTATCGTTGGATAATGACATCGCTATGAATTACAGAATAGACCTGATAATTCCTTTCTTATATAAAACACTGATATCTGGAGATATATTTGTTCCCAATTTTTCAAAATTATATTTCTAGTATTCAAAGTTCCCAAAAACATAATTTCATGTCATCTTCATTCAATAAAAATTCCATCCAGAGAACATTCATTAACTGCACAAATAACACTCCAAATTTCCTGACATTTGAAGTTCAAACCATGATTTTAAAAAGTGGATTTTCGTCAAATACATACAGCAATGAAATGGAAATTCATACAGAAAAGAGGAGCATAAAAATAAAAAACAATATTTATTATACATTAATAATTATTTTTTCAAAAAAGGTACAACCACAATATGATTCCTTGCCGACTTCACTACAGTCCATCTACCAAACTTGTGCTCCCTACCAGTAGCAATAACTAAAAAACTACCATCAGAAGAAAAACTCAAACAATTAACAAATCCCTCTACAGGTATTTCCACAATGCATTTACACGTTTTCAAACTGTCCTCTATTTTCCAGAGCCTCACTGTGCCGTCCTGGGAACCAGAGGCTACCAGATCAGTATTCACTAGAGCTCCTACTGCACTGATCATATAAGGCTGAGAGTTGCTGGGATCAACCCCGTGGGCCTTCTCTATAACACACAGAGGTTTCTTCCTCATCATACTCCACACACACAGTTGTCCATCGTCACCGCTTGTAATAAAACTTTGTTCATTTATGAGCTTTACATTGTCGATATTACCAGAGTGTCCGTTGAATATCAACTGCGACTCTTCTGGCACTTTCCACATCCTAAGGTCTCGTCCACCACTGGAGACCAGTCTATCTTTGTACAAAGTATCCACTGCAGATATGGGACTCTCGTGTCCAAGCAGGGTGTCTACGTACATCATCTCGTCCAGATTCCATACGTATATTGACCTATCTTTCGAACTGGAATATAAAGTATTAGAGTCCCTTTTAAAGCACAATCCTGTTATTGCATTTTTGTGGCCTAACAATTTGGACACAAACTTGAGGGACTTTGGATTCCACAAGAACACCTCCTTAGATTCTGTTCCTACCGCTAAATACTTTTGGTCTGAAGAAATGGCTATGCTGAGAATTTTACTACTATGCCCCACAATTGCATCTGGATTTGGACTCTTCACAAAAGGTATGATACCTACTTTTTTATGTTCTGATAGGGAATATTTGATTACCACTCCGTCTTTACTTCCAGAAAACACAAATTTATCATCTGAAGAAACACACATACACGTTATACTATTCCTCTGTTCTCGACTCTTCAGTATTTTTATATGCTTTTCATCTACGCCTTTGTATTTGTCTGCTACCGTCAACCTCAACCGCCCTGTCTCTTTCAAGTAGTCTTCATTTAGTCTTTTCGAAATAACACTTTCATCTATCTCATCCTTTTCTAGTCTAGCTCGTTCTGCTTTTTCAATTTCCTCCAAGTATACCTTTGCCAATCGAACCTTCTTTTCTTGGGCAGTTTCGTTTTCATCCTCTGATGAATATACTTCTGCGGTTTTGTCATTATCCAAGTCTTCATCCTCGCTACTGGTGATTTCTTCAGTTTTCGAACTTTTGGGTTTGGAATTTAGCTTACGTTTCTTGTTTTTATCTGTGGAGAACTTGGCACGCTTTATACCGTTTACTTGTTTGCCTTTGAGAAAGAACGACATATTTAATTGTAGTAATCGGAACAAAATCTAGAAATCAGAGATACACTGATACACACGTGAAAACATTATAGGTTATGTTTTCAGTAGACATCTGCCATTAGGGTTGTCATTCGGTCTCTGTCTGTGCCTGTGCACAGAATATAGGAACTCCACAGAAGCGAAAGTAAAGTCGACATCTTTGATGTTGAGGGGGCAAATTTTAGTAACCTTGAAATTATATGTTGAGTGGAATCATGCTTCGCGCACTGAGAAAAGTTGCTATATTCACCATTAAAAAATGAAACTTGCTACACGCTACACACAGAAAATCAATCCAACAAAACATCAGTACTTCATGAAGGTATAAACGGTTGAATGTTTTGATGAATAATTTGAAGAGGCATCCTTTAATTTTCTACAAGTTATCCAATCATCATTAATAAATGAAAGACCCTTACATTTTGGGTAGAGTAATTAACACACACAAGTGACGTGACAAGCATCATTCATATTGGCTGCGATCGGGCAATGTGGCTTTCATTCGCTTCCATATAGTTCTGGATTTCTGTGGTCTGGGTCCCTATTATTCTTTAAGATGCCTAGGAAACCCTGGTGTATCTACTTATACCTGAATAACTTTGGGATAAACTTGGCGAAAACCGATTTCTGAGATCGCGAAAGCTTCAGATCGCTATTGTAGATGGCGATCAGTCATATACCATATGAAGCTTATTTTTCAGTAGAGAGGAATGTGCAACCGAATATTCTACCACTGTTTATTATTTGCCTACTGAGATTTTGACAGCCCTGACAGCCAATCAAATGTGTTTCAGAAAACGTGCATGTAACGTGGAAACCTACCATTAACAACATGTCAATACTGTCACTGTCACCTGCTACCTCTACAAGTTTTTAGTGTTTTTATATCAGTTTGTAAGACTGGACTTTGATTCCGAGAAAATTCACTTTGCCCATTCACCTGAGAATGTACGACAAAGTTCATGCTAGTGTATAGACCATATTAGTTAGGTTAGGATTTCAATTTGGCGCGAGGTCCAAGTTCAAAAAATTTTACATGGGGACCTTATGGAGGTTTGAATTCAATGCGGAACCACACAGTCTGGAAAAAAATGTTAGCTCTCAAACAGCTTGTGCCAGATACCCTCATCATTTCTTAATGTATCTATCTCAAAATATCATTGAAATTTCCTTTTATAAATTTTTTATATTGAAATGGAACTAGTGATGTCCAAGAAATTTTCTATTGTCGTAGATTAATTCAGGTATACATGACGTCACATCTGTCAAGAAATTCCACTCCCAACCCCAACCTAAAACTTGATCGTTTAAAAACAATCGACATTATTTTCATTCAGTGAAATGATTGAAATGAAAAGAAATTCATATTATTTAAATTAAATCTGAGGGAGCTTCATATCCCAAGCCAAACTCAGACAACCTTCTGTTCCACTGTAATTATTACTTCATAACCTGAAGTGAAGTAAAATTATCTGCAATAAATGATTAATTTCATGACGATTGGAAATGGGCATACAGAGTTTGTTATGGACTGCGTTTTGATGAATTGAATAATTGTTAATTGACTAGTTCAAATGTACTATTTTTGTTTGATAAGATGATCATGTGAGGAAAAAAGTCAGTTTTTGACATAATATAATAGATTGAAAAGTCAAAATAGATATCTTATTTTTTGCCGTAAAGATAAGTATTCAGCCGAAACATTGGTCCTTCTACGCCTTGAACGTCATTTTGAATCAGTACCCATTCAATTTTGCCTGAACGAACGGTATTCAAAATGTCTCTCGAAGAAAACGCCCCGAGGAAATCCAGCAGAGTCACTGCTGGAGTACCGCCGATCAGATACAGTCCTAACCATAGTAATTCAGTTAAAACCTCAAAGTCTAGTTCAACAACAAGTCGGAAGTTGAAGGAAATCGAATTGAAAAAGCTGGAAGCGATTAATAAATTGCAAAAAGAATTCGAACAAAGAGAACTGGATAGAAAAGTAGCTGTTCTTGAAGCTCAAGCTTCAGTAGAGGCGGAAAAGGTGATTGAAAACGAAAGTATCACAAGCAGAACAAGAGGCAAAAGTTCAAAATCGCACGATACCAGATCATCAGCAGATTCCAAGGAAGAAATTCCAACTGCATACGAGAAAGTAAATTCTTGGCTGTTTGAAGAACGATCATTGTTATATCAAAGATCACTAGAAGAAGAACACATTATTCACACCATACCAACTGAAGAGCAAGTGGTTAACTCGACGACAGCAGAAGTTATTAAAGAATTCACAACCGCCACTAACGCAATGACGAATGCTTTCAAATCTCTAACTCTCAATGGTTCCAATAATGAAACACAAGTAAGATCAGTCAGACACGCACTTGGTTCAGAACTTCCAATATTTGATGGCAATGTGGAAGAGTGGCCCATGTTTATCGCTCTCTACAAAAGATCTACCGAAACATGCCATTTTTCTGACGAAGAAAATATGTTACGTCTTCAAAAAGCTTTGAGAAGTGAGGCCATGGATGCAGTCAAATCATTATTTGTTTCTCCAGATAATTTGAATACCATACTTCATACACTAGAAACTAGATTTGGTCGACCAGAATTCATTATAGATTCGATGATGAATAAAGTTAAACTGTTGCCACAAGTGAATAGTCGTTATCCAATGTCTTTCATAAAGTTTTCGAATTCTGTTCTGAATCTAACAGTCACTGCCCAGTCATTAAAGATGGAAAGTTACATTAACAATCCTCAACTTCTAAATCAACTTGTATGTAAGTTACCAGAACACCTACAATTCCAGTGGGCAAGGGTCGTCATTAGCAAAAAGAAAAATATTCTAATGCCAACTTTGGTAGAATTTTCTGAGTGGCTACAGGAAGAAACTCTAGCTGCAAATTTATTATACAAGCCCTCAACATCAAGCAATACTTTAGCTGACCGGTACACAGAGAAAAAGTTCAGAAACACAGTATGTGTTGGATCAGAAAAATCTTTCAAAGGAAAATTTTGTACCTTCTGTTCAAAGCTTAACCATTCTCTATACTATTGTAGACAGTTCTTAGCTCTCAATACAGACGATAGGTGGAAGTGGGTGAAAGAACAGAAAATTTGTTTTTCATGTCTGAGTTCTTCTCATCGTATCTTCAACTGTAAAAATAAAAAGAAATGTGGAGTGCAAAGCTGCGATAAGTACCATAACAGTTTACTTCACCCAGAATGTGCTCCAAATCTAAGCGAATTTCCAGAAGAACATAACTTGCAAATTCAAAAGGATTCATCTGACAACGAAGAAAAGGGAGAGGATCCTGAAAAGTTGCTGACATGTTGCATAGATGAACGCTTACTTCAAGTGAAGTCTGAATTCCAAACTATTCTTCTTCGAATTCTGCCCATAACTGTCATAGGAACAAAGAAATCGGTCGAAACATTTGCGCTTTTTGATGAAGGTAGTACGATAACATTAATGGACTCAAGACTTGCTAACGAAGTGGGAGTAGATGGTTTTGCTGATCCTTTGAAAATTTATTGGACAAATTCCTCATCATACACCGACAATACTTCAAAGAGAGTCAACATTAAAGTTAGAGGAAATTTGAATGAAAACACATATGAACTCTCTAATGTCCGCACCGTTTCAAATTTACATCTTCCGGTTCAAACAGTAGATGTAGGAAAGCTTGCAGCAAAGTGGAAACATTTAACTCAAGTTCCACTATCATACTTTCGAGATGCAAGGCCTTTATTATTGATTGGACAGGATCACATTGACTTGACCATTGCAAGGGAAGTGATACAAGGTCCATCAAACGCTCCAGTAATTTCAAAAACCAAATTGGGATGGGTAGTCCATGGTAATTTGGCTCAATTTCGAGACAGAGTTGAACCTGAGTACTCTTTGATTTGTTACACCGATGAAACCAGCCAAGAAGATGAAGAGTTGAAGGAGTTGATAAAAGAATCTATATTTCTTGACAATTTAGGAGTAGAAAATGAAAACAAGAAAATGTCAACCAAAGAAAACCAAAAAGAACTCCAAATGATGAAAGAGAGTTGTCGACAGCTGAAAAGTCAGCATTGGCAAATTGGCTTGCTGTGGAAGTCGGAAATGGTTACTTTACCTGAGAGTAGGAGCACGGCGTTGAACAGATTATACACAATGGAAAAGAAGATGTCAAAAGACAGCCAGTTTGCAGAAAAGTATTGTGAACAAATTGATGCTTTCATTGAAAAGGGCTATGCAAAACTCTTAACAAATGAGGAAGCTGCTATCTCTAAAAATAGAACTTGGTATTTGCCCCATTTTGCGGTGAATCATCCAAGCAAACCTGACAAGTTTCGTTTTGTATTCGATGCTAGAGCGAAAGTTAATAATACAAGTTTGAATGAAAATTTATTGAAAGGTCCAGACTTGTTAAACTCGCTAATTTATGTCCTGTTTAATTTTCGTCAAAATCGAATAGCTGTAATGGGAGATTTGGAAGAAATGTTTCTGCAAATACAAATTAAGCCAGAAGATCAAGATTCACAGAGGTTTTTATGGCGGGGAAGAGATAGGAGAGGCCCTATTCTGACATATCAAATGAGGAGTATGATATTTGGTGCAATCTGTTCTCCAAGCTGTGCGATTTATGTAACCCGTCAAAACGCCAAAAAATTCGAGCAAGAATGTCCTAAAGCCGCCAATGCTATCGAAAAATCTCATTACATGGACGACTACTTGGATAGTTTCGAAACCGAACAAGATGCTATCGAAGTAGTTAAAGGAGTCATTAATATACATAGCTATGGGGGATTTTAAAATGAAAAGTTGGATCAGCAATTCATCCCAAGTTATACAACATGTACCAGCAGAATTACGATCTAAGAACATCACCGACTTTGATATTGAAAAGTGGCCCACATTTGAGAGAATCCTTGGACTAATATGGAGTCCCAAAAATGACCATCTGAGCTTTTCAGAGAAATTCCTAATCAAGCATCGAGAACTTCTTGTAGGTAGTACCGTTCCTACAAAAAGACAAGTCATAAGTGTGGTAATGTCTGTTTACGATCCACTTGGTCTTTTATCTGCATTCACAATACAGGCGAGAATTTTGATGCAAGAAATATGGTCTGAAAAAATTGGATGGGATGAGAAACTGAATCCTCAACTTTTCCAAAAGTGGAAATTATGGATAGCAGCGCTTCATAAAATCAGAAGTTTGGAAATACCTCGATGGTATGGCTTCAGTAGTTACATAATTGATATCCAGTTGCATACATTCAGTGATGGAAGTGAAAAGGGATATGCCTCCGTATCGTACTTCAGAATGAAAGATTCGAATCAGAAAATTTCAACTACACTGGTAATGGCAAAGTCAAGAGTAACTTCGTTGAAGCCAATAACTGTTCCCAAGATCGAACTTCAAGCTGCCTTACTTGGATCTCGTTTGGCAAAAGCTATCGAAAATGGACATAGCTTAAAATTGAATAGTAAATATTATTGGACAGACTCAAAAATCGTTCTGAGTTGGATAAAATCGCCTCCAAAAAACTACAAAACATTTGTTGCCAACAGGATAAGTGAAATATCAGATATGTCTGATCCTAAGGATTGGTACTGGCTTCCAACAAAAATGAATGTAGCTGACGATGCTACACGAGGCCGTTGGGATATGGAAAATTACAGAAATTGGTTTAATGGACCGGAATTTCTCATGGAAGAAGAACAATTCTGGCCTAAAACTGAAATAATTACTGTGAACACTGAGATTGAGAGGAAAAATGAATTTGTAGGCCTCTGTGAAGCAATTGAGTATAGAGTTATTGATTTTACAAGGTTTTCTAACTATTTACGTCTGATTAGAGCTTTCGCGTGGGTTCTACGATTCATCCGTATTCTCAAAATGAAAATTGGACTAATTCACAGTGAAACTTACCCGGAAGAATTAACAGCAAATGAATTCCATTGTGCAGAGAAGAAACTCATCAAACAGGCCCAAGAAGAGATCTTCACAGAAGAAATACAGACGTTGAGTCAAAATAAGAAACTCCAAAGAACAAGCCGCCTATTCAAATTGAATCCGATAATTGATAAAGACAAAATTTTGAGAATTAGTGGAAGACTTGATGCAGCTGAACACCTGGATTTATCTTTGAAACAGCCTATACTATTGGATCCAAAGCACTGGATGACAAAATTACTCATTCGGCATTATCATAATCAAAATCATCATCAAGGTAGAGAACAAATTTTAAATAACTTGAGAAGTATGTTTTGGATAATCAATGCAAGATCAGCAGTCAGAAGTTATGGTGCAGCTTGCATAATATGTAAATCCAAAAATGCCAAAGTTGAAACTCAACAAATGGGGCAAATACCTGAATGTCGAATAACGATGCAAGTGAGAGCATTTGTGATTACAGGAATGGATTACTTTGGTCCAATAACTGTAACAATTGGCCGGAGAAGGGAAAAAAGATATGGGGTGATTTTCACCTGCATGTCAACCAGAGCAATCCATTTGGAAATATCCTCTTCCCTTACAACAGACTCCACAATTATGGCAATTAGGCGATTTATATGTAGAAGAGGTAGCCCTTCTTCGATTTATTCCGACAATGGAACAAATCTATGTGGAGCTGAAAAAGAAATGCAATCAGCTATACAAGAAATGGATGCAAATTTATTCCAGTCCTTCTGCTGTGTTCGCCGTATAGAATGGTTCAGAAATCCACCAGCAGCCAGTCACATGGGCGGAGTGTGGGAAAGGATGATACGAAGTGTTAAAAATGCCCTACGAGTAATTCTGACTGAACAGAACCCTAAGGAAGAAGTTTTGAACACTCTTCTTGTAGAAGTGGAATACACTGTGAATAGTCATCCACTCACTTATGTTTCTACAGATTCTGGAGATGAAGAGTCTTTAACACCCAACCATTTCCTCATTGGTAAATCGAATATAGTTACAGCTCCGGGTGTTTTCACAGATGAAGATCTCCATCTGAGAAAACAATGGCGTATTTCCCAAAAATTCGCAGATCAATTTTGGAGAAGATGGCTACGAGAATATGTTCCAACTTTGGTAAAAAGAAGCAAGTGGCAACATAGCAGAAGTAATGTTTCTGAAGGCGATATTGTGCTGATTGCAGATGAGAATTCTCCAAGAAACATTTGGCCAAAAGGCAAAATAGTACGCACGTTTCCTGGCCGAGACAACAAAACAAGAGTTGTTGAAGTAAAAACAGCAACAGGACTTTTTCGACGGCCAGTTACAAAAATCGTTTTACTTTTAGCGAAGTAGTTTTATTGCGAGGGCCGGAGAATGTTATGGACTGCGTTTTGATGAATTGAATAATTGTTAATTGACTAGTTCAAATGTACTATTTTTGTTTGATAAGATGATCATGTGAGGAAAAAAGTCAGTTTTTGACATAATATAATAGATTGAAAAGTCAAAATAGATATCTTATTTTTTGCCGTAAAGATAAGTATTCAGCCGAAACAGAGTTGAACAGAGTCTTTCGTCTTGACATTTGGAAATTTTGATGCAGGATTGAAAATCATTAAGGGCAAGGTGAAAGCAAGCAGGTGGAAGAAGAGCTATGATATCAAGGTGAGTTTTTATACAAGGTGAGAAGCTGATATGTTCACGAAAACATGACAAGTATGTGGCTACTCTCAACTGAATTGGATTCGGTTATAACATGAGCCATATTCCTATAAGTCAACTTCGGAAACTGCTAATGTTTATCATTTTATTTACAGGTGTTATGGAACTTCAAATATGAAATTGAAGCCTGTACCTGCACCAAAGGACAGTTTGTATGTCAACTTATAGCTTGTGTGCTATTTATTACATGTGTACTCCAATATTGTATGTGCTTGTATGTGGGTTCCTCGAACAACAGAAGTCGCAGAACCGAATGAAATAACAACAAAGAATTTGTTTGATCCATTGGAAGGGCCAAGACCCAGCAAGGAACAGCTTGATGAATTCAAAAATTATTTATAGACGGTGAACAGCAGTTGTGGTTAATGCAGGAAGACCAAAATGGGCAGACATATTCTTTCAACCACTCCACCTTGGCAGATAATTTCAAGAAAAGTGACATTTCATTCAGTGGAAATGGTGAATATATTGTCAATAAAGATCATAATGATTATGATCAAATTCAGGGGCAGCTACACTGTACTAGAAGAGACTTTTGTTACCTAGTTTTATGGACCACTGCGGATGTTGCCATTAGGAAAATTGAAAAGGATAAGAATTGCGAAAAAATATTCATAAACTGAAATACCAAGTTTTATTCGATTATATCATGTATAAAGGCCCATGATTGTATTGTATTCATTATTTTTTAATATATCTAAATTAATTTCGAAACTGTTTACTTACTGATAATGGAAAATGTGATAGTTCTTTATAATCAAAATAAACCATTCTTCACAATCATAATAATACATAGGTGAATAATGAAAGGCTATCGGCTGAATCTTTCATCCAGCACAGTCATATTATCACAGAAAATACATCAACTAGGATAATTTGTAAATATCAATATACCTCCAACACAATTGTTATTCATTTACTCAATGCAGTTACTGCTTTCATTTAGATTTTTTTGGATTCTGAGATGAATGATGGAACATGTAATGAATTGATTTGCTAATATTTTTATTAAAATTCATATTGAATTATATATTGCGCAATGATCGTAAATTAATTCATGTGCAGGAAGTACGTAAGCCTGCCGTTGGTAAATGAAAATGAATTGAGACATATTTTCATTTTACTTCTTGATGGGAGTTTTGCCATGATCTCACTTGAAGCGTTTTATGCATAAGAACCCAAGTTGAAGAAAAAAGGATTAGTAATAGTTGTTGGGATGCAATTGAATCGAGTGGCATGATCTAAATGGGGAAAATTCATTCTCAACTTTATAAGACTTATTAGTAACTGATCTTCTAGATATAATTCCTGAGATCTTCCACCCAAAGTAGTAATTGAACGGAAAATCTGATAAATATTTCAAAAGTGAAGTGAACATTTATTTACTTGGTAAACCATTGTATACATCAGGTCTGTTTTATTGATTGTGTGGAAAGGTTTGCCCTGCCACAGAAGGCACTGCAGACGTTTCATTGTGATCTTCGTTTTCTTTTCTCTCATCTGTTATTTCAGGGAATATCTGTGTGCGTGCTTCATGAGAAGGTGAAATGGGTACATCACTTCTTATATCATCACTTTTCCCTTCGAACTCTTTTAGCATGTTCATATTTCAAATCTACTTTTCTATCAGTTACACATAAATTCTTAACAGCCAAATTTTGAATCCATATTTTTGCTTCTATTTCATTTGTTGGAAATGCAAACATTTTGGAATTTCTTGGATGGCTATTGGTTACATCCAGGAGCAAAACTCTTTAAGCAAAACACTGCACTATTTTCGAAACAGAATAATTTTGTCAGCTTACTGCATTACTAGCTCTCCGCTCTCCTGATATAAACACGTCAATTTTAAATATCCCGCTAACTTTGTTGCCCCACCAGAATCCACCACTCATCAATCTAAGACATGCGTGCCATAAATTTTGCAATGCATTATTATATTTACAAATTCATAGAAAATAAACCATTTCTTTCAATTATTTTGCATCAGACAGATGGAGGAAACTTTATTCCACCCTGTTCATGCAAAAGCAGCTCTAAGGAATGAGATTGAATACCTGAAAAAAAGCGACAAAGTCGAAGAATTTTTAGTCCCATAAGATTTACATGGGAAATTAAATGACAGGTTTCCGTGATGGACCTGAGTTCGAATTTCGCGCTCGAAAAATCCTAACCTAACTAATATGGTCTATTGAAAGTGGTGGACTGTCTTGGAATTGGGGATACACACATCAGTTATGCAACGGTTCAAAATACGTATCACATCGATATTTCCTTTATTTGAACAAAACTTTGTTTTCAATATCTCATTGATAAGAGCTACAGATGTTTCCTCCTTCTATATAAGACTTTCGCTCAAGCTGAAACGAATAAAATTAGCTACAACGCTACATTCATGTTATTATTTTGGGGCGATTTGTTTTGTACTTGAAACACTTTTGAGTGTGAAGAAATAATTTGTTTTCATTGACAGCAATAAACGAATAAACCTCAAAGTTACGTCAATCTGACAAAACCGACATTTGACAGATTTTCGAAAATGCTCATATAACGCCCCCTATACAAAAATTAGAAAGCTTTATTTGTAATCGTCGATTGTTTTTCGCCAAGGAATTCTAAACAATATCGAATCACTAGATACAGCAGGGTTTCCTAGGCATCTTACTATTCTTGAATCACTCGCAGTTCTACGAATACGCTGTTGCTAAGCTGCGAAAGATCTGATTGTGATTGGTCTCTGCCTAGCAACGACGTATAAATTGTACGAACGTTTGGTTGAAGGATCGACCGCATGGACTGGCCCTAGAGAGAGAGGACTGCGGCACAGGGCACAGTGTAGGTAACAATCAGCATGGTCACTCGGCCATGCCGCCTTTGATATGAAAAAGTATCGAGACGCCATTTTGGGAGGTGCCGGTAAGAGGGCAGGACTCGCGAAATGGTTTTGGACAGGTTCGCACTCTAACTTTTCCGACGAGATAAATGTAGTCATGGTCTTGGTCTTGATGTTTCAAGAGACTTGCTCAGTCTTGGTCTTGATAATTTTGGCAATGGATCAAAATGCGTCTAGGAATTGAAATTTTCATTGAAGAATAATTTAGTGTTATACTACATTCGCTTGAAAAAGATACAGTGTATCGAAACATATCGCGAAGACAATAAATTTGTGGAAATTTAATCGTGGTTTAACTTATAGTGTCATCATTATATGAGCAAGAGAATAGTTTTGGTCTTGACACAAGACCGAGATCAAGACTTAATAAATAATTTTGAGACCAAGACTCGACTTTCGAGACTCTCTCCCAAGAGTCTTGGTCTCGAAAAAAAAATAATGAATTGAAATTCACTCAATATTAAGAAAAATATAATGGAAAATGTTATGGCAATTTATTTAAATCATTTTTTCTTCATATGGTAGGTTTTTAATTTTTGTTCACTCAAAATCAAAAATACATTTTTCAAAATCAATATTGCAGTTTTAGGCTTTACAACAAATCGGTGTATGTTTTAAGGTCGCAGCGGTCCTTATCTCCTACTATTGAAGATAAAAAAAATTAGACAAAGGTTATTTGGTTTTTATTTAAAATTTTTGGAAATATTTTTGATACTGCGCTGTTGTCACTTACAGCTAAACGTGGCAACAATTTTTTATTTTCAATAAATCATCCTGGTATTGATGCATACCTATTTGAATTAAATATTTTATTAATATTCTATACCTATCTTCAACTGTTTTTGAAATACCGACGGGTGAAAAGTGAGATTTTGTAATTTTCGGCAGCCTATTATCGGCGCTTTATTAACTAACCCTGTATATGAATTATTTTTATATTTGAAAATTGAACATAGAAGGTAGATAACATTTTTATTCATTAAAAAATATAGATACGGGTTACATGAGAAAACAGACAGAGCATTATGGATATCACATAGATACATACGCATATTGTAAAATAAAAATGTTATATATTAAAATTCAGAATTCAGGCAAAAAATAAGTACACAAAGGTAGGTTTTCAGGAACAAGAACATAATAGTGATATGATTTATTTTTAAACTTCCGGGAAAATTATTCAAAAAGTCCTCGACTCCGGCACACTTTATAAAATCACGGTATCAATACTAAATGAACCAAATGCAGATTGATGGAAGCTAGGAACTCATAATAATATTAAGATATTTGAGATATAATAACTACAGTGTAGGTACTTATAACGTAATGATTATTAAAATGTTTTTATAAAAGTTATAGTACTTTATTTATTCAATCTTTTGTTCGATTTTGACTGAATGCCACGTGACATATATATTAGAGCAAATCCACCAAAGAAATTGAATACAACAAACTATTATTATTATCATTATTAAAAAATGGGCATGAAAGGTACATTTTAAGCATATTTTTTCAATTATGCGCTGTACGAATAATAAGATTTTTTAAATCGCTGTTAAACCAAGAGTTAATGTAGAGTGAACACATATATTTGACTCTTTCTTTAGTGCGTTTCTTAATTCATTATTATTTGAGCCTGCTTGAAAAAAAAGACACTCAGATGATACCGAAGTAGCCTGAATAGATAATAATAGATCTTTTGCCATTTTGGATAATGTCGGAAATTTAATTTCATGTGCCTTCCACCATTCTAAAATATCTGAGACTTTTGGAGCACGTTTCAACTCTAAATACCCATTCATTTCATTGTTCCATTATTTTTGTTTTTTTTTCGAATAGAGACGAATACTTGATATCGTCATTACTCGAACTACTTGATCATGATGAATTTAATTTTGATTCATCTGCGACTGCTTCAACCTTAACACGACACCTATCCTTGTACATTTTTTCAAAAATAGCTATTGACTGGTCTTTCATTACCCTTCCCCATAATGTCATAAAAAATGTTTCGATTTTATGTCGAGGGTCGAGAATAAGAATACAGCAATAAACCCAATTCTTTTTTTGAATAATGCTTCATTAACTTTACTTTATAGTCTTTCGATTGCTGTTTTATTTTTTTTATTATGATATTCATTTATTCGGGTATGAATTTTGTCCAAGAGCATATTCAGGGCTATTCACTAAGCAGAGTTGTTATGGATAGCGACTAAAAATTGTCGTTATGTTCAAGGTCAGTTGCTAAGCGCGAAATTGGTATTCACTTTTCAAGTTAAGTTGCTACGACCAGTTGCTGTGAGTAGTGGTTCACAGGCAACTGCTTTAGATATCTTGTTAAGGAAAAACAGCTTACCACCGTCATTATGGCAAGTTATTATCAGAGTTGCTACGACGGTTAGCAACTGCGATAACCACTTTACTTAGTGAATAGCCCTGATTGAATGATAAAACTACCACGGGAAGTTTGGGATACTTTTCTCCACAAATAATGTTGACAATTGGTTGAAATGTTTTGAGAAAGCCGCAAACTTTTTCCAATAATTCCCATTCGTCGTCATTCAACCGATATAATTCGATTTTGTCAATATTTCGACTCAAAACATTTAGTGCCGGTTTTATTTCTATAGCAGTTTTAATCATTTTGTGAGTACTATTCCATCTGGTATGAACATCAATCTGAGGCGGAACAATTTTCTAGATTTTTCTGGAGCTGCTCAGAGTGATAGAAATTTTTTAAGGTTTTTCTGACTTTCATCACCGGACTAAATTCGTTTCTGCTATATGAATCACTATCAGAACTGTAAGAGTCATCTTCTTCCGAAATGAAGCTGTCTGAAAATTTGAAATATGAGAAAAACAACGAAAATGTTTATTTTCTTTGTCAAAACTGATTTTTTGCAATAGCTTCGAAATAAAAGTGGTATTAGAAGCCGCATTGTCAATGGTGATGCCCTGAACTTTTAAATTAAATGTTTTAAATTATATAGTCTGCGCCAAAGTATTTACAGAAATGTATTATCTTTGCCAGTATGCTTACCATTAGATGGTACAAAATCTAAAGCTGAGGAGTAAATGAGTGCAATTTCCAAGTGTCATCGATAAAATTTTTGGTAATTCCATAAAATGACTTATATGAACCTCCTGTCCAAGCATCAATGGTGAACGACACGGAATGTACATCTCTAAGAATAACTTTCAAGTTATTTTTCATCCTGTTATATTCTTCTAGAATCCGCCACCTAAATGTATCTTTCTTGGGATACTCCAAATGGAGATTAATTGCCTTGAAAAACTCCTGGGCTTCTGGGTCATCAAGAAAGTATTATTATTTATTATATTCGAAATACTTCGAGTAGTCAGATTTTTTTATTTCTGCAGTAGTCCCCGCGCCATCGTCCATCCTAAAAGAGTCAGTACCCGCATCAATGTCAATTGTCTTTTTAGACTTTTTGTCAGTATTTTCGGTATCACTTACACCTGAATCACTATTCACTCTTTTCGACATTTTTCATAACTTGCACCAATATATTTGGTCAGCTATGTGATATTTTCCCACACCTATATAATATAATAAGGACGGGTTCTTTAAGACCTGATTAACAGTCCGTTAAAATATTCGGATCATTAGACTGTGGCTTCTCAGGACCAATTATTTTAACGGACTTTTAATTAGGTCGTAAAGTACCCACCCTATAAGTAATGCAATTTCCTCGGGATTCCGATTCCATCGCTCTGTCGCATATCTGTATCTTGATGCTCATCACACAATTACCCATTGTAAAATGGTCAATATAAAATCTTAATTTACACTCTGACCCCTTTGAACCTTTTTTCTGGCCTGTGGGCCTACGCGCTGTGTGGGTCTAATTACATCTTCATTTGAAATTTCTTAAAAATTATAAAGCTGATTTTGATACTGAATTTTTCTATGTTGATCATTGTGTACCTTTCATAGTCTAATTACAGTATGAGTTTGCTCTACATAGTCAAAATAATCCTTGCTGAATTCGAAAGTCATTTGCGGTCACAATTCATATAATCCCCTGGGGCGTCATGGTTCGTCATATAACTATGTACAAGCTACTCAAGAAATAGAGTTTTATACAGATTTTGAAGAGAAATAGTATTTTTTGAAACATTTAAATTAGCGCTGAGCTATATAATAAATTATAATTTATTATATGGCTCAATATCACAGAATTTTTGTACGAGTTGTTTATTGAAATGCTGATTGAGAACTGCTGTTGAATAATTGAAACAATTTGATACAAGAATAAAGTGCCCCTCTATGAGAAGTGGGGGTAGGTAAAATCCATAGCATTTCCAGTGCAGTAATTATGGATACCTACTTCTCAAATTTTTCAAAGTAATGTGGATAAGAAAATGAATATACATTGTATCATAGATGCAAGTTGCATTTTTTTATTTCATTCAGAATACTACCACCCCAGAGATTGATGCCATATCAGGCTCTAGTGTAAAAACTTATAGAAAAGTAAATTATTATTGAAATGATATTAGTAGATAAAATTTTTAATCCATAACAGACTTGAATACAAAGGAGTTCCATGTGCTGTCCACAACTGAATGTTTCATCAAGGAAGATACCTACCTACCTAAACACCTAATATAACTATAAATAATGATATTTGATGATTCATAGTGATAATATGAGGTTTATCTAACATTGATTGGTATGGAAACAACGAATATTTATAAAGAAGAGATGCAGTTTTTACTCAAATATGTTCGTATGTGAGGTCACATATAGTGATTTCGAAATGAAAAAATCTTTCTTCTCGCCCCCCTATAGCTACTACTACGTTGGCAATATTATGGCATATAATATGACTCCTCATACAGATATATTTTTCGTTATGATGGGAGTTGTATATTCTGCGATAAATTGTGAAAATCTCCTTTTGTTTTCCCCTTTCAGAATTGCCTTTTTCTTAATTTTAGCGATTAATATTTCCACTAGGTGCCGCTAATCCGCTAATAAAATATGTCTCTGAATGAACACAAATTCGTGAATAGAGTATGACATGAATTCATATTAAGCAGTTCATCAATTCAATATATTGACAAAAAATTTAAAGGATTTTTCAGAATTTTGTAAGTAAAATTACTGGATTTTGGCTTACGCTTTTCAGTATTACGTACAACTTCCATTGGTAGCAATCCCCTGGCATGTCAAAACCAAGATTTTGGTCAACGTTGGTATAATGAACGTTGGATTTTGGTTACTTTTGGACCATACCCATCCAAAAGATGACAATCAGCTGAGAAACCCAAGTGAATTTTTTTGTCAGTGTCGTTCTTATTCCTGTATAAAATTTCATTGACAATTGTTTGCGATACATAGTTGGAAAACATGCCAACCATATGGAAATATAATTTGAAGTCACGTCCATTCTTTTATTTTTCTACAAACGTCATAGCTTGGATACATTTCACTGAAAACTTACTCAAAAAGCCTTGAGATTGAAATAAATTCAGAAACAGAAGTGGAATTTTTCGTCAATGTCTTGTTTCATTCATATTTTAATGCCCAAACTTTCATTTCCTGTATAAACTTCTATGGGCAATTCTATTTTGAAGCTTCATTATCTTTCTTTCAACATTTCAGTTAGGCTTACAAACATAAATCTGCACCTACATATTTTTCCTTCCAAACAGGGTGCCCACCAACCTGGAAAAGTCAGGGACATTAATAAATTGGTGGGCACTCTGTCAAAAGAAAACTTTGTAGGGCATTGTCAAGTGAACGTAAATATGGAGATTATAGTGTAGATGGCGTAACAAAAACGCATCAAAACCTTTTTACACAGTCGGTTAACTATCCTATTCGATTTTCAGATGAAGATGCCATGGTGGCAATTTTGGTGCTAAAGTTGTCTATTCAAGGTCACTCATAGTTGGTTTACTTTTCCTGATTTCTTTCCAATGAAGGTCGAAGTTAAATGGATAAAAAGTAGTATATGTGGATCGAGTCGGAGAAAAGCGGGCGAGAGGTGATGCTTTACCGGCGTGCGCTGACTAAAAGTTTCGGTTCGACTGCTACGCGGACGAAGTCGCGGGCAACAGCTAGTATTTTATAAGGTCAATGATGTCAAACAGGTGTGTATGTACTATGAAGGTTTCCAATGAAATAAAAAGCAGATATATTAAATAAAGTTGCTTTATTGAGAAACGTCTTACTTCGAGTGCAAAGTTACAAGTCAATCAAAAATTAGTCGTACGAAGCGTTAATAACTAAACGAAAGCTCAACCGCAGCCCTAACCTAGCACATCCCCCTGTCCTCCGTCCTCTTCCTAGGCGCCGCCTTGATGATGTTGTCCACGCGCAGGATCATCTCCGCAGCCTCGGCCGCGGACACCAGCACCTGCCTCTTGACGACGAACGACTCGGTGATGCCCAGCTTGCTCATGTCCCCCACCTCGCCGCGCTCCATGTCCAGCCCGGTCGACGACGTTTCGGCCCCGTTGTGCGCCGCCTTCAGCTCGCTGACGAGCTGCGCAGAATCGAAGCCGGCGTTGTCTGCGATGATGGTGGGCAACTGGAGCAACGCTCTGGCGAAGGCCTCCATGGCGACGGCCTCCTTGCCGGGCGTCTTGGCGGCCGCCCTGCTCACCGCTGTCGACATGAGCGTCTCGCTGCACCCGCCCCCGAAGACGATGCGGCTCTCCTTCACGGTGGCGGCCAGCACGCAGAGGGCGTCGTGCAGGGATCGGTCGGCCTCGTCGATGATTTGCTGCGTCGCGCCTCGGATGACGATGGTGCAGGCTTCCCCCAAGGCGACGCCGCTGAAGCGCAGCAAGACATCTTCTCCGATCATCACCTGCAAGGTTACTAATTCTCAAAAAGGAGTTGCCGACTCGAGTTATCAAAAATCACCGAATCTTGTGTTGAAAAGGCCCACAACCATTAGGAAACACCCCATTTTTTATTGAAATTCCTCAATCGAACAAATTGGAAAAATCTACAACTCCTCAAACAATTTTTATACCCCAACGGTTCGTCGTCAGTTTCGACTTTTCAGCAAAAAACTGGCGGAATAGTTTAGTTACTGAAGGCGTTGGATGGAACAGAAGCAACATACAAGCAACGTCTTGATAGTGTATCATTGTGGAACATAAAATTGAATATTTGGTAAACGCTATAAGCTATTGGGATAAGCGATAAGCCCTCTGGTGGAAAGTTTCACACAATGTAAAATATTGTCAAAATGTCTTTTGACGACCCAAACGCTCTCAAATGTTCCTAGAAGTCGAGGGTTTTTCCTACGATTCTAGAGAGATATGTTCAAGAATTAAAACTTCAACAGGAGTATTTGAAATGTTAAAAACCGTCTCTGAATCGTCCAAATACTTCCTGAAAACGATAAAGCACCTGGAAATTAAAATCAATGAACTAGTCTGTCATTCATTAACGAGTTGTTATTTCACCGACTTGATTAAAAATGAAAACATATCTTCAAAAAAATTTAATATCTTCACCTGTTCGATGAGATCGCAAGTTCCCAGCTTGACGAGCTCAGGATGATCGAAAGTGGAGACAATCTCCCCTCCGGTCACCAGAGCCAGACGTTCGATCCCGTCAAAGTCTGCATGCTCGATCGCCATCACACCGGCATCGGCAAACAACTGCTCCGGGTAGTTGTAGATGAGCTGCCTGTTGATGAACACGTTGGCGTTGTGCTTCAAGATCTTGGCCACCTTGTCCTTCATCTTTTCCTTTTCTGCGGATTCGAGTTCGGCGATTTTCGCCATCGAGTCGACTCTGATGTGAGAGCCGAACACTTTGATCTTGTCCGTGTCCATGGGCGTGTTGGCGATGAGGATTTTGGCTTTCTCCACTTTCTTCGGTTGGTGGACGCCCGGTTTCTTGTCCAACAGGAATCCTTCGTCCAAGAAAGAATCTTCCAGAGTGCCGCCTGTAACAGGTTCAATTTACAAAAAAAAAACAAATACGTGGATCCTGGAAATTAAAGCCAAATTCATAGTGTTCTGTAGTGTAGATTACTCCCCACAACTATCTACTGGTTGTTGAGTACAGGAACTCAAACAGAAGGCTTTATGCAATTCACATTTTCAATTGCACATAATTGAGCACGAATTTGAGCAGTACTTTTGTTCCATTATATTTCAATTCTATTTTATTTTGAGAAACTGTCTTCCACCAAAATTATTCGGGTAATCAAACAACAAGCGAACTTTGTATCTGTAAGCTAATATTCTTGTGCTGAAACCTGAGTTTTTTTAAATAAAGTCAGATGATATTTTTCGATATATTACTCAGAATGTGATACTTTGTATTTCTATTTTTGAAAATTTTCAATTAAAATTATCTATTAGGCTGAAATACTCAAGTAATTTCATTAATAAATAAAATTGAGTGAGAGACCCTAGGAGGACACATCAAAATACTTACCAAAATACAGTTGAACAAACCTCAGTGAATTTATCAATTTAAAAATTGTTTGTCTCAAAAATATTAACTTTCTGACGTTATTATGGTCTTAATAACTTTTATATTTCATGAGCTTTTCTTCAAGTCTAGTCAAATAACTGTACTTAGCTAACAGCTCTATGAATGTACATTGTAATTGTAACTATTTTTGAATAAACTTTATTACTTTTATCAACTCCACTTTTGGGGGAAAATGAAACTTATGTACTGAAAACTTAAATTGTAGCACTTAAATATGCTGTTAGACTTGGATATGTTGTAGGAACTATTAATAAATTTGAGCCGAAAGGGACATGAACTACTATTATAATATACTTCATCCACAACTATTGTATAATGTATCCATAACACGTCTGTTTGCTCGAATTCAACGATAACCATTATTTACTAGTAAAAAATGAGTCATTATTCACTGCTGTCACAAATAATTTTTTGATTCAACTATAATAACCTACATATAAAAAAAAAGGCAAGGAGCATCTACTCTGAACTATCAGCGAATATGATTGTGCATGTCATATCAACATAAATGTCAACAGTATTTATGAAATATTTGTTTGAATGAAATAATAGTGTTCCCAAAAATATGTATGTATTATAACAAAATTTTCCAACAAAACAATTCTAACAATTCTTTTATTAGTCGTAGATAAAGTATAGTATTCTACTCGTGAGTAATGGCTATTATTCTCTAATTGATTTAGGCCACTCGCCTGCGGCTAGTGGCAGTAAACTTCACCTCGTGAATAATAGCCATCATTATAATAATAATTGAATAATATACTATAGTTTGTTCAATTTTGTCCAAAGTAAATTTTCTCCCTGTCACTGAAAACATGATGTACAGACAGGTCAATATGAGAATAACATAAAAAAAAGATATAACTCAACTTACAGTTGACAAAGGAAAAAAATTAACTATACAATAAGAAAACAAAGAAAAAAAGTTAATGAAATCAACCATTTTCAGCACGACTCCTGAACTATTACTAAAAACTATAACATTATTTCAGTTAGCGACTTTCAAAAAAATTTGTTTATTGAAAACAAGACTGACATAAAAGTAATATTTCCTAATGAATTGTTGAACGTTATCCACTGTGAAGCATAAAATGTTTCCTCAATGGAACTTTAGGATTAAGCAATATTTATAATAACCACTTATAGTAAATTGATCTATATGTGTAGTAAACAAAAGGTGCCAAATATTACATTGAAAAAAAAAACCTGTTGAAATTCTATATCAGAGTAATGAAGTTTGCACACAAGTTTGATGATATTCTTCTCTAAATAATAAAAACTATCCCATATAAAATACACTATTCCACCATGTTCTTTCTTTTTGTTCACTTCATTAGAATATCAATTAATGCATTATTATCTATTGAAGGTAACTTAATTTATTTTTGAGTCAAATATATGCTCAATATTCAATTTCCCAGCAGGAAAATTTAGAATTTACAGAAAAATTATCACTCATTAATGTAGATATTGGATATCCGTCATATTATGTGAGAAAATAAACCTTCAGCATTTTTGAGAATCTCAAATTTTAAGGGTTCTATTTCCTAATATAAGTAATTTGATTTTTACAATTTTTGCAGTGTTATGGCCTGACATTTTCAATTATGAAGAATTTTTGAACTTTTTTGAAAGAATTCTTTAAAAAATAATTTTTTTAGTAGAGTAATAATTATAAAAAAAATGTAAGGATAAACTATTTTTTTCTCAACATCTATATCATACCAGTTTTTTTGATAAGCTGAATAGCCTGTAAATCTCCAGACCCTCTCAGTCTAAGCACTGCATCCACAGCAAGTTTTGCGAAATGTTCTTTATGTTGCGAGAGGATTTTGGAACTCAGAGTTGTCCTGGCAATATTCAACAGATCCTCACGGAATCTCTCGAGATTTTCACCATTGTCCATTGAAGCATCCAAAAGAGCTTTCCGTGCTACATCAACAGCCTTCCTCCAACCGGCAATAATTGTTTGGGGATGAATTTTTTGGTCAATCAGTCTTTCTGCTTCTTTGAGGAGTTCCGCAGCTAGAAAATGTTCCAGTCAATAAACATCAATGGTACTGTTTAACGTCATTATTTTGTGATGGATCAATATTTGTTCCGTAGTTTTCTGGGTTTGTAACCTCCTATAATCTGAAAAAATTAGAATTATATAAGTATACAACTGTAGGAGGGCAGATTTTCAATCTACCCCGAAAAGTTGCTGTGTCTATTGAAAAACAGTTCTTTCTGGATAGAACAAGTCCAATTAGTCAGCAACTTCTCCTATAACTTGTATAAATTTTGCCTATCAACAAAAATAATGAGAACTAATATTTATATGAAAATACTTATCGTTAACGTTTTGGAAATATTTGACAAATGTCAATTACAGAGATTGACTACAAGAGATGTTTGCATTTGAATAGGACTTTGCGTTTAAGCTTTGGGAACGGATTTAGTTTACAAAACGTTAACGATGAGTTTTTTCATATATATATTAGTTTGAATTATTTTATTATTTTTTTGATAGGAAAAATTTTAGATATACGAGAAGTTGCTAACTGATTGGACTTGTTCTATCCACAGAGTACTGTTTTTAAATAGACGCAGCAACACTTCGGGGTAGATTAAAAATCTGCCCTTCTACACTTGTATACATTCCAATATTAATTCTTATTTTTTCAGATTGTGGTAGGTTACAAACCCAGAAAACTATGAAACAAACATAACTGGTATATAATGAATATTTGTACTCACCCAAAACAGTAACAGATGTGGTTCCATCCCCCACTTCATCATCTTGTACCTTTGACATATCAACTAGAATTTTGGCTGCTGGATTGTCCACCCCCACTGATTTGAGGATGGTGGCCCCGTCGTTAGTAACTTGAACAGATCCTGCATTTCTTCCGCTGGATATAAGTATTTTATCCATTCCTTTAGGCCCTAGCGTGCTCTTGACTAGGTCTCCCATGGTTATAGCACCAATGAAACTGCTCAGTCTGGCAATTTCTGCTTTATCTTCTTCAGCTTCTTGTTTCAAAATTCTTACTGGATTTAAAGAGACCTGAAAACCGGTGCGTGATAACTACATTTTTATTTTTGCTCTAGAATTTACAAAAAAGCACGTGGGTTTGGCCGGTTTGTGGAATTTTGTCACACCTGCTTTTTAACAAATCAATTATCCATAAAATTGATGGGTTTGTCTTGATGCAAATAGCGAATTCGAAGAGATATAGATGAAAAATATAATAACTTACCATTTTGATTTGTGTATTGAGATTTTATTTAAATAATTTCATAAAAATAATACAAAGCACTATTTCCTGTCAAACTACTAACGTCAATGAACCACAACGAAGATAGCTACGAATGAAGGTAGTTAGCTAGTGCTTTGACACTTTTGACGCAAAGGAAATTTCTTCTTCCTTTCAGAAAGATAAAAAATAAATGGGTATTGGGTATGGTCCGAAAGTAACCGCTACTAACAGACATTTTTCAACAGCGGTAAAACAGCGGTTACCTGAAAAGACTAAAGAGTGGTTCATAAAGAAATTATATTCAGGCCTCTTCACCAAGTAAAGTGGTTATCGCAGTTGCTAACCGTCGTAGCAACTCTGATAATAACTTGCCATAATGACGGTGGTAAGCTGTTTTTCCTTAACAAGATATCTAAAGCAGTTGCCTGTGAACCACTACCCACAGCAACTGGTCATTATAGTAGCAACTTAACTTGAAAAGTGAATACGAATTTCGCGCTTAGCAACTGACCTTGAACATATCGACAATTTTTAGTCGCTATCCATAACAACTCTGCTTAGTGAATAGCTCTGATTGTCTTTAGAGTGGTTACTTCCGGGACACATGTCAGTTTCAAATTCAAGGCGAACAACCGACTACGATAACAGAGAAAGACAACTACAACAGGGGAGCATGTCGTTCTACCCACATTTCGTAACACCCACAGTGCATAACACTCACATTTCGTTATGCCCACACTCTCCGAACATACCCGAATGATGCGCTGTTGCCAAATTCATCCTTCTTTTAGGTTAGGTTAGTTAGGAAGTTAGATTGGGTTAACAGAAAATGGCAGAATATCCTGTAAATTTTGCAACAGTGCATCATTCGGGTATGTTCGGAGAGTGTGGGCATAACGAAATGTGGGTGTTATGACATGTGGGTTTTACGCAGCGCACCCGATAACAGAGGCATTCATGTTCAAAATTGTGGAAAATATATACACAAATGTAACGTACTATCATGCGGGATTGGACGTCTTTGTTCGTCCCTCACTGCCTGAGCTACTGTGCCTACTACTTTGCGGGTGCATTGGCTTGGGATGTGGAGGTTGAGCAAACCGGCCATCGGATGTCGGCTTCCTCGTAGCACCGCTGGATATGGGAATGACAGAATCACTTGTGGTTCTGTTATCCCCTAACCGAAGGCATCCCAACGATGGCTTAATCCTAAGGTGTGTGTATCCGTGCCGAGAGGATGAATGACACTGAGCCCATCAGTTGTCTTTAACGGAACCTTCGAGACACCGGGCGCCCTCTCGTCGTATTACTGCCTTGTCACGGTAATGCGGGGCTCTGCCGTGATGGACTTGTCTTCTCTAGCTACTCGTGGGACTTTCATGGACACAGTATATAAAAACATATCTGAACTTGAGTCTACAGAGGAGATGGATGTCTAGCTTACGACTCCAACTGACCTCCCTGTAACTTCAGATCAGGAGCGAGAGCTTCTTGACTCTCCAACTCCTGAAACAATACCAAAACCTAGAAATAGGCTAGGTGGTGCAGCCAGGAAACGATTAAGTCGTCTCCTCAAGAGCGGAGTACCTTATGAAACCGCCTTGCACCAAATCCTTGAGCGGCGTCTGCAGAATCCGTCTCGGGAGGAGGAACAAACCCCCCCTGAGCAGATTAGTAAACGTTTGCGCTCAAATGACGATTCACCGAAACCAGAGGCGAAAAAGCCCTGCACGGTAGAATCCAGGGCATCGTCAGGTGTAGCTGACGTGCAAAAACCCTCTTATGGGAAGGTTGTTCCGGGCATCAAGGTGGGAATCTTGCACCTTGATTATCCGACCACCTTATTAAAGGCCAACCAACTGGAATCTCTGCAGGGGGCTATCTTGTCGGCTGTAGAGAATATTCCAGATGATGGGCCACAGGTACAATTCCAGAGCTGCACATTTCGGCCTGGCTGGTTACTGGTCGCCTGTGAGGATCGGGACAGCGCCGACTGGCTTGTGGGTGTAGTCAATACCCTGCAGCCGTGGGAAGAGGCGCTTCTCTGAAATGCGTCACAGGGGACCAACTTCCAAAGCCACACATCTGTGTCGCTTACTTACCTGACGGAGGAAGTCACAGACTGACCTCCGACCAGGTCCTCACTAGATTGAGGAAAATGAACCACGGTCTGTCAACCTTGGAGTGGAATATTCTTCACAAGGAAAACTCAGGCCCTGGCCAAACATGGACCTTCGCTGTTGATGATGGATCCATGGCCGCGCTGGCGAGGATGGGTTTCAGACCACATTTTGGTTTTGGGCAGGTGTTATTCCGCCCTAAAACCCGGGCACCCTCCCAGCAGACAACTACTCAATCGAGTCACTCTAACGCACCTGTTAGAGTAGAAAAAGCGGGGCCGAGTGGCAATCCTCCTATGGGGAGGAGAACAATTAAACCTCCACCCAAACATAGGGATAAACCACCGGCACGTACCCATCCCAAGAAAACCAGGGGAAAAGACTGGACTTGGCTCCTCGAAAGCGAAGACGGAAATCGTCTCGTCAAAGGGATCCAAGAAACCAGCCGGCAACTCAGTGACGGTAGGTGTCCTCGCCCCGTCTTCAGAGCCAAACCATCCCTCGATCCTGGGAGGGGTGGGTGGAGGTGTCGTTAGTGATCCTCCACCCTCTCTCTCTCCTAGGGTCGAGGAGTCCTAGTTTGCAACAACGCTCTGACACTTTCAAGTGTTTGCAGGCAAACTTGCAACATGCCAAGGCCGCTTCATACGTCCTTGGTAAAAACTTCAAGGACGAATTAATCGACCTTGCTTTCCTGCAGGAACCTTGGACAGGAAATACAGGCCGAGTAACCGGACTGAGCAATATTCCTGGTGAGGTAATAGCGTGCCCTGGGGTTAAACCCAGAGCATGTCTGGTCATCAGGAAGGATATTAATTATTTTTTGCTTACAGGCTTCTGCACCCAAGACGTGGTAGCCATCCAAATTTCCCTACCGGGTAGTAAGTGTAGGACGAACATTATCGCCTGCTCTGCCTACTTTCCAGGAGATGCGGATACTGTACCTCCTCTTGCTGTAAGACGACTTATCGACTACAGCAAAAGGAACAGACTACAATTTGTAATGGGATGTGACGCCAATTCACACCATACAGCGTGGGGCAGCACGAATATCAACCACAGAGGTGAGTTACTCTTTGATTATATACTAGGGGAGGGGCTGTCTGTAATTAATGAGGGCTCGGAACCAACTTTTGTTACTAGCAATAGGCAGGAGGTATTAGACTTAACCATCAGCTCACATTCTCTGAGCAACAAGATACACCATTGGACTGTATCTACTGAACCTTCTTGTTCAGACCACAGATATATTCTTTTCAATATTGAAACAGGTCCAAGACCAGCAGTGGAATATCGTGACTCAAAATCTACTGATTGGAGTGGTTATAAAAACTCCCTCCAATCATACCTTGAGGACGGATCCATTACTATTCACAGTTGTGATGGTATAGACACAGTAGCGGAGCAACTTCGCGAAGCAGTGATCTTATCCTATCACGAGAACTGTCCACTGAGAACAAAAAGAGATAACCATAACTCTTCTTGGTGGAACAAAAGCCTTGAAAAACAAAGAAAAGAAGTTCGACGATTATTCAATCGAGCTAAAGAGTCAGGTAACTGGGAGCTTTATAAAACTACTCTAACAACATATAACAAGGAAATCAGGAAGGCAAAACGGGAGTCTTGGAGGAAGTTCTGTGAGAGTATTTCTGATTTACCTCGCAGCACAAGAATTCACAAGATTCTCTCTAGAGAGCCGACTGCTGAAATTGGGTCGCTGAAACGACCCGATGGAACTTTCACGACCTCTAGAAAAGAAACGTTAGAGCTTTTAATAGAAAACCACTTTCCTGGAAGTCTGACTCTTGATAACAACGGACCTCCCCCTTTTGAGGGCGCTAAACGCCCTAAAAAGAACGACTGGGAGGTCGTCAAGAAGGTTATCACAGCACCGGCAGTTGAATGGGCTATTAAGTCGTTTCAGCCCTTCAAATCTCCTGGAGAGGACGGCATATTTCCAGCTCTGCTTCAAAACGGACTGGAAATAATTCTACCCATTCTCATAAAATTGTATAGAGCAAGTCTGGCGTGGAACTATATACCACCCAGTTGGTTGGCAGCAAGGGTGGTATACATACCTAAAGTGGGTCGGAAAGACCCACACCCTAAATCGGTACGACCAATCAGCCTTACATCCTTCCTGTTGAAAGGACTTGAGAGGATACTGGACGAACATATCAGGAAGGTGGCTTTATCTTCAGCCCCCCTGAATAACCACCAGTATGCTTATCAAACTGGCAAATCGACAGATTTAGCACTAAATAACCTCATAGAGAAAATTTCCCAATCCCTTGATAACAAGGAGATTGCGGTTGCCGTATTTCTCGATATTGAAGGAGCATTTGACAATGCACTACCTAAATCTATAGGATCAGCCCTGACTGGAAGGGGCATAGAAACAACCATAACGGGTTGGATCTATGCCATGCTGGTAAACAGAATTGCAACTACGACTCTTCAAGACGAGGCCATTAAGTTCAGGGTCACCAGGGGCTGCCCTCAAGGTGGGGTACTATCTCCCCTTCTGTGGTCACTCCTGATGGACAGTCTGCTTAATGCCCTCGAAAGAAGACAAGTAGATCTGCAAGCTTATGCAGATGACCTTGTCATTTTGGCAAGGTCCACGTCGGGAAGGGTAGCTTGTAATATCCTTCAAAGCACGATGGATGTTGTTCACGGTTGGTGCCAGAGGGAGCAGATGTCTGTAAACCCCAGCAAAACTGTGATAATCCCCTTCACCAGGAGGAGAAAATTGGATGATTTAACGCCACTTTCTCTCAATGGTGAGGTCATTCCATTTGGAACGGAGGTGAAATATCTTGGCATTGTCCTTGATAAAAAACTCACCTGGAACGCCCACTTGGAAAAAGTTTTACACAAAGCCAAACTGTCCCTATGGACTTGTCGAAGGATTTGTGGTAAATCTTGGGGTTTAGGTCCCAAACAAATTCATTGGATTTATGTGACTATTGTCAGACCAATGATTACCTATGGGGCAATTGCCTGGTGGCCGAAGGCTTCTCAGAAAACGGCTCAGGCAAAGCTCTCTGGCTTACAGAGACAGGCCTGTTTGGCTATCTGTGGTGCCATCAGTACCACACCGTCAGCGGCCATGGAGATCCTTCTAGATCTACCTCCTCTCCACATTTTTCTGGAGAGAGAGGCTAGATGGACTGCATATAGACTTGTGCACATCGCTAATTGCACAAAACAATCTAATGCAGAGTATACTAGACTGCTGGCTGACACTAGAAGTCACAGCATTCTGGGAATGACCTCTGACATTATGACTCCAACTGTAAACTATGAACTGCCTTATACAGTTCTTTTCCCGAGTAGAGAGGACTGGATCCTCCGGGAGAAGGAAATACTGAGAGCAGATAGTTGTTGGTTCACAGATGGATCAAAAACACCTTCTGGTTCTGGTGCAGGTGTTTTCAGTCGCAAACCCAGGACAGAGATATCAACCTGCCTAGGGACCTATGCGACCGTATTTCAAGCGGAAATTTATGCTATTGAACTGTGTGCGGAGAGATTGGCAGAATCCAACCTCACACACAAGTCAATAAAAATATTCTCGGACAGTCAAGCGGCGCTGAAAGCCATTGGCTCTTACCGATTAACGTCCAAACTGGTAACAAATTGCCAAAAACGACTCTCCTCAATAGGAAGATTTAACAAATTGTCTCTGGTCTGGATTCCGGGCCATACTGGCCTGGAAGGCAATGAGGCTGCTGACTCCCTTGCAAAGGAGGGTGCTGCAAGCAGCTTCATCGGACCAGAACCTGTCATTGGCATCGCTTTAGGCTTTGCCAAACAAACATTGAATACCTGGATGGCAAGAAGATTTATGGACTTCTGGCAAAATCTTCCAGGATTGGCTCATTCCAAGGCGTTTATTCACCCTTCGAAGTCGGAAACCAAACAGTTGTTGGACTACAGTAGGGACGAACTACGATGTCTAACTGGCCTTCTCACAGGTCACTGTCATTTGAATCATCATATGCAGAGAATCGGACTGTCAGAAGACAGCTTGTGTCGTCTCTGTCTGGAAAATGATGAAACAGCAGAGCACATAATTTGTGCCTGCCCCGCTGCGGACCGAATCAGGTTTTCAGAGTTTGGCAAGGCTTCACTCTTACCATCTGACCTGAAAGATCACTCACCATACAAACTAATCGGCTTCGTTAAGAAGCTGGGTTTATTTGGTCGAGTTTGAATAGGTGTGAGCCACAATAAACCCTTGTGGGTTGCAGTGGAGGGCCGAACAGACCCACTCACTTCTGATCAGGGTTGCCAACCCAGAATTTGAAAAAGACGTAGACCAGATTCAAAAAGTTACGTAGAAATACTAAAATTGCACATCAAAAGTTAGTAGATCTACGTACTTTTTTTTGAGTGATAAGAAGGGGATAAGGTAGGTAAAATTGAATCCCAACAAGATCAGTTTCTCTGTAAAAAATCTCGTCAAGTGTGTGACAGGACTTTAAAAAAAAATTACAAAAAATATGAAAAAAAAGTGATTTTTGGCCATGCTTGGTGTTCGTGATCACAATTTCAATTATTGAAACTCGACGTTTCCTTGATTTTTTACGTCATTTTTCTTTGTGAAGAACAATATATATTTTTTAAGTTTCGGCACCCAAGATAATTAGCAGACTCTTTCCAGCTCTACCTTCTAGGCGCACTCGTAAGAGTATTCAGCAAAGGGAAATTTGAATTGAAAAACAGAGTTCTTTAGTTTGAACCTTTTTAATTTTATTCGTTATCAGGCAAATTGAATTTCTACCTATATTTTTTTAGATGTTCCTGTGATGGCTCGCGGCTCTTTTGTAAGCCACTTTTTGTGAAAAGTAACCCTGTTAGAGTGTATGTAGAGAGAATTTTTGTTTTCATTAAATTTTATGCAGAAAACAGACGCTAAACATTTGCACTGCTATGTGGCAATGTTAATAAATTTTGGGAGAGTTGTGTCAATCTGGGATGAATCCCCCTTCCTGGTTTTCGAAATGTGACGCCAGAACTTCTTTTAAAATGGAAGAAGTGATGTGTTGAGTTGAGTGGAGGGGCGAGTATGCGCTATGTGCGTCAGTGTCAGTATAAAACGGGAAATTCATTGAGTTTTTTTGGCGAATATGGCGGGAATCGGGAAATGATTCCGTCCAATGAATGAGATGTTACCAATTTGTACCAATTTTGTGAAAAGTACGTAGATTCTGGGACTGAAGTTCGTAGATTTTCAAAAAAGGCTCAAAGTACGTAGATCTTCGTAAAAAGGCGTAGGGACGGCAACGCTGCTTCTGACCTAACCTAACCTATGAAGTTTGTTTGGTTTTGAGGTTAGAGTTTATAGTAAAATTACTTGGAAGCCTCTATTATGGTTTGAATGTTACATATAAATAATTCTTGTCCACAATTCATTATTCCTGCATTATTTTCATCTTTCCTCTCAAATGAGTGCATCGACCATTGTTCAATACGTAGTAGTTCGAGGGGACCTTTTAAAAGAGCTGAAATGGCCTACAGGGGCCCTTATAGCCCAGGCCTGCCACGCGGTGACGGCTGTAACTCACCTTTTCTACCAAGACGAACACACTCAGCAGTACCTGAAAGATCTGGACAACATGCACAAAGTGGTTCTAGAAGCCCTTGATGAAACGAGCCTAGTGGCTCTCAAAGATAAACTCGAAGAGAATGGCGTCAAGCATAAACTGTGGATTGAGCAGCCTGAGAATATACCTACGTGTCTAGTCGCCAAACCTTACCCCAAAGAGGAGGTGCAGAAGTACTTCAAGAAATTTAAGCTGTTTAAAATCTAGTGGCCACTGTATTTTAAAGCCTTTCACACATGAAACTTTTGTTCAATGAATATTTTTCTGTGGAAAAACAAATTTCAAAATATGATTTCCAAGAGTTTTATTCATAATCATATGGATATGAATCAAGATTCAATGTAGCATTTTGGTTTTGAGAACTCGTTTATACAATGCTAGACTCTATCATATTCCTTCGGAACAAAATTGTTGAAAATACTTTCTCTGTTACGTTACCAAACAATCTTCGAAAGACGAAACCAATAATGTCTATTTTATTTTTATCATGAATTTATTTTTATCAATTTCAAAAACTGTCTACTGCTCTCGCCATCTTCTGCTCAGAAGCTAAAGTGATGTCGATCCATGGGAAGAAAGGACAGTACTCATATATGGTTCTTTTAACAGCTTAGCCACTAAAAAACATAAGGCGTTTTCGTTATGTCAGAATATAAATAAATGAGTTGTATCCCATGGAGTTTTACCATTAAAAAGGTTGTATCATTGTTTATAGAGATATATAGTCAATGCCTGTGTAAAAAGATTTGGGGCGTTTTTGTTACGCCATCTACAGTATAATGTCTATATTACTGTTTATTTTCCGATGCACGATAAAGTTCCCTACTCTGAAAGAAAACGTGTGCAGAAGTCTGTCATTTTGATTGAAATATTGAAAGAAAGATAATAAAACTTCAGAATAGAGTTGACGATAGATGTTTGTGTATGAATGAAAGTTCAAGCAATAAAATAATCTTCAAAACATGAATCATCAACGACATTGACCAGAAATTCCATCACTAGTGCCATCTACCCGTAGTGTCCACCCCTTCAAATGATATTTCCATAAAGTTGACTATATATCTAAAAACAATGGTTGTATTAAGATCTTCAGTTCTTTGTATTAATGTATTTATATTATTGCTATCTTTCCAAGATGATACAAGGATAATGTTTGATAATGTCTGTAGTAGAATAAAATTGATTATTAAAATTTGCGTAAATCATAGGTACCTAAAAATAATTTACATTCGATTATGAATTAGTGGTTCTTATCATTCGTTTCAAAATGAAAAAAACATTGTATTTAGTCTGAATATGTGAAAACTGATAACTGTTGACATCTTTTCTCCAGAAGATCCTCCGAACTCCTAAACCATATACAATGCCTAAACAAAAGCATGAAAATTCCTGAATTATTCGGTGTTGCCATTCATTAACAGATGGCTGATGTATGAATAAAATGCAGAAAAAATCAAAAGTGGAATTGGGCTACATCGGTCAGACAATAATAAATCGTATCTGTCGTATACAAAAAGCATGAATCTTCTAGTGGTTAAACGATGAGTTTTGGAACCTTTGGTGTAAAAGTTGCAACTTTTCCTAGAGATCAATTTCCCTAACACCAAACTGATATTTTTGCACTCGACGCGCGTTTCGCTAACAAGGTTAGCATATTCAGGAGAAGAAAATTGATACTAAATCTAGAGCTGAGGTTAGTTATTTATATACCTAAAGTTTTCCGGTCCGATATGAACTTCGTTTGTTACTGTTAATTATTCTAATTAATTTCTCGGTAATGAACTGACTACCTGCAAGTTCCGTCATCTGTTAGTATTGATTTCTGATTACTTTCTCAACAATAAATTGAAAAGCGGGCTGAAAGGGATAGGTCCCTTGTCACCATTCATGCTGTTTTTACATTTTGCTATTTCTAGACTCTCACATGCATCGAGTAGTCTTGTGTCATGCACATGCTTGATCAGTTTCAGATTGCTTTCACCAATTTTGTGATCATTGTGTAGAGCGTGTTGGGCGACACTGGATTTTTCTACCCTTCCGTATTTTATATGTGCAAAATGCTCTTTGAAATGGGTTTTAATAGCTCGTCGGCTCTGGCCGATGTACTTGTTGTTGCAATCTTGACAACTGATCTCGTACCCACATAGCAATCAAAAGCATATTCATAACTCTAGCACATGCTGAGGATATGTTTCAACTCATATTCCCCAAATGATATCCCTAGTATATTCCCAGCATAAGTACTTTACTGCTATGAATGTTCCTTTCATCATATCTGTCTAGGAATATTGTAGCATATTCTAGGGATTTTGGGACACATTCCCGTAAATACTTCAAAGAATATTTGTTTTAGAAAATACGTTCATAACAGTTCATCATTTACATTTTTGTGAACTAACCACTCAAATCAACCCCGTAACCTTACTTTTTAGAATCTATAATTAATCCAATCAAATTAACTGTTCAAGAGCCCAAAATGACGATTTTCGCCTACCCGAAAAGTAGCTGTGGATTCCGGCAGACACATGTGTCCTTATTATCCCCTAAAGTTTGCGCCAGATTCTGTCCGTGCGTTTAGCAACAATTAGCAGTTGAATGCCGGAAATCATTATTTTTTTTTGTTTTTTGCTTATATAATAAAAACTATTGATCGGATCGAAAAAAAGTTGGATTAAAAGTTGTAGATAATCGAAAAATCTATCGATTAGCGTTGGCCCGATTTCGATATTCCGATTTGTTGCTTAACTATTGCGCTCGGAATTTGAAAAAAGGCGTTTTTTCCATTACTCTATTAAAAAATGTTGAAATGCATTTGGGGGTTGCAACTGTGAATTTGGGAAGCTTTCAACTAGTAGAAACCACAGTTTCAATTCGGTTGAAAACCAATTGATAGGTTAGCAACAATCTAATTTGTTACTAAAAAAAGTGTCCCACTAGATTGTTATTTCTTGCCCTACGGATAATCGTAGAGCAATGAACGAAACAGTTTTGGATAGTCAAAGAGTTGAACTACAAATTATCGTTTTTGGAAAATCGATTTTTTCAATGTGATACCTTTAAAAATGGCGTCAAAAAAACAACGTTTTTCAAACTAAAAAACAATTAGGAAAAAATGGTCGTATCAAAATGAGAGAAAATGCATGGGAAAGCTGCTATTTTTCTACGAATTTTGACAACCTTACTTTTTTTTCACGATAATTAGGAGCCAAGATAACACTTTTTTTCATTCAGTTTCCCCTTCATTTGTTTGTTTATATGAAGCAACGAGACCTCGACAGTAGTTAGTTTATGCCGATTTAGAAACCTCCCCCCTCCACTGACCTTGCCGTGACCTTGACGGTGAAGTCAACAAGGTGACTTTGACAGTCCGTTTGACCTTCATATGACCTTGGAAACGAGATGACCTTGAATGACCTTGAAAACGCTATGACCTTGAATGACCTTGAAACGAGATGACTTGAATGATCTCTATGAGTTGTCACCTTGAATGACCTCTACGAGTTGTCACCTTGAATGACCTCTATGAGTTGTCACCTTGAGTGACCTTTGGTGTGCGTGTGTGCACAGTCCAGCGCATGTTTGACCTTCAATGCCCTTGAGTGTTGGCATGGTCTAGCTTGAGCTGCATTACCCTTGAATGACATTGACATTTGTGAATCGTCTCTGAGCTGGTTGCGATCGAACAACATCCCACTGAATATTTTTCTAGCATCGAATGACTTTGTGCAATGTCATATTGAGGAGGAATACACATACTCTCTGTAATGAATATCATTGCCCTTGAATAACCTTGTCTGCATGAAAACGATGATGAGTTCACATCTTAGTTGAGTCTGACCTACAAATAACCTTGAGTGTGTCTGACCTACAAATAACCTTGAGTGTTTTCAAGAACGGAATCGGGTGTTTCTCCCACTCCTCAAAGATTGCATATAAAGGAAGGGCTACCCACTCATGGGAGTTAGTTGAGTATCGAGTGTACTGAATAGTTCTTCAACAATGTTTTGCTGTAGCGGTTGTGGTAAAAGTTTCAGTCGTAAAGATAATATGCATCGTCATCAGATGCAGTCGTGTAGTAGGTCGAATGACAGTGCGGGTCCTTCAGCGAAGAAAATTAAAGTGGATTCTACCCCATCGATACCGGCCGAACAATTGTGTACTTTTTGTGATAAAATGGTGGCTGCAAATCGGATGGTCTCGCACCTCAAAACGCTGGAGCACAAGACAAATGCTTGCACATATTTCACCGATGGTGTGAAAGTCATTGATAGTGCCTTCAAACATAGAATCGTAAGCTACAGGGTTGAAAGTAAAAATCAACATTCAGATTATCAATCATTTTTCAATGAAGTGAAGCAGAATGTGGTAGCTTTGATTGATCGTATGGTGCAAGTCCATAACGTTGTTAAAATGAATATGGAGCTGTTTGGAAGATATATACTCCAAACTCAGGAATTATCCGAAGTAAAATCATTCAACAGCCCCAATCAAGTTGTTGACCAGTCCAATGGCATTGAAGACGTCTATAGAACATTCGTCGATTTATTGAGCGCAAAAGCTCTGGAATTTCAGGAACGAGATTCAGGTATGTAATCTATAAAATCTTGAGATTCTCATTCACAATTTTATTTTTTCACAGGTTGGTGTCTGGAGAGAGTTATGTTCATCGAAGTGAATATCAACAAATTCAGCCCTCTCAGTGGTTCCTCCTACATCAAACTTCCAGAATTCATCGCTTTGAAGAGAGCTGTTGTGAATGTGAAGAACGAAGATCAGTATTGTTTCGCTTGGGCCGTCACATCAGCGTTACGACCCGCCCAAATCAGAACTTCTGAAGTAGGATCATACCCGGCATTTAGGGATGTACTCAATGTTGAAGGTATAGATTTTCCAATGAAATTACGCGATATTCCTAAATTTGAGAATTTGAATGATTGTTCAGTCAATGTTTATGGGTTGGAAACAATTTTAGAGGACAACCGGTTGAAATATGAAATCGTCGGACCGTTATATTATGCACGACGTAAGCTCGGGCGACACGTCAATTTGCTGAATATCACTGATGAATCCGGTAACAGTCATTATTGCTGGATAAAGGATTTATCAAGATTGGTTTCATCACAAATTTCATCTCACGGTCATAGGATGTATTTTTGTGATGGATGTTTGATGTATTTTTCTGATGAAAGAAAACTACTGAGACACCAATTGAATGATTGTAATTTGATTTCTACAACTATTCCGACAACGCAAATGAAAATTGATAAATGTGGTAGGGCCGTGCCTGAGAATATATTGAAATTTGAAAATTTCGAAAGGCAGTTGAAAGTTCCATTCGTAGTGTATGCCGATTTCGAATCTATTCTGAAACCTATACAGACAAATGAACCGGATCCTACACGCTCTTTCACGAATAAATCGTTCATTCATGAACCTTACTCATTCTCATACCGAATTCATTGCTCTTTTGATGAATCAATCTCCAAATTTGTACTGTATCGAGGGGCGGATGCTGCCAAAGTATTTGTTACCAGACTGGAATCTGACCTGAGCTCGATATATTATAAATATTTGAATCGCATCGTACCGATGAAGCCATTAACGGTTTCGGAGGAAATTGAATTCTCAACTGCCGATAAGTGCGGTATTTGTGAAAAACCCTTCGGAGTGGGTGATGTGAGAGTAAGAGATCATTGCCACTTGACGGGAAAAAAAAGATTCGGTGCAGCACATTCTCGATGTAATTTGAACTTCAAGTTACCAAAATTCATTCCGATAATTTTTCATAATCTAAGTGGATATGATTGTCACTTATTCATAAAAGAGATGTGCACAAATAAAAATAAAGTAGATGTCATCGCCCAAACAAAGGAAAATTATATTTCTTTCTCTAAACATCTATTGATGGGCACTACAACTGATAAGTTAGGTAGAGTGAAGAAGCAATTCTTGAAACTGCGATTCATCGATAGCTTCAGATTCATGTCATCTTCATTGCAGCAATTGGGTGATAGTTTGTCAGATGAGCAATGTAGTGAAACACGAAAGTGTTTTCCGGATCATGAAAAATTCCATCTAATGCGGCAAAAGGGCGTTTTTCCTTACAATTTTGTGAAAGATATAGAAAAATTAGATTTTACTGAGTTGCCATTAAAATCAGATTTTTATGACCAACTGAATGAGAGACATATATCCGACGACGATTATGAAAGAGCTAAGCGTGTATGGACCTTATTCAATTGTGAGACATTGGGGGACTATTCAGATTTGTATTTGAAATCGGATGTACTACTTTTATGCGACATATTTGAAAACTTCCGTAATATATGTATCGATAAATATCAATTGGACCCTGCCCACTATTTCACATCACCTGGTCATTCTTGGGACGCTATGCTCAAATATACAGGTATAGAGTTGGAATTGCTCACAGATATTGACATGATAAACTTTTTCAAAAAAGGAATACGAGGCGGTATCAGCCAGTGCTCTGAAAGGAAGCATATCGCCAATAATCACTTTCTGCCTGATCATGATCTAAATGAGCCTTCATCTTTCATCACTTATTTGGATGCCACCAATCTTTATGGGCATAGCATGTCGCAATCATTACCAACAGGTGGTTTTTCATGGCTATCCGAACAAGAAATTATCCAGTTGGACATCATGAATGTTCCTAATGAAGGTTCGAAAGGCTACGTATTGGAAGTAGATGTTCATTATCCCGAAGAACTTCATGACGCGCATTCAGATTTACCATTCCTAGTTGAAAGTGTCGTCCCACCTGGATCGAATTCCAAAATACCTAAACTGATACCCAACCTGAACGATAAAAAAAAATATATTGTTCATTATAGGGCCTTGAAACAGGCAATCGAGAATGGCTTATTAGTGATGAGAACACACAGAATCCTCTCCTTCAATCAATCCCCGTGGTTGAAGAAATATGTCGATTTGAATACTCATATGAGAAATCAAGCGACAAATGTTTACCATAAAAACATATTCAAAACCAGAACCAATGCAGTGTTCGGGAAAACAATGGAGAACGTTGATAATAGAAATGACATACGACTCGTGACCCATTGGGAATCTATAAGACGTGCGACTGGTGCGAATGCCCTCATAGCTCGACCCAATTTTAAAACACTCTCTATTTTCTCAGAAGACTTTGTCGCAATTCATATGGGTAAGGTTAAAATCAATTATAACAAGCCTCTTTATCTCGGATTCAGCATTCTCGATTTATCAAAAACGGTCATTTATGATTTTTTTTATAATTTCATTAAAAGACATTACGGTTCGAAGGCTTCGCTCCTATATACCGATACCGATTCCCTCATCCTCAAAATCTTCACAGATAATTTTTATGATTTCATGAAGGACAATGTGCACAATTTTGACACATCCAATTACAAGATTGGTAATCAGTTTGATATGCCCATAACTGAGCCAATTTTGGGAAAGATGAAAGATGAATTCCCTAATGATCCGATCATAAGTTTTTACGGTACTGGTGCAAAAGCCTATCATGTCAAATCTGTTAGTGATGAATTGAAGAAGGCCAAAGGGGTAAAAAAATCGGTCATACAAAATCAAATGTCGCTTGAAGACTATCGGAAAATAGTCGAATCGGGTGGTGTCATATTACGTAAGATGAGCACTTTCCGAAGTGATTTACATGATGTCTATACACTCATGTGTAATAAAGTAGCTCTTTCTTACAAGGATGATAAAAGATTCATAATCCCCAACACCACTAAAACTCTACCGTGGGGTCATAGGGACATCGCGTTTTACCGGACGAGTCCGGAGCAAAATTTCAAATTTGTCATGGATGCCCTCAGATCTATGGCTAATCCCGAAGTCGCCTCGAATGATAAATTGGATCTCCTCATACAATTATTGAATGAACAGTCTGATGATTAGTTAATTGAAGCTGGTTAATCTATACCTGAATTGGAATAGTAATAGAAACTATTTTGTAATATAAAATAAAATACATCAAACTCTTATTCTGGTTTTATTCCATTCATTTCACAAGGTCATTACTTCAAAGTGGTTATACAAAAGGGTTGTGAAATAAATCAATAAAACAAATGCAATTTACTCAATTACATTACATGATGTTTAAATTGTATGTGTTGTACTGGTACACGCTAATATTCACCGTATGATCTGTGCATCGACAGTGTTGCCGGAGTTACGATAAAATATTCGTGTTAGGTAAAGTAGAGGAGGGGTTAGGAGGAGGAGCTTCGCTATTAAAAAGGAGGCAGGTTGCGATCTTTCTTCATTCGAACAGCTTCGTCTAGCCTTCGAACATCAAGCGTCTCCTAGGTCTCTACCAGTTCTTCAAGCGTCCTATTCGATTCAATCGAGATTGTGAGTATGATTGTCAGTGATGTTGATTTCATGTCTAATTGAATTTGTTTTATTTTCAGTTTCCGAAATGTCTTTCGAAGGAAACGGCCCTCAACCTGGAAGCAGCGGCAAGGTGAACGTCCTGCAGGATGTGGCCCTCCAGCCGATGGATCTGTCGGAGTATGAAGATGTCTTCCAGATGCTGGAGGAGTATCGTCTGATAGTTCCGGCCAGCCCTATCATGGAGGTGGTGCAGGTCGCTCCAACGCCTGGACCTAGTAGAGTCGACGACGCCCCGATGGTCGGAACTGCGCCGGCGGATCCCCTGCTCGAAGCCACTCCTGGAGGTGTGAAAAGGGCTGCAGATCACCCGAGCCGGAAGGAGTTGGTGGAAAAACCGGCCACGCAGCGAAAAGGGGTCAGTGCTGGAGCCGGTGACGCGGGGTATGACAGCGGCGATGATTTCGTGGAACCCAACCCCACGAAACGGAGATGGGCGCCCAAGAAGCCGATGGCGCCCAAGAAGCCGACGACTGCCAAGAAGCCGAAGTCCGAGCTGCAGAAAGCTATGGAGAGGTGGGATGCGAATAACCCACATCGCATCAGCAGCTGGACGCGGCAGAAATCCGTGACCCCCAAACCTACCCCGCCGAAGACTAAACCACCACCCGTCGTCACCCCATCGTCGAGGTCGGCCCCCAGGAAGCCGACCACGAAGGCGCCTCCGAAGACCACCGGAATGCGGCAACCGATTTGGAAGCGGCCGACCATTCCAGCAACTGCCGCCGTGTCGACCTCCACGGCACCCCCGCCACCCTCCACCCCGCAGGAGACTGCAGAGACCGCCGTTGTGCCGCCGGAGCAGCCATCCACTTCGGCTGTCCCAGAACCGGCCTTCACTGTACCTCCACCACCAGCTACGACCCAGAGGACCGTCGCCGTGATCGGGGACAATGGCGACGAAATGCCATTGTCTCAGCGGTCTGAGACTCTGGTCGAGGACGTCCAGGCCCTCAGCAGGGTTTGCCGTGAGAGGAGGGCCAGGTTGAAGGACCTCGAGGGCAGCGACGCAAGGAAAGATGGAATCGCTGCGCGCAAACGGCGGTTGGAAGTCGAGCGCGCGCAGATGGCGGAGCAGAGAATGCGGTTGGTGGCTCAGTTGGCGGAGTTGGACCGGGGCATGGTCGAGAAAGACTCACTCATCACCGGTTGCGACGATGATACTCGGCTGGAGGACGAGTCGACGAGGGAATCTCGCCTGGAGGTGAGCAGGTTGGACGACCAGCTTCGGAATCTGCGGGAGCGGCTCAAGAATGGGGTTGACGCGATGGCCTAATTTACCTTTCCCCCCTCCCACCCTCACATTCTTCTTTTCCTTTTTCCTACCTCGGAGTACACATACGTTGGTTGGTGTGCACGGGGCACTGCGTGGTTGGGGCAGTGCCTTCCTTCCTTCCCCCACTCCTCCTCACTCCTCTTCGAGAGTATAAAATCAGGATATCTTTGCTACGAAGATCAGTAGAGCAGCTATCAGCATCATGACTACATATGCGGCAGCAGACTCCACCACCGAACCCCACGTTCAGCCCGAGTTCGACGGCCAACATGACCCTCGGGTACAAGTGCACCACATCTCGAGCACTAGTGATTCGTCGGATCAAGTGGATCGGGAGCTCCGGGAGTTCATGGATGTCCTCATGGGTGACGGACCTCCCGAACACTTTGGTGATGCCGCTCGTCTGAGAGATGAGCTGATGGAACTCATCAATGCTGAAGATAGGCCGCAAGAGTTCCTAGATGATGCGGCGTTCTGGGCCCTTTTCCCCAGACGGGAGCCAGTCATCCCCAGACAGATGGAACCAGTCGTCGTTGAGGATAGCCCACCGCCATCTCCAATCCTCATTGACTAATCCTACCCATAATCCTTTCATTCCTCGGAGTACACATACGTTGGTTGGTGTGCACGGGGCACTGCGTGGTTGGGGCAGTGCCTTCCTCCCCTCTCCCCCATTCCCTCCTTACCAGAACAAATGATTATTAAAACTACGTAATGATATAAGGCGTCAACAATCTAGTGGTTGAGCTGCATCATATAAATAATTCTTTGAGGAGAAAATAAAAAAAAGACTTGTTTCATAATCAATTCCACAAGTATAATTTCTATAAAGTATGCTGTTTTTGTCTTCATTATTCTTCTTTGAAGTCTATATATATGTTGAATCAACACGAAACATTGCATATACTTTTGTCACTTTTCTCTCCCCTCCATTCTCCCTTCCCTTTTTTTTGTATAAATACGATGTGAGGCTGGAGTTCTATATCATTCTCTGCACGATGTCGATGAGTCCTGACTCGACAACAGAGCCTAGGAGTGCGCCGCCCTCGGAACCAGCGACGGGTCCCACCCAAGTTGAAGAAGTTAGTTCTTCAACCGATGGTGTCAATACTCGAGGGAATCTTGGCTACTTCGAGTATTTATCCCAACAGTTTGGGTTTCCGGAAGGGTTCTTTGAGAGGATGCAAGTGGATGGCTCTGATATAGACTCAATCAGTTTACCATCCACCATCAGCTGGCCATCAGCCATCAGTATCTCATCTGATACTGATGATGATGACTAGTCCACAAATTGTGGGCTAACCCAAAAACAGCCCTTTTCAGGGCTACCATTATGAACTTAAACAGAGTAGCTATCTCATAGTGGGATATATAAGGTGATCACCTAATTAATATGTCATAATGCATATCTATGATTTATTAGGCGTTCACAATGTGAATACCTACTTGGTTATGGGCATCTCAGACACAGTGAGTTTGAGAAAATACCATCTGACATTCAAATTTGAGCAAATGACAATAAAGGCTGCGTCAAGGTCATTCCGCGTGGTTGCACTTTAGGTTAGTTAGTCGAACATATAATATCAAATTCACAATACCAGTTTCCAGGCAATCTCATTATGCGGTTAGCTGATCAGAGTAAGACGATTCTCCTCAGTTGCCCGCAAAGAGCACCAATCGATGATGCTCAAAATTATGGCGCATTTAAGCTCATATAGATGTGACGGATAATTGATAGTGATAATACTAATGGGTGATGGTAGAAACTGCGGAGTGATCTGAACTACTTTTTCAGAGGATTCTCTATATCCTCAACTCCTAAGGCATTATAATCTAGCGGTTGGTCAAAAAAATTTTTCGACCCGCGAATTGAATTAATTCGCGGCCGCGGATTAAAATAATCCGCGGATAAAACCGCGGATCCGCGGCCCGCGGCCGCGGATTCGCGCATATTCCGCTGATAAAACCGCGGATCCGCGGCCGTGGCCGCGGATCCGCGGTTTCTTCAGCGGACTATCCGCGAACCCGCGACCGTAGCGACGAATACGCGAATCCGCGGAATAATTTCGATGGCGGCCACGAAGTAATTTAATTCACGGGTCGAAAAATTTTTGAAGCGTAGCGGAGCGAAGCGGAGCGGAGCGGACCACACCCTGCGGATTATGATTCATTTGACGGATTGTATTAAGTCGCGAATCATTCCACCGCGGTCGCTTGTCCGCGGCTACACCCGCGGATCCGCGGTTCCATCAAAGGATTATCCGCGAACCGCGACCGTGGCGACGAATTCGCGAATAGCGGGGCGGGGCGGGCCACACCCTGCGCATCATGATTCATTTGACAGATTGGATTTAGTCGCGCTTTAATCCGCGAATCCGTGTATCAACCGCCGATCCTCAACGGTGAATTCGTGGATCAACTCTTTCATCTCCAGAGGTCGCGGATCCGCGGTCGCAACCGCATTATTATTTGAATTGCAGCCGCGAATTTCGATCCGCGGATCGCGATTACTTCGAGGCATGCTGTGATTGACAAAATGTAATTATTTCAATGGTGTTCGCTGAAAAGTTCGACCCGCGGATCTTAAACATTTTTCATTCATATTACGCGAACTTTGATTCATTTCATGAATTGAAAGTTGTCGCTATTCATTCCGCTGCCGCAGTCGCCTTCACCATATTCAAGCATATATTCTTGGAGAGGAAAACGTTTTTCATGTCCTACGAAACCCTCATCAGTAATTGAATCTCACTGTGAGATAGCTACTTTGTGTTTGGATAATGTAGCCCTGAAAAGGGCTGATTGTTTTCTGACCCAAGGGTCCACGGTTAGTGATGTATGGCATTATTGCAGATCATGCATGCATCAATGAATCGCATCTGTGTGAGAGGCCTACTACAAGCTTTACACCACGTCGCGTATATATCATTGAATGGTACTGTCCTATGCTCATCAACATGCTCGTACCACGCACCATTGTTCGATCGGTGGGCATAAAATCTGTAACAGATGAGGCAAAGTTTTTCAACTCGCCCTCCCTCTGTCGCGATTTTCACGAACGTTTCTGTAATACAACAGAGCTGCACCTGATCTGCCAAGGTATCGGTCATATTCAGCGGCTTGACTCTACATATAACCATGCCGCCAGGCTGATCACCATGTGCGTCACACTCGATACCTTCATCATCAGAGTCGGTCACCACCTCTTCTTCGACGATATCCTCCTCTGCGATCTGCTGGTCGATATCAGCCAACTCCGCTCCTGCCAAATCAACCCATTCGTTATCATCTAAATCGTTGTTCGGATCGGCGCGTGCGAGCATGTCCAACATCGCAACTCTCTCTTCAGCCATCTCGGTGGTTTCCTCGAGCACTGAGTGAAGTTTGATATTGTAACCCGCCTTTTATATAGCTCGGTGACGTCAGAAGTGGCAGGGGCGGCCCCCCCTCCACCAACTCGAGTGGATATAAATAGAAAGGGGTGACATGATATTCTTGTCAATTCCCTCGGTTGAGTCCTGTTATTTCAAACATCCAGTAACAATATGCCTTTCCCGAAGAAATGGGACGCTAAGCCAAAAGTGTGTGTCTATCCAATACTAATTGCTGGATGGGTAGTGTGCCACAATTGTCAAGTCAGTCGGCCTAAGTCCCACATCAACCCTTGCACCGGCTTGTGCGTCGAGTGTGTGTCACGGAATCCGGTGCTGCCACCTAAGCGGTTGAATTTGTGTTCAACTCCAGAACAAGGAAACTACCCCAAATGCCTGAAGTGTTCCGGAAAGGTTACGTGCAGCGAAATGGGTATTTGCAGAAATATCTGTTCGACCTGTGCGGCGGCAGAATATCTAACATCACCCGAACAACGCTGCTTGCAATGCGATGAATACACGTCGGATTGTTGGAACCACCTGTGCGCCGCATGCAGAAGTAACTGGCAGCTATGTGAGAAAGTTGGTCAACTCCACCCCAATGAGAGAATTCATTTTCGAGAATGTTGGTGTCTAACTCATGAAGAGCAGATCGAAAGATTTAAAATTCGAGGACACCGTATTCCAACCTATACGGAGATCGGACCAGAAAGCCTTGCTGATACAATTCGCTGATTGTCTATAATAATAGTTGGAGTTTATGATGAATAAATGCATTGAACATAATCCACTTGTATTATTTTTCAATTATAGGGTAGAATTACTAGCATTGCGTAAAGGTGTCGTCAATTAAAGACAGATTGAATGTTGAATATATATTCATTCTCAATTTTACAAATTAAAAATTACTTCAATTCACTTTTATCGATCCAAGAGTTGTGATCTGCTGGAAAACCAAGCCATTTCACATAGAGACGTCTTCCTTTCTTCTTCAAAACCTTTTCCACCAGATACGTATCGGGGGAATGTGTTTTATTCAATTCCATTTCATAAAAGCATCCTCTGATCGGTTGACCATTCACATCTTCGAGTGCGTACGTTATGGGTTCTGAACTGTTGACTTTAACGACCTTGAAAATTTCTGTCGTAAAATTTGCCGTATATCCTTTATCGAAAACACTTTTATATTTGCTGATTCGAACCATATCCCCTATTTTGAATTTTCCTTTTTTGCGCTTCACATTCTTCTTTTCAGGTTGCGCATATATCATCAATTTTGTGCTCGGTCTTACATCCGCAGGCTTCATACCGATGGTGCGATGAACTCTGTTGTTATACTGATGTGTTATGGTAGGGAGAATATGTAACCATTTATAATTGCCTTGGACCGAAAACTCTTTATAAAGCCATGTCTTCAACGTTCTGATGACTCTCTCTGCGATTGCGGCTTTTTTTGTACTGAATGTTGAATAATGATTGATATTATGCTTCGACATGAGAGACGAGAACTTTGAGTTATAGAATTCAGTTCCTTGATCAGATTGTAAGTTTTTTGGATGGTATTGGGCATCTTTTAGTACACTCGCCATGGCATCCGTCACTGAATTACCTGTTTTATCTTTCAGCGGTTTTACCCATACAAACTTCGAATAACAGTTGATCACGACGAGAATATATCTATAGCCTTTATTCTCTCTAGCATATGGCTGCATCTCCATCAAATCCATCTGCCACAAATCAGAAAATCCCCTTATTATAGTCTTTCTCCGAGGAAAATTTCGTCGCGCTGGCTTGTGCAGCTCATTAACAACTTGCCTTTTAGCAGCACTCATCTCAACTTTCTATGAGGGAAGTGGGTTCCCACTCAGGTGGTACAGCTAATTGTCCAGTCCTCCAGTGTTTGGGTTTGGGAATTGACTGTTCCACTTTGGTAACTCGCTCAGTTAAAGTATCGATATTTTTTGCCGAATGATTGATTCGATCACTCAAGGTATCGATTTCTTTACCCAATTTTATGATCCCTTCTGACAATGTATCATTTTTTTTGCCAATAACGAATCTGAGTTCGGTTATTCGTGCATCAAAGAATGATCTTGCATCACGAAGCACCGCAATAATAGACTCTTGGACAGCGTTCAGAGTTACTTCTTTAGTTTCTCTAATGTTATCATCAACATACCCTTTGGTGGCCGAGTCTTTCAACTCAGAAGGTTCACCAACATTCTGCATTCTTTTATTTTGAATATTATAATTTCCATCCGGTGTCAGAATGAATCCCACACCTGGTTTACCACGAGCCGCTCTATCAACTCCACCCCTTCTTCGACCGAATTTATCAATTGTTGTATGCATTGTTGGAGAATCAGCTTACGACTGATCGATTTCGATATATACCATCAGATATATAATGATGATGTCAGTAAACTACACCTTCTTCGCGCAATTCTTCTATCAGGGCTAAAATTTCATTTTCATGTCCAGTATGTCCAGCCATTTTTGAACTCCACAGTAATCTGAGTCGATCTACCAATTCATCCATTTTATTCCAGTAAATATAATTGATTTTCTGATTTCCGCTATGAACTTTATGGGTGGGTAATTTCATCATTCCTTCGCCTTCTATCCCAGAGCTCTCCCGCACATTTCCTAGGTTGAGTAGTGGAAGGATTACGTCTTGGTATTTCTTCCAATTATTCGATATAAGACCCTGTTCTCGGTCATAGTTTTTATAAGCGGCTCTTGTTATTTCAAGTATATCTCCATATACTTTTAGGTCGGAAGTGGAAATATTTCCCGAGGGTACTTTCATGAATATCAGTTTATACAATGCCGGCGAACCTTGGTAACTACCGATTACTTTACCGTTCTCTCTAAAATTAATTTTTCCTTCGATGAACTCTACATCGGCAATACCCATCTGGAGTGTTTTATTTTGGCGGTTCACACGAACGCCAAATACTGTATCGTACGAAGAAACACCCGATAACAACTTTTGAATATGTTTTTGTGCCTCCTCATCAGTGACCATTTTTGAAGTATCCGAATCTGATATCATCATTGAGGTGGATGGCGTATCCGCCGAAATCGATTCATCGGCAGGGGTACTATATTCGACGCTCTCACCATCCAATCCATCGAATTTCATCAAGTTGGGAAGCCATTCACTAGTCCTCATTGTTTTTGGTGTGAATAGTGTGGTTTTTCGTCCAGAAGATTTTGGTACTGTTGTTGTTGTTGTTGGCGTCTGATTCATTAGAGGTACTGTTGTTGTTGGCGTCTGATTCATTAGAGGCTTTTTAGTATTGGCTGATATTTCTTTCAATGGTACTGAGATCGGTTCATACAATTTTTCGAGCGCCACTCGATTACCAATGCGGCTACTCTTGATATAATTGAATTTTTTCCGAACTGCATCAGTTGCTTCGATTAGCTTTCGTTTCAAACAAATCTCATCATTACTTTCACTATCCATAATGATCTGGTGGTGAGAATACTGAAGTATCGTCGGCGCTGTCCACTACTCAATTGACTTGAATGGTCTGGTAACATCAGGGATATATGAATGCGTCAAATCCTTTTCGATATCGGCCATCCTGCATCTCCCTATCCTTATCGATAACCAGAAATCCGTATTTATCACTCCAACAATTTGCACACATATCTTGAAATTGCTTAAACGTTACGTCCGGTGACACATGGTCGGAAAAAATGTGATTGAGATTCATATCATCCTGCTTGAATGTCACAATGAAGTTTGAATTATCTCGAATTAGTTGTTTCGGTACTCGAGAGTATGTTTGGGCTAGATAGAAGCAATCCACATTCTTATGGCGCCCCATGCTGAAATACGATCTGATAACATCCTGTTTCTCACACATAACATCGTCGAAAATGAATATAGAGTCGGATTTGGCGTTTGATGGCTCCACTATTTCAGCTGCATTATTACCAAAAGTATAGAACCCCAACCCTTTGATTGGCGCTAACACTTCACGTAAGTACTCATATTTGGGTTGATACAGAGATTTCGAATAAAGATATACATTCGCGAAACGTAACCCCAGCGGGTGAGTCAGCAGTGAAATCATCACATTTGTCTTTCCACAATTCGAAGGTCCAATGATGAGGCCGCGAACAGATTTTGGGAGGAGAGACCCATGCCGCTGTTTAACGTCATTTTCTAATCCGCCTCCAACCCTACTATCCAAATTATCGATAGCGAACTCTTGATTCTGCTTAACAATGCGCATTGTATGGCGGTTGAAGACTATATAAATGAAGACAGTCGGTATACTCTCTATTTAATTGATGATGCCCAACGGGTACAGACGTACGAGTTTTCTATCTGATAAAACTGGTGAAGGAATAGTCAATTCAGTTATAAATAGGTTACCATTTGAACTGCATTTACCTGGCGGTTATCAGTATTGTGGACCCGGTACCAAATTACAGAAGAGATTAACGAGAGGAGATTCCGGTATAAATCAGCTCGATATCGCCTGTAAAAAACACGATATTGCATACCTACAGAATCCGAACGATTTGAAATTTAGACACAGGGCAGACCAACAACTCGAGGAGGCCGCTTGGCAAAGATTCAAGGCTAAAGACGCCACCGTAGCAGAGAAAGGGGCCGCTTGGCTAATCACAACAATCATGAAGGGGAAACGTCGGTTTGGTATGGGTTGTGAGTCATCATCCAAACTACGACAGAAAACAAAAAAGCGAATTATGAAGAGGAAGAAAAGTGCAAAACCATCAAATGTTGGAAAGAGGGCCGTGGCCTTTGGTTCTGGCATTGTTAGAAAGGTTCGTGATGTTCTACAAAAGGCTGGGGGGCGAGATTTCGTTATAAATAATTCTAAGAGAGCTGCTGATATTGCACTGAAAGCGGCACGCAAGTTTACAAAGGCAGCTGGTGGGAAGAATAAAATTCGCACCCCTCGAATAATACCAATTCCAAAAATTGGTGGAATTCTACCACTTATACCAATTTTCGCCGGGTTATCAGCGCTGGGTACTTTGGCTGGCGCAACAGCTGGCATCACGAGAGCAGTACACGCAGCAAAAGCAAGTAGGCAACAATTGATCGAAGCGAACAGACACAATAAACATATGGAGGCTATCGCTCTAGGTAAAAGCGGTAAGGGGGTATATTTGAAGCCGTATCGCAAAGGACTAGGATTATATTTGAACCCTCAGAAGTCAAAAAACTATTAGATATGCTACCCCAAAGAGCTCTGTCCGATATCGACCTCAAGTACTTTGCTAAGAAAATGGAGATTCCTCATTTTCGCGGTGTATTCATGCGTGACAATCTACCGTCATCAGGACCGCATAGATGTGAATCAGCCATAGTCAATTTGGACAGTCAACGCGGCTCGGGGACGCATTGGGTAGCATATAAGAAGAGCAATGACTTAGTAAGCTATTTCGATAGTTTCGGAGATTTACCCCCTCCCAAGGAATTGATTTACTATTTTCGTACGGGCCCGAAAGCGGTCGATGAAATCCTCTATAACTATGAACGTCAGCAGAAATTCAACACAGTTTGGTGCGGTCATTTGTGTCTGAAGTTTCTCCGTGATAACGCACAATGAGTACTACTCCTTCCCAGGATCGGGAAAGTATCAAGAGGATGGGCCATTCTCTGATTGCCTATTCCAGATTACGCAGCTTACGAAAAATGACCAAACAACAGCTTGCGGATATGCCGAAAGAAGTATTAATCGGGTGCGCTGCTCATGAGATTGCATCAGTGTGGGATAAGCTACCCACACATCATCAGAATGATATCGATGTATTGAAGTATCAGTATTGTGGAGAACATTATAATGATGGTGATAGCAGTAATTCTGATGTCAATGATGGCCCATCCCCACAGAAAATTTTTTGTTGCTACTGTAGGGTGAAAGAAGTGAATGTAGCAACAAATAACGAAGTTGATATGGACTCACCATCTCCACCAAAAAAACGGCGAGTGCTTCAGCACCAACACCTATGTAATCAGCAATAAAATGGTGTGAACCACTAATATTTCATCAGTCATGTCACGCACGTTCACACTGTCAGGAGACTCGAGCGAGTTGAGTGCTAACTTTTACCCTCCTATCGAATTGAATACAGGAAGTCGCTATGGTCTGGGTTTGCACGGCTTCTACTCCTATAACTCAATATTCAATGTGGATGTGAGGAATAATGTCATCAGTTATTCCAAGAGGGTTAATTCACCTCCTATCATTATCAAAATCCCACCAGGAGCCTATGAGATCGATGAAATTAATAGGGTCATTCAGAAATCCATCAAATCCAGAGAGCCGCAACCTGTAGATGGCGTTGAAAAGGATATCGATGAAGTATTTCTTCTAGTCGCGAACAACAACACTCTCAAATGTGAAATGCGATCAAAATATAACATCAATCTCCGGCATGAAAACTCAATCGCTAACCTATTAGGGTTCGAAAAGAGTGTTTTCGAAAGTGGAAAAAATCACGAATCGACATTACCTGTAGATATCAACCACGTGAGAATCATCCGTGTCGATTGCAACGTCACTTCTGGAGCATATTCCAATGGTGATGAAGCTCACAGCATCTTCGAATTCGATATCGATGTGGAACCTGGCTACAAACTCACCAAGGAGCCAAAAAATATCATATATATGCCGCTCAAACCAGAAGGACGTCAGTATCTCGACAACATTACACTACGCATCTTAGACGATAATGGGCTGTTGATTGATTTCAATGGTGAAAAAATTATAATAAAATTGGAATTGGTAGAATTGTAACTGAAATCGATGATGGGATTCTGCTTCAGCAAACGACGACAGAGGTCACTAAAATATTGTGTGAGACACGGTGGTGGCAATGGTAGTGATGTACGTATAAAGAAAAGGGAACATCGAAATCACTTCATTCCACGTGTGTCTGCTAAACGATCAAGATATAGCATAAGCGCTGATAGCCTGAAATTTCTGAAATCCATCGGTTTGAAAATACGCTACAAAAGAAGCAAGTAATATGGCCACTCTTACCACAAGTGAGAAGCTGGAAGTTTTCGAGGAACCTGTATTCGACCGTTCGTTGATAAGTCTGCATGAGCATACATACAAACCATATGGCTCACCATATTTCAATAATTCCGACGAAATCAGAATTCCAATCAACTTTCAAGATCTGATACTCGATATCGCAGAGAGTTACATTTATATTGAAGGAAAGTTCAACCCCACTGACGCCACAAAGCCATGCTACCTTTCTAATAACGCCCTCGCTTTCTTGTTCGATGAGATTCGTTATGAAATGGGCGGCGAACAAGTCGCTGTTGTTCGAAAACCTGGCATAGTCACTACAATGAAAACTATGGTATCATTCGGAGGAACGCATGCTAATTCATTGTTATCTGTAGGTTGGGGGCTCAACCAAACTAATCAACCAATATGGGATTCCACCAGCACAGTATTCAGTGGTAAATTACCTTTGAAGTACCTCATGGGATTCGCTGAAGATTACAATAAAGGTATTCTGAATGTTAAGCAGGAGCTTATTTTGATCATGGCACGAACATTCAGAAATGCATATATGGGGGAAGTTGAGGCTGATTTTCAAATCAACAAGGTTGAATGGAGAATCAGACATATTGTGCCAGAAGATCGTCTCAAATTGAAACTTCTGAGTCGTATCAATAAAAGTGTCAATAATGCTATAGTGAAAGTAGCTTATCGTATGTGGGATCTTTATGAGTTACCTTTACTTCGACAAACGGCATCGGATATGTGGGCTGTGAAAACAACCAACAGTCTGGAGAGACCTCGATTCATCATAATTGGCTTTCAGCAGACCGCACAATCCGACAGTATATCAAAGGATGCAACGACATTCAAAGATGCTGACATAAGTAATATACGAGTACATTTGAACTCTGAAGTCTTTCCATATGAACGTTGGAATTTGGATTTCGAAAAGAAGTTAGACTCATCTGCATACTATGCATATGAGAATTTTCAACGTAGCTACTATGATAGAGCAATGAGTGAACCGATGATGAATATTAGCAGCTTCCGCAGTAACCCCATATTTGTGATCGACTGCTCACACCAACCAGATGCCATGAAATCATCCACCGTTGACATCAAAATAGAGTTTGAAACACGTAAATTGAAGTTTCCATCGAGTACCAAAGTATATGCACTCATTTTACATGACGCTTTTTTGAGTTATAGTGCTCTCACTGGATCTGTTCATATTGGGTTATCATAAGAATCACATGTGAATCATTATCCACTGTAGAATGTTTTTTTTTTGGTCAATGAATAAAATATTTTAATACCAATTCTATCTTTTAATTCCATCCTTAACATATGAATATAAACAAATATGATTACTTTATAGTTTATTCATAGTTTTATATACAATATATATATATCAATCATTCAAAGTTTACATCATTTCTTCATCTTCTTCACTCTCCACCTGTTGTTGTGAGTTGGGATCCAATGTCTTCAGCTGGTATTCATCTATGATAGTTGATGGTAGGTAACTGTATATGCCAGAGAGGAATTTTTTCAAGTCAGCTTGAATCATGAGCTTACAGAAATGATTCAAATCAATATTTCCGTAAGAATAAGCATTACACAGCGCTACACCAAGTTCATAATTCTCACTGAGCTGCAGAACTTTCTGCACTTCTTCAGAGTCGAAGCAAATATCACTATCGTAATTTGATGCATGTAGAGCGTCCCAACTCAAATCAGCTAATTCGCAAGACAACCTTTCTATAGCAGAACCCAAGTCACTTGCCTCCGGATACCATTCACTCGAATAGTGCATCCACATATTTGTAGTTTGAGATGGGGGAGTTCTGAAACAACCAAAATAAGATTCATGAATTCGGCAATGATGCTAAGAAAGCGAGAAAAACATGAAAAAACATTAACAGAAAAAACACTCACTTTGACGCGTCTTCGAAGTGTGTAAAACTGATACATATTTTATATTTTATTTATATACTTTTCACTATGTACATATAAAGAGGGATAGAGACTAGAAAAACAATAAAGCTCTCAATCTAACACATTGAATTTAACCAAAGAGCGGGTTTTGGCACCAACATATTCCGAAGCACTCTGCCCCAAATAAGTCATCACCAATTTAGCTTGTGATGAATTAACATTTTGAATGATATTTTCTGTGAATTGTTCCGTCACACGTTTAGGAAGCCATACTTTGAACGAAGTATCACTTTCTTCATCGATCAGTATAACTTGGATGGATTTACCATATCGCGTGGAGAGTAATAACATTTTTTCAATTTTATAACCCTTATCGATAGCTAATGATGTCAAAGGTTTCTGTTCCATAGCTTCAGTCTGCTGAACTATGGCAAAATTGATCTTTTCAATGTCTAATTTCAAATTATCCATATTCAAATTATAGTGAAAGTATAATTTTAAAATATAAAATATGTTCACCTCTATGACGACGACGTTCACTTCTTGGGTGGATGGATTCTTGGTGGAGCGACTTCGGAGCACAACTACTAATACTCGTTTCGATGATCTGAACTGACACCAAACAAAATGTTTTGAGCTTATATAGAAATTGATAAAAGGGTGGGGGTGTGAGTTTGAACACTCTGCACATACACATTGGAGACCGAAGTCCATAATTGAAAATGCTCAAGGTTATTCAAGGGTTTATGTACTCCTCCTCAATATGACATTGCACAAAGTCATTCGATGCTAGAAAAATATTCAGTGGGATGTTGTTCGATCGCAACCAGCTCAGAGACGATTCACAAATGTCAATGTCATTCAAGGGTAATGCAGCTCAAGCTAGACCATGCCAACACTCAAGGGCATTGAAGGTCAAACATGCGCTGGACTGTGCACACACGCACACCAAAGGTCACTCAAGGTGACAACTCATAGAGGTCATTCAAGGTGACAACTCGTAGAGGTCATTCAAGGTGACAACTCATAGAGATCATTCAAGTCATCTCGTTTCAAGGTCATTCAAGGTCATAGCGTTTTCAAGGTCATTCAAGGTCATCTCGTTTCCAAGGTCATATGAAGGTCAAACGGACTGTCAAAGTCACCTTGTTGACTTCACCGTCAAGGTCACGGCAAGGTCAGTGGAGGGGGGAGGTTTCTAAATCGGCATAAACTAACTACTCTCGACGACTGCACAGAGCAAGAGTCATATTATCCATAGGAACCAGCAGAATTTGTTTTCCACAATTATTTATCATAATTATTGATAGGATAAGTGGAGGTTCTTCCGGGACCGTTCGACGTGCCGTGTAGAGGGGGAAGCCGGAGAGAGCGATCTACCGCTAGCGGCCGTCGAGTTCACCGCGTGAAATAAACTGATCAAAGCCCAAAATGACCACGCTGTCTGTATCTCGGGAAATACTGGACAAGTTTTGTTTTTTTTTATTTTCAATAGTGCATCGAGATATGATCGAATATCACTATGGCTTACCCGGTTTGTTTTCGGAAATCCCTAAAATCGCAAATAATTCAATTTTTACGCTGCAAATGTAGTGAATTATTCGTTCATTTCAAATTCAACTCTGATAATACGGTGTCAAATGTTACCTTAGTTAGACGGAGAAAGCAAGTTTTCTCTGACATTCGAAAATGAATAAAGCACGGCTCATCTCCTTTCCAATTGATATTTTTACAAATGTGTATATATGAATGTTATTCAATATTAAGATTTTTGGCCCATTTATGTGCAACATTATTCTTTGATATTTACAGCTTGTAACTGAAAATGTCCATTAACATTCATCTATTCACATGTTTATTTTGTCTCCGTTAGGTTAGTCAGGTCCTATAAATTTTCGTTTGTTTCTTTCAGCAGAGTGTGATTTCCATGTTAATACTACTGTACAGAGTGTCCCCGATTGAACAGTTTGTATCGTTCCGGCCGGTTATACTGAGTGCGCGAAATAAACATTCCATTTGAACTTTTATTTTGGTAGTGATTTGAACATGTATTATTGTTAAGCTGACTTCTGTGATAGTTCACGTGAGAGTATTCAATTTTTTCGATTTCCTAAAAAGGTAAGGTTATTCATACCTATACATAATTTCAATTACATCTATAGGTCAAAAATGTTTCGGTAGTAGTATAATTTAGATACTATCCTTTAAGTAATGTTCAAACTTTATTTCATTTTATTTTGGATTCACTTACAAACACATTTTACAGTACTAACATGTAAGGATAGGTACTTAAAAACTACCTTTTGCTAACCAGAGAAAGACAATACTACTATAGAAGGAAGTCATAACGATATTCCCAGAGGAATAGTGTTAAGAGCGTTCTAGGTATTCAACGCATTAAAAGGAGAAAAAGAAAAGAAAATACATGTACAAGACAATTATAAGATTCAATTGAAATATACAAGCTCTAATATCATTTTGACTGGTCATTAAGAGATCCAGGTCATTCCTGATGATTAGGAGATTGCATTGTTGCATCATGTTATTAAAGTAGTTCCCGAGATACAGACAGCGAGGTCATTTTGGGCTCTGATCAGTTTATTTCACGCGATGCATACGACGGCCGTCTCCCTTCGGCTTTCCCCTCCACACGGCACGTCGAACGGCCCCGTAAGAACCTCCACTGATCCTATCAATAAATACTATGAATAATTGTAAAAAACAAATCCTGCTGGTTTCTATCGATAATATGACTCTTGCTCTGTGCAGTCGTCGAGGTCTCATTATTTCATATAAACAAACAAATGGAGGGGAAACTAAATGATAAAAAGTGTTATCTTGGCTCCTAATTATCGTGGAACAAAAGTAAGGTTGTCAAAATTCGTAGAAAAATAGCAGCTTTCCTATGCATTTTCTCTCATTTTGATACAACCATTTTTTCCTAATTGTTTTTTAGTTTGAAAAACGTTGTTTCTTTGACGCCATTTTTAAAGGTATCGCATTGAAAAAATCGATTTTCCAAAAACGATAATTTGTAGTTCAACTCTTTGACTATCCAAAACTGTTTCGTTCATTGCTCTACGATTATCCGTATGGCAAGAAATAACAATCTAGTGGGACACTTTTTTTAGTAACAAATTAGATTGTTGCTAACCTATCAATTGGTTTTCAACCAAATTGAAACTGTGGTTTCTACTAGTTGAAAGCTTCCCAAATTCACAGTTGCAACCCCCAAATGCATTTCAACATTTTTTAATAGAGTAATGGAAAAAATGCCTTTTTTCAACTTCCGAGCTCAATAGTTAAGCAACAAATCGGAATATCGAAATCGGGCCAACGCTAATCAATAGATTTTTCAATTATCTACAACTTTCAATTCAACTTTTTTTCGATCCGACCAATAGTTTTCATTATATAAGCAAAAAACAAAAAAAACTAATGTTTTCCGGAATTCAACCGCTAATTGTTGCTAAACGCACGAACAGAATGTGGCGCAAACTTTAGGGGATACTAAGGACACCTGTTTCTGCCGGAATCCACAGCTACTTTTCGGGTTGGCGAAAATCGTCATTTTGGGTTCTTGAACAGTTTATTTCACTCTTATATCGAATCGATGGCTTTATGCGCTGGATCGCTCTCTCCGGCTTCCCCCTCCACACGGCACGTCGAACGGTCCCGGAAGAACCTCCACTGCTCCTATCAATAAATATGATAAATGATTGTGGAATACAAATTCTGCTGGTTCCTATGGATAATATGACTCTTGCTCTGTGCAGTCGTCGAGGTCTCGTTGCTTCATATAAACAAACAAATGGAGGGGAAACTAAATGATAAAAAGTGTTATCTTGGCTCCTAATAATCGTGGAACAAAAGTAAGGTTGTCAAAATTCGTAGAAAAATAGCAGCTTTCCCATGCATTTCCTCTCATTTTGATACGACCATTTTTTCCTAATTGTTTTTTAGTTTGAAAAACGTTGTTTTTTTGACGCCATTTTTAAAGGTATCACATTGAAAAAATCGATTTTCCAAAAACGATAATTTGTAGTTCAACTCTTTGACTATCCAAAACTGTTTCGTTCATTGCTCTACGATTATCCGTAGGGCAAGAAATAACAATCTAGTGGGACACCTTTTTTAGTAACAAATTAGATTGTTGCTAACCTATCAATTGGTTTTCGACCAAATTGAAACTGTGGTTTCTACTAGTTGAAAGCTTCCCAAATTCACAGTTGCAACCCCCAAATGCATTTCAACATTTTTTAATAGAGTAATGGAAAAAACGCCTTTTTTAAACTTCCGAGCTCAATAGTTGAGCAACAAATCGGAATATCGAAATCGGGCCAACGCCAATCAATAGATTTTTCAATTATCTACAACTTTCAATTCAACTTTTTTTCGATCCGATCAATAGTTTTCATTATATAAGCAAAAACCAAAAAAAAATAATGATTTCTGGCATTCAACCGCTAATTGTTGCTAAACGCACGGACAGAATCTGGCGCAAACTTTAGGGGATAATAAGGACACATGTGTCTGCCGGAATCCACAGCTACTTTTCGGGTAGGCAGAAATTTTACGAAAAAAGTTTATTTGATTGGACTAAATCTATACATTTTCAACTTGACATTTACTACAAACTGGCTAGGTTGAAATCCCAACTGTTGGTACTTCGTTAAAATCTTCCTGGCAGCACTGCATGCATGTTTATTTTTAAATAAGACATTTTATCAGTGTGTGTTCAGTGTTCTCTATTTTGGATTGTGCATATTCGATAGTAAAGTGTGGGGAAGTTATCGAAAAAAAGTTAGGTTAGGGTAAGCTTTCTTCACGGTTCTTTTAAGAGTGTTTTCAGAAAATAATGTCAGCAAAAAGCCAGAAAAGTAACAGAACTTTTAGACGATTCATTTCTAAAAACACCCTTGAAAGAGCCGTGAAAAAAGCTTACCCTAACCTAACTTTTTTTTCGAAGAGAACAGTGAACACACACTGATAAAATGTCTTCTTCAAAAATAAACAATTTAACTGACTATGTATGTCATAACTATTTATAGTAGCACAACGATTTGCAAATCAATGGTGATTTTATACAGCATCCCAATATATATGATGCAAGGGTAGTAGCAAGACAGCTACCCTCACCAAAATATATATTCATCTTGGACATATCCAGTTTGCACATATAGGGTATATCGAGCATATATATAGCATATGCTATATTGGTGATATAGGTATATTCTGAGGATATTTGAATATATTCAGTGTATATATTTCAATCATATACGTAGCATATACTACTTGTGGCCAAAAAAATATACCTAGCATATTCTCAGCATATAGTAACCATATTCTGTGTATATGCTAGGGATATATCTCAATAATCTTATGCGTTTGGGAATATGTTTAGCACATACTTGGTATATTATTTTGCTATGTGCGTAAATTCCCGACTTCTCTGAGTTTTCTAGTTTATCTTTTGGGTTACCAAGTAGCTGCTGTAATTTGTAAGAAGTTTTATATGCAACTTTCATATTTACTTTGTCAAATATCTGTTGTAGTCCTCTAGTGTATTGAGGTTCATATGGGATTACTATAAACTTTTCGTTTATCTCATCTTTTTTAAAAGTCGAAGATTCACGAAGAAGATAGTTGATAAGATAATTAGAAAATGTGAATTTAGGGAAACACTTCGTAAAAAATTTAATAATTATTCTCTTATAAATACAAGTATTCTATTAAAAAAAGCATACACTTTTATCATTTGCATGCTTTTTCCTGAGATTTTCAATTAAGTTCAATGAAAAAAAAAAAAAAATTAAAAAATTTCAAATTGGCAGAATAGGCGAATCCCTCCAGATAATCGTCAGATTATGAGACTGCAACGTCTAGGGCGTAAAGATGAACCATATATATCTTAATCTGACGCGCTTGTGTATTTCAAAATGACGTCATATCCAAACCGTCAGATTATTATAAAAGAGCTTTTTTTAGGTTCACACAAATACCCTCAGAAAATCTTACGCGCTCGAGAAAAAAACTTGTTTTTTTCATTTTCAATCCTTACGTACGACCACCCCCATCATTGAAACAATCAGATTAATGTACATACATTTTCAAAAATATGTAGGACAGAGATGATATCAATATCTGACGCGCTCGAGTATGTCCATGCAATAGTTTTATTTTTACATTTTTGAGAGTCTATAGCCGCCCCCCCCCCCCCCCCACCGATGAAAAGGTCTACATTATATAACATTTTTTTCTTTTTATCATCTAAGCGTCGCAACCCAATAGGTCTTTATGACGCTCGAGTAAATCCCGATTCAGCATCGTGGGCTCTCCTACTATATGATTTTGAGAAATGCGTAATTTGCTACAATTTGCGACTGACGCGAGCTTATTCAGGCTCTGGTGTCCACGATACAGCTCTTCGAAAGTAGGCCATTTAAAAAAAATGTTTTTTTTCGAAATTGTCACTTTTCTAAAATACACACCTCACATTCATATAAAATTCGATGTGGTATGCTTATTTTAGAAAATATTCACAAAACAAATTCGAAAAACGTTTTTTAAAATGGCCTATTTTCGAAGAGTTGTGTCGTGGAAACCAGAACCTGTATGGAACTCGCCTTTGTCTCAAATTGTAGCAAATTGTGGCTTTTTAAAAAATAGATTTACGGAGATATTAAGCAGAAAATGAAAAAAGTCACCAAATTTCATGGTTTTTTGGGTTCACTGCCGCTCGCACAACACTTTGGAAATTTAGATTTAGGTGTAGGTTCAAACAACATATAAAAAATTCAGAATGATCCGATCTATTGCAAGCACGGATGTACATCTTGATTGGATTGAATGGAATTATCATTTTTTTCGCAAATATTTATATTGTCATGCAATAATAAAGTACACCACAAGAATAAACGATGAGTTTTGGAACCTTTGGTGTGAAAGTTGAAACTTTCCATACAGATCTAACACCAAACTGATATTTTTGCACTCGACGCGCGATTCGCTAACAAGGTTAGCATCTTCAGGAGAAGAAAATTGAAAGTATTGAGTCTTTCTAGATGATCCTTCATTGTGCTCTGGGTGGAAGGCAGCTGTTCTGCTTCTTAATAAGGCAAGGTGTAAGCTTCAACCCATTTACTGAAATAATCCATGGCAACGAGGATGTATTTGTTGCCATCATCTGTCATCGGAAACGGTCAAGCTACATTGATGGCGATTCATTCGAAGGGAGCACCAACATTGTGTTGTTTCATCTCGCCCCTTGATCTTGTTCTCGGACCTTTGCTTGCTTCGCATTTCTGGCACCTCTCGACATTGGACCCAGTAAAACCTTTGCCGTATTCTATCCAAGGACTTGTTAACTCCTACATGTCCACCTGATTTACCACCATGAATCTCTAACAATACATCCTCTATTCTCGACATGGGCACAACCTGTTGGAAACTTACTTTCTTGCCATCGGCTGATTCCGAAGCCCTCTTCAGTTGGCCATTCTCAACAATCAAGGAATCCCATTGTGCCCACAATGCTTTGAACGTTGGTGATCGATCGCAGATGTACTTCCAGGTGGGTCTTTCCGCTCCATTTTCTTTCCATTTCAAAAATTCTGCAACGTTCGGATCACTCTTCTGGTCGCATTTTTGCTGTGGTCCAATTGCCGTCTATTATAAATCTCACTTGGTTGATTCCTTCGCGACGTTCGATTCGCTCACAGTGATTACAAGTATACGAACAAGGTCTCCTAGACAAGGCATCTGCGTTGTTATATAATGGGCCTGGTCAATTTTTTATCCTGAAGTGATACTGGTTCAACTCCTCAATCCACCGTGCTACTTGTCCTTCAGGAGTCTTCATTCCGAGTAGTAAATGAGGAATTCTCTTTCGTATAGATATTTGTGGAAGTGTTCTACAGCCTTGATTATTGCCAGTAGCTCTTTTCTTGTTACGCAATAATTCCTTTCTGGCTTGGTGAGTACTTTGCTGTAGAACTCAATCGTATTGTTTCATCTCGCCCCTTGATCTTGTTCTAGGACATTTGCTTGCTTCTCATTTGGTGCATCTTCGGCACCATTTCTCGACATTGGACCCAGTAGAACCTTTGCCGTATTTTATCCAAGGTCTTGTTAACTCCTAGATGTCCACCTGATTTACCACCATGATTCTTTAACAAAACATCCTTTATTCTCGACATAGGCCCAACCAGTTGGTAACTCACTTTTTTGTCATCGGCTGACCCCCAAGCCCTCTTCAGTAGGCCATTCTCCACAATCAAGGAATCCCATTGTGCCCACAATGCTTTGAACGTTGGTGATCGATCTGAGATGTCCTTCCAGGTGAGTCTTTCCGCTCCATTTTCTTTCCATTTCAAAAATTCTGCAACGTTTGGATTATTCTCCTGGTCTTGTCGCATTTTTGCTGTCGTCCAATTGTCGTCTACTATCAATCTCACTTGGTTGATTCCTTCGCTTCGTTCAATTCGGTCACAGTGTTCACAAGTATTCGAACAAGGTCTTCTAGACAAGGCATCTGCGTTGTTATGCAATCGTCCTGGTCGATGTTTTATTCTGAAGAGATACTGGTTCAACTTCCCAATCCACCTTGCTACTTGTCCTTCAGGAGTCTTCATTCCGAGTAACCACTTCAGAGCTGCATGATCTGTTCTGATAAGGAACTCTCTTCCGTACAGATATTTGTGGAAGTGGTCTACAGCCTTGATAATTGCTAGTAGCTCTTTTCTCGTTACGCAATAATTTCTTTCTGGCTTGGTGAGTACTTTTCTGTAGAACTCAATTACTTTTTCCTGACCATCTTGCTCCTGTGAGAGTACGGCTCTAATACCATTATTACTGGCATCTGTGTCCAAAACAAACAGGCCTCGTTGACGTGGGAAACTTAAAATGGGGCTGGAACATAGAGCAACTTTCAGTTTCCCAAATGCTCGTTCACTTTCGTTGGACCAGACGAATATGACTCGATCTTCTGTCAACTTATGTAGGGGTGCCGCAATATCAGCAAATCCTTCTACGAAACGACGGTAGTAGGTGCAGAGACCTAGGAAACTCCTCAATTCATGTTTGTCTCTTGATCGCGGCCAGTCGCCTGTATCTTCTTTTCGTCTGTTCGGATACCTTCTGATGTTATATGATATTTCTAATTGTTTTCGAACTTTACCTCCCTGACTATTACTGAACGGCTTGAAACTGTCATCTGTAACATGGGTACATTCAGGAGGTCCCAGCGGCTAAGTTCAGCCACTCAGCATGTTGTGGCCGCTGTACTCAGCGGCTTCGTTTCGCCTGACTGCGTCGCTCATTGACAGCGATAGCCAATCAAAAGTCAAAACATTCAAAAACATAACCAAATTGTTTTTCTGTTTGGTGTTTATGCACAAAAATATCTCTTTTGAAACAACCACCAAAACTAAAGTAAGGAAGAAAATTATTGCTGATCGATTGGAAGAGTTGGCCACCCACCTTAATAAAAATCGGGGAAGTTACAGGTGGAACCTATAAGGATGCAAATATTTGGAAAGAGGTAATCAGGATATAACTTTTTTTATATGGTTTCGATGAGCTTCACCACACCATTGAATAAATGAAATAAAGAAATTATTTCAGACATGGCTTGATTTGAAGAGCAATATCAAAATGTATCTGAGACGAAAAATATGAAACCGAAACAGGAGGAGGTCTTCCATTACCAGAAACATCTGACTACGGAGCAAAAATTAGAGAAATGTTAGACCACATGGAAATCGAAGGAGACTATAATTTTTCTCTCAAGTTTCATTTGAAATTTATGACGAACCCGAAGTGCAAGATGGAAATGAAAAACTATTTATAGTTTGTGGAAACGTGCCGGGCCCTTCAAAAGTGCCAAACATTCAGACACCCTCAGTAAAAGGTGCCACAAAATCCAAAAGATTAACTGAAACATTACAAGTTTCAAACAAGATTTCCCAAGAAATACAATTGAAACTGGGCTAAAGGCTAAAAAGAGATTATTACAAAGAAAAATTGAAATTTTAGAAGAAAATACTCGAATTGAACAAGAAAAACTACAAGTTAAAAAAGAAGACGTTGTAGTTGAAAAAGAACTAGCAGCTGCATTAAAACTGATTGCTCAGAGGCTTAGCCCATCTAATAATCGGATATAATTACTTTTCTGTTTCAATAGTGATTTTTATGTCTGTATTGTTGGTATTTTATTTTTAACTCCAAACGAGAATAATAAACCTACGTATGTTACTTTTTTTATTCACTTTTTCACCGAGTCGTTAGTTTACTATAAGCTGAACAAAATGAACATGAAGTTTTTATCTATGTAAGCTGATGACACCACAATAGGAGTTAGCCTTGAGCGAAGTGAGGACCAGGTATTGATCCTGAACAACCTTTTGAGTGATGCCAAGGACTGGTTTACAGTAAATCAACTTGTGCTGAATGAATCCAAAACCAAAACACTAAATTTTGACGCGAAGCCTGCTCATATAAATGATGAATACATTCGTTTTTTGGGTGTGGATATTGATATAGCACTTACATGGAACATGCACATCTGCCAGATCTCATCGAGATTGAGCTCTGCTATTTTTGCCATTAAGAAAACTCGGCTACTAGTCAATCAGTCGGCGGCTCTGACTGCATACTATGCTTTGTTCGAATCAGTCATTCGATACGGTTTAAGCATTTGGGGAAATGCAGCCCTATCTCATTTGAATAAAGTATTTATACTACAGAAGAAAGCTGTAAGGAATGTTGTAGGTGCACATTTCATGGAATCTTGTAAGCAAATATTTTACGAACTACGAATAAAAACCCTATTTTCTTTAATAATATATTTAAAACTAATAAATGTTAGACGGAATATAGCTAAGTATGTATATTCATTCACATGACACCAGAAACAAACAACATCTGATATTATCACGTACTCGTTTGAAGAAATCTGAGGATATTGAAATTTTTAATATACTACCCTCTTGTGTAAAGGTTCTTCCCATGAAAGAATTCAAAAAATATATTGATGCTTTGTGTACTGATAATCCATTTTATTGCTTTGACGACTATTTCAAGTTCTTGAGCTAAATGATAATTCTTATCATAACAAATTTTCCAAGAAGATCTCTGATTTGCATGGGGTGGGGCGGATTGTTTCTTCGGCCCGGCGCAGGTACATAGCAACTTGTTTTTAATTGAAATTTTAATTTGTCTTAGCTGTAAGAGTTGTAAACTTATTCCTGTGTAATGACGTATCCTGTACATATGTGTACCTTTGGAAGAATAAATTGAATTGAATGTTGTGTTATTTATTAGTTATATATAGGTGTTACCACTGAAAAATATTTCAAAATATTTTATATTTCATTATTGCTACACCTCACAAAAATACCTTCGGTAATTACAAGTAATGTAACACACCCAACTCAATAGACTAGAAACCAAAATATATTAAAAATAGTCTATATATCTGACCTCATGCATACCGGGTGTTTCATTGGTAAACAGATAAACGGTCACTGTGGCTGGAGGACACCAAGATCTAAAAAACTGGTATATTTTAAAATTATATCTGCACATATTCAATCACTCTCACAAATAGCATCAATTTTTTTACTAAAAGATTTTTAACCAAAGAATTTTTTCAGACTCAAAGTTGTCTTTTATAATTTGCTACCAGTTGATTTCTCAATGATCCAAATGAAACATCCCAAAATCAACATTATTTATTTCTCCAGGTGGTGGCAAATCACTATTCTGTTCTACACAAAAATTATGCAATGCTGCACAAGCATTTATTATTGTTGATGCTTTTGAGGGTTTGTAATGGAGTACCCCGTGTTTTAATAAACAGCGAAATCGTGCCTTCAATAACCCATTACAACATTCAATGGCGCTTCTGGTATGATGGACTGCATAAAGATTGAAAATCTCAACAATCAACACAAACATACGTAACCCAATTTCAAAATATCATGTCAATGTCAAAATCGCGATCCGCTTTTTCGAAAGCGACAAATTTCTAAGCTGAGCAAAACACTCAGCCGCTGTCCAACAGCGCTGTATTCAGATAGACCGCTTACTAAGCGGTCTCAGCCGCTGGGACCTCCTGAATGTACCCATTGGTTCTCCGAATTTATTCTAGCATGTAGAAATATATAGTTTTTGTCAAGTTACTTAGTTACGAGACAACACGCATCTTTTGAGATCGAATTTTCTTTGTATGTCAAAGTGACAACGTTAAAAAACTTTGTTGGTAAAATACGAATTATTTTATCATTTCGAACTACAATAACAAGATTGTGATATTATCACAAATTAACATGGTCCTTCGAGCCGGATATTGAATTAATCAGTCCAATTCAATTATTATCATACGCAAAGTTTGCGGTGTTTGGAGAGACTCCAATCAACGAATACCAAGTACTAACTGTTGCCAGCCATTGTTTGCCGCTACATTGGATGAAGAGTAATCGACCAGGTGTGTCCGTTCCTTTTTTACCCATCCTTATTCCTTATTAGCATTCTTCAATGAGTATTGCTTATTGAATTATATACCAACAATTCTTTTTCGTGGAATCTCAATAAATCGCCAGATTCTCCACAGATTCCGCAATTTCTATCAATATTTATTTGGGAACAAAATATTCTTGGAACTTTGTATAATATTAGCAAATGTTTTCCATTGCATGAGATCTTACCATAAAATCAATTGGATATTGGTTTCATACAAACAATTTACTGTTCTGTCAGATTAATAACTTGATAATAATTCAATCGCTTGAATAATTATTCAACGCAATGGCTTCTTCACTCAAGAAAAAACGTGGTTTAATAAAATCACAATTAACACGATTCGAAACATACTACAAAAAAGTGTTTCTTGATCAAAATGATGATATTGTCCAATTAGAACAGAGGTTGAATAAAGCAGAACCTTTATTAGATGAATTCAACAATATACAATATGAATTGGAAATTGAATTGGAGGATGTCGATCAAGAGGGACTTGATGCGCTACGGCAGGAATCAATTCCATTCGAAGATACTTATCATAACATTTTGAGTGATGCAAGAAAATACATAATGTCAAAATCGACATATGTCAAAAGCGTATCAACAGCTACTGGATCCTCATCTAATCAATCAATTTCTTCATCAGTCAACATAAAACTACCAACCTTGAATTTACCCACGTTCGACGGTTCATACAATGAATGGCTATTTTTCAAAGATACATTCAGATCTGTCATTCATGAAAATACGATATTGTCAAAGGTACAGAAATTTCACTATTTACGGTTATCGCTGAAAGGAGATGCCGCAAATATAATAAAATCTCTAGAAATTTCTGATAATAATTATGATACTGCTTGGACTTGCTCAACAGAGAGGTATGAAAACAAACAGCTTTTAGTCTCAAATCACATAAAGGCACTTTTCAACTTACCCTCAGTAGCAAAAGAATCGTGCACTATTCTACGTCAATTACTAGATGGTACAACTCGACATATTCGAGCATTAGCCAATCTAGGGTTGCCAACAGACCATTGGGACATTCTGATCATTCATTTAGTTTCTACAAAACTCGATTCCACAACAAGAAGGGAATGGGAAACGAAAAACACTAAAAAGTCAGAGTTACCGACTCTGAAGTCATTCCTAGATTTTTTAAACGATAGATGTTGTCTTTCAGAAACGTTGAGTAATGAAAAAACACAATCAGTGCCCAACCATACAAAACCTGTAAAATCATTTGTTGGAACTAATGCAACAAAATGTGTCATCTGTGATGAGAATCACACATTTTACAACTGTCCAAAATTTCTCAAGTTGGATCCGAATGGCAGGTTTGAGGAAGTGAAACGTTTACGGCTTTGTGTGAATTGCTTGAGGAAAAATCACTCAACCAAACAATGTACTTCTAGCAAATGCCGTACATGTGGAACTTTGCATAACACTCTGCTACATTTCTCAAATAAAAATAATAAAGTTCCAAATACAGTCGAAAATCTTGTGAATCAACCAATCTCCAATTCTCAATCTTCATCTGTAAGTGAAGACAATAATTCTTGTCATTTCACTTCATTGTGTTCCACTCAAAGTAAAAAATATACTCTTCTTTCAACAGCTATTGTTGACGTTATTGATAACAACGGTCAGGCACATTCTTGCAGAGCATTACTTGATAGCGGTTCTGAGAGTAACTACATAACGAAACAATTATATAAAAAATTGAATTTAAAAACAAACAAATGTAATGTTCTTGTTACCGGTATAAATCAGATTTCATCTTGCCTGAACAGTAGAACATGCGTGAATATTCAGTCCAGATTGAATTCATTTAAAGCCAATTCATCTTGTTTTATGATTGAAAAGATTGCAGGCAATATCCCAGCAATTTCTTTCGATTCAAAATCAATGGACATACCACCGAATCTTATATTGGGGGATCCTACTTTCAGTGTTAGTGATTCTATAGACCTTCTTATTGGCAACGATATATTTTATGGTTTGTTATGTACAGGCAAATTGAATTAGGTCCAAAATTGCCTATTTTACAAAAAACCTTATTTGGGTGGATAATTTCTGGTCCTTTATTCTTGCAAGATTCATCATCATACAAAACTCATTGTAATTTGAGCAGAACTACCAAATATGACTTCAACGAACAAATTGAACGTTTTTGGAAAATCGAAGAGTTGCCCCCCAAACAATTATTATCAGCAGAAGAACATTTCTGTGAAGAGCACTTCAAAATGAATACCATTAGAGATTCCACTGGTCGATTTGTGGTTAGTCTTCCTTTTAAGGAAAGTCCTTCCAAATTAGGTGAATCCTTGAATACAGCTAAAAAACGTTTTTATCACTTAGAACAAAAATTAAAAAAAGATTCAAATATGTTGATTTCATGAACCAGTATATTGTCCTGGGTCATATGTCTCGGTTAGATTGGATTTCGGATGATGGTTTTTATCTTCCACACCATTGTGTTGTCAAAGACAGTAGTACAACAACTAAATTGCGAGTTGTATTCGATGGCTCCGCAAAATCAACCTCCGGATTTTCACTTAACAACATTTTGGCAGTTGGTCCAACTATACAAGATGATTTAATTTCCATTGTACTACATTTTCGTTTACATAATGTCATACTTGCCGGTGATGTAGAAAAAATGTACAGGCAAGTCCTAATTAAAACTGAGGAAAGAAAATTTCAAAAAATTTTATGGCGATCTTCTCCCTATGAACCTCTAGCCGCTTATGAACTCAATACAGCTACTTATGGGACAGCATCTGCAAGTTTTTTATGTATTCGTGCTTTACATGAAATTGCTCACAATATAAAACATGAACAACCTGATATAAGCTCTATCATAACCCATGATTTTTATGTGGATGATCTTCTCACAGATGGCAGCACCTTAGAAGATGTATTGCGCATTAAACAAAAAAATTTCAAAATTTTTTACTGAATATGGATTCTCTCTCAGAAAATGGGTATCAAATGATTCACGCGTTTTATGTCAATCTGATAATCAGATGCCCATAAATATTGGAAAAGATGATTGTAGTAACATTCTGTATTGTGTAATTGAGAGTTTTATGACAGGACTGACAGTCAACAAAAAGGGCGAACAAACAGTTCCCAAAAAGAGTTGTTATAGATTGTTAATAAAGCATATTTCCCGCTAAGAGTCTATAGTAGCTTTTCATACAACATTTGGCGACGAGATTTAACTGCCGGACACCATGAGCGAAAACGATTACGTGAAGAACTTCCACTTCGAGAGATTTGACTCAAACCGAGAAGAATGGGAATATTATCTTCAAAGATTCGAGATGGAACTACTCATGTACGGTCTTTTATCAGATGATTCCAGGGAGAAACGTCGAAATCTACTTCTGACTAAGGTGGGTCCAGAACCGTTTCGTATTCTAGTTGATCATTTCAAACCAGAATCTATAACTAACAAAACATACGATGAACTTAAACTTACACTGAATAAGTATTACGGCAAACAAACGTATATTTTCGCAGAAAGAATTAGTTTTGCATCACGATATCGCAAATATGATGAATCGATAACACAATATGTTAACGCATTACGAGGACTAGCAGGTAACTGTGACTTTGGAGACAGTCTCAAAGAACGATTGAGGGATCAACTCATTATTGGAATTAATTACCCGGAATGGCAGGAACAACTAATAAGAGCACATCCAAACAACACAGCCACTTTAGAGGAAGTTCAAGCTTCCGCGACAATTTTTGAACAAGCGTGTATTCAGGCGAAAAAGCTAACGTTACTGTTTAGTGCTATCCTCCGAAAGGGTATATCTGGAGTTATCCAACCAACTATTTGTGAGTTAGTCATTATGGGGTGAGCCATGCTCAACTGACAGTGACAGTTTATGAGACATTAGCGTCTGTTAATCAAACGAAAAAGTTATTCTTGTTCTTGTATCGAAATCAATTAAAATACAGTCCACTGAAATCGATTAGTCTTTTAAAAGCGTGTAGAAACAATAAGCTACCTGGGGTAGCACCATTTGGTTCATCGAGCCGGATTGGATGTTGTGAATCGATCGAAGAAAATCAATAAAATCGACCAGGGAAATTAGCGTCGTAGTGAATGGCCGGCGGCGAAACAGCGGTGAGTCTCCGTCCTTTTTCCACACACTAATCCTATTTTGGTATCACTTTCGCCTGAGCGAGTTTATTTTTTCACTGCAGAGTTATCTCTGGGAAAGGAATTGACGGAAGGTGTTGCCAAAGCGATCAATAGTTTGGTCAATAGAATTGAACAGTTAATACCTATATCATTGCCTTGCGTATACCGAAGCCAACATTTAGGTGAAATAGGGATAATCGTAGTTCCGAACTGTCAATTTGGGTCTAATATATCGTTCTATAGTGTACATTGTTGTAAAAGCTGAAGGTTTTCTATTTTAAACGAAATGGGTAGGAAAACGAATGCACAGATCGAGCAGGAACAGATAGAGGAGGCAGTAGAGCGTTTGATGGTGAAAAGACGGCAACTAATAAAGAAATTTGAAAGATTCAGGGAATTTTCAGCTCAGTTAGTTCAATCGGAAAACATAGCAGACCTACCGCAATTAGAAATACGTATCGAGAAAATGGAATGCATTTTAGAACAGGTTAATGAGATAGATTTGAATATCGAACTTCGGTAATTAGCGAAGAATTTGAGGATGTTTTTTATAAAGTAATGTCAGACGCGAAAAAGTTCGTTACGGATATTAAACAGAAAAACGAGGTTGCTCAAGGTATACCAGGTATCTCAACGAAACCGGAAGATGTTAATGGCTTCTTCAATTCCTTCATACAGGGTGGTGTTAGGCTACCAAATTTAGGTCTTCCGAAATATAATGGTGATTACGGTAAATGGATGCAATTTAAGGAATCCTTCGATACATTGGTATCAAGAAATATTTGTTTGGATGACATTCAACGGTTTTATTATTTGTTAGACTCCACAGAGGGTGAAGCCAAAGCATTGATAGATCCACTTGAAATAACTCGGAGCAATTACAAGGTTGCGTGGCAGCTTTTAGAGAATCGTTTCAATAACAAACCAGTTATAATCCAATCGCATTTAAAGGCAATATTTGATGCGCCTTCGGTAGCAGAGGAGTCTTATAGCGACCTTAGGAAGTTAATTGATAACTTAGAACGGAACGTCCGTGCTTTAAAATCATTAGGAGAACCTACAGAGCATTGGGACAGGTTATTAATATTTGTTTGTGCTAAAAAACTCAACCTCGAGACAAAGAAAAGTTGGAAAGAAGCGTCTATTTCGAAATTTAACGGTAACCCAACACTTCAAGAATTCACGGATTTTATATCGAAAAAATGTCGCATTATGGAAAGCGTTGATAATAGCACGAAAATGTTTAAACCGCGATCGACGCCTACGGGAAAAGTACTAATGAGAGCAAATAATTCGAATCCTCAATACAAATATCAGGGTAAGTCGTATGGGTTAGCTCATGGCGTTACTAAAACAAGTAAAGCATCGTGCAAATTTTGTAAGGGAACTCACTTTATATATCGGTGTGAAAATTTGTTAAAGTTATCTGTACAAGAGCGATATGAAAAGATAAAAAAAATGCGGCTTTGCTTGAATTGTTTACGTTCCAATCATTTTGCTGATAAATGTTTATCAGAAGGGTGCAAGAATTGCAAGGAAAGACATAACACGATGCTTTGTACTAAGTTAACTAATAAAAACGGTTCTACTCCCGTCGCAAGGGCAGAAGTAGAAAGTAATATATCGCAAACACAAAACACGAGTGGATGTGCAGAAAGTAAGTGTAACAGCGGTTATGAAAATGAGCCGTCTATCGTTGCAACATCGTATGGTAATCCGAGTGTAGTTCTTTTATCGACTGCCATAGTTTATATCAAAAACAACCGGGGCGAATATGTGAAGTGCCGGGCTTTGTTAGACAGTGCTTCACAGATGAATTTCATTCGAAAAGATTTAGCCGACCACTTGAATTTGAGACCAATGAAAGTAAACATTCCGATTCTCGGCGTAGGTGAAACTCTGACACAGGTAAATTCACGGGTCATGACTAGCATAAAATCGGTCTACAACAACTTTAATGCGAATCTTTCATTTTTAATTTTGAAAAATATAACGACCGAAATACCAATTCAGTCGTTCAATATCGAAAATGTTAACCTCCCAAAGAACATTAAATTAGCGGATCCTGAGTTCAACGAATCGTCGAAAATCGATATATTAATCGGAGCAGAGCTATTTTATGAATTACTGTGCGTCGGGCAATTGAAAGTAGATAATACAAATTTGATATTGCAAAAAAGTGTTTTCGGATGGGTTATTTCGGGAAAATGGTTTAAAACCTATGAGCAGGAAAGCGAGGCGGTATGTAATTTAAGTTTGACATCGAATCAAGCTCAAGAGCTACAAGGGCAAATCGAAAGGTTTTGGTTGGTCGAAGAAATGAAGTCAATAAAAGAGTTGAGTAAAGAAGAACGCGAATGTGAACAATTCTTCAAAGAAAACGTAGAAAGGGATACTAATGGGAGATTTCGGGTGGCATTGCCTACAAGAGATAATATTAACGAACTAGGTGACTCGATGGAAATGTCAAAAAAGAGATTTTATAATTTAGAGCGAAAATTAGAAAAAAATCCGATATTAAAACAATATTATCATGAGTTCATGAGTGAATATGAAGAGTTGGGTCATATGTCAGAAATTGAACCGAGTGAAGTTGGTGATATCGATAAAGGATTGACTTATGTCTTGCCGCATCACGGAGTTCTAAATGAATCCTCCTTGACTACAAAATTGCGCGTTGTATTCGATGCAAGCGCCAAGACAACAAGCGGATTATCTTTAAACAATGTTCTAAAGGTTGGTCCAAATATTCAGGAAGAACTGTTCAACATTCTGTTACGATTTCGACAGCATAACGTGGTAATAACGGCAGATATCGCCAAAATGTTTAGGCAGATAAATGTTCGAGAAAAAGACCGTGACCTACAAAGAATCGTTTGGAGAGAAAACGCGAATACTGAGCTCCGTCACTATCGACTCAATACGGTAACTTACGGAACAGGACCAGCAAGTTTTCTTGCTACTAGATGTCTTAAACAAATTTCAATCAATATCGAAGAACGGAGCCCTAAAATAAGCAACATAATCGCAAAGAATTTTTATATGGATGATTTGATAGCAGGTGCTTCATCAGTAGATGAGGTGGTAAATATCGCGAATGAAATTTCGAGAGAGTTAAATGCATATGGGTTTCCATTGCGAAAATGGGCATCCAATAAATCGGAAGTCCTACAAGCTCTATCTTGCAGTGAGATGGAGAAGGTTGGTTACTTTATAACTGAAAACGACATAAAAAAAACATTAGGTGTATTTTGGAAGGCGAGTGACAATTTGGAATATGTGGTGAAACTTGAACGTAAAGTAGGCACGAGAATAACAAAGAGACTAATTTTGTCGATAATCTCGAGAATATTTGATCCGTTAGGACTCGTAGGTCCTGTTATCATTCGAGCTAAAGTTCTTTTACAAAAACTTTGGTTACTAAAAATCGAGTGGGATGAATCGGTACCATTAGAAATATTTTCATGCTGGAGTAAATTTTATAACGAATTGGATTGTCTCAATAGTATCAAAATACCTCGACAATTTGTTATGCAAAATGCATACAATCTTCAAATTCATGGGTTTTGTGATGCTAGTGAGAAATCTTATGGGGCTTGTTTGTACTTGAGATCTACTAACGAGAGAGGTGAGACGTTAGTGAGATTAATTAGTGCCAAATCGCGAGTAGCACCCCTGAAGAGTCTCACTTTACCACGTTTAGAACTTTTGGGTGCAGTTTTATTAGCAAAATTAGTAGATAAGGTAACATCGGCCCTAGAATTGAAAATTAATGATATATTCTTGTGGAGTGATTCTACAATCGTTTTATCGTGGCTCAGAGAGCAACCAAATTGTTGGAAGGTATTTGTTGGTCATCGCGTAGCTGAAATTCAGCAGTTAACGAAAAGATTCCATTGGGGTCATGTAATATCGGAGGAAAACCCGGCTGATATCATCTCCAGAGGTGTATCTCCCAGCGAATTGAAAACTTGCGAGTTATGGTGGTCAGGACCTCTTTGGCTCAAATTAACTTCTGATGAATGGCCGGAAAACTCAATCGTTGAGATAGACAATTTACCTGAACGTAGAAAAATAAAAACAACTCTTCTCGGTACCGAACAAAATTCAAATTTATCATTGTTTCTCAGATATTCTTCCCTGCATAAATTGATTAAAATCACATCGTTATGCTTGAGATTTTGTGACAATGCTAAACTTCGTGAGAAACCAAAGCGTAGAAGCGGTCAAATTACTGTGGAAGAGTATAATAATGCACTTAATCATCTGTTGCGTACTATGCAAATGCAAGAGTACGGAAAGGAAATAGAAACGTTGAAAAAATCGAAGGAGGTTTCTCCGCAGAGTTCAATAAAATCGCTAGATCCATTTTTTGATTGCACGGATCGGTTGATAAGAGTAGGAGGACGATTACAAAATTCGAGTTTGGAATTTAATTCTAGATTTCCTATAATCCTGCATCCTCGTCATCCACTCTCTAAATTAATCATCCTAGACTATCATCATAAGGATTTACACGCAGGAGCTCAAACCATCTTATCGAGTTTGAGACAGAAATTTTGGATAATAAATGGCCGAAATACTGTTAGAGGTATTTTAGCCAAATGTATCACGTGTTTCAGAGTGAAACCCTTAAGTATAAAACAAAAAATGGGAAACTTACCAAGAGACCGGGTAAACCCGCAACGTCCTTTTTCTATAGTAGGGGTTGATTTCGCAGGGCCATTCAATCTAAAGGATGGAAAGTTGAGGAATCGTGCGATCGTTGAAGGGTACATGTGTTTATTTATATGCTTCTGCACTAAGGCAGTACATATCGAAGTTGTTGGAGATCTTAGTAGTAATTCATTTTTGAACTGTTTGAAAAGATTCGTTTCGAGGCGCGGTCTGTGCAAACGTATTTATTCCGACAATGCAACTAATTTCGTTGGCAGTGATAATGCCTTGAAGAAAGTTCTTCAAGACATGTTGGCTACGGTGGAGCAGGACCGTGATATATCAAATTTTTTACTCAAAAACGCAATCGAATGGAAATATATTCCGGCAAGGTCTCCTCACCAGGGAGGTTTGTGGGAATCTGCAATCAAGTTAGCAAAATATCATACTACTCGTGTTGTAGGAAATTGCAATTTAACGTTCGAGGATTTGTCCACTATATTCGCTCAAGTGGAAGCGGTATTGAATTCCCGACCCCTAACTCCCTTATCCTCTGACCCAAAAGACCTTTCCGCCCTTACTCCTGGGCACTTCCTTATCGGAGACTCTTTGAATTCAATTGCACAAGCAAATGTGGCCGACATGCTTACCAACCGCTTGGATCATTATCATGCTCTGCAAAAGATGTTCCAGTCCATATGGAAAAGATGGTCAACCGAGTATATCCAGGGCCTACAACAGCGATCTAAATGGAATGTTACTTCGAAGAACGTCAAGGTTGGTACCTTGGTGCTTCTTATCGACGAGAATACCCCACCTTTATGCTGGAAGATGGGCCGCATCGTAGAGTTACATCCAGGGGAAGATCGAGTAGTTCGTGTAGTTAGTGTATTGACTGGAGGTGGTACCTTCAAACGATCGGTGCAGAAGATATGTGCCTTACCAGTTGACTCAGAAGTCTAACACAAGTATTTAGCAGAACTTTTCGAGAGTTAGCACATTTCTGAGGTTATTTGAAAGCTAGGCTTTCCAAGGCCGGCGGTATGTTTAGTGCTATCCTCCGAAAGGGTATATCTGGAGTTATCCAACCAACTATTTGTGAGTTAGTCATTATGGGGTGAGCCATGCTCAACTGACAGTGACAGTTTATGAGACATTAGCGTCTGTTAATCAAACGAAAAAGTTATTCTTGTTCTTGTATCGAAATCAATTAAAATACAGTCGATTAGTCTTTTAAAAGCGTGTAGAAACAATAAGCTACCTGGGGTAGCACCAGTTACATTCTCAACAGAAAACATATACAAACAGAATTCAGAAAAAACTCAACAAACACGACAAATCTCCATCCAAACACCACCAATCATCTTATAAAAATAAGAGAATCATAAATCCGTCAAAGGATTGTATTTTTTGCGGCAATCAAAAACACAAAACCAAAAACGAATGTCCCGCGATAGGAAAAATTTGCTCAGAATGTTCAGAAAAAAACCATTTTGCGCGTGTGTGCATATCCTCCGGAAACGCAAAAATTCTGGAACACGCTACTCGAAAGGGTACGAGACACGTTCGGGAAAGCAACGAGTCGAGTGATTCGAGTAATGATTCGGAAAATGGTAGTATAACAGATACAACGTTAAAAACGTTGGATCTCGTAGTAGGGCAATGATACAAACAAAGATTAACGGAATTTCCATAAATATGCTTTACGACACTGGGGCAGCACACTCCGTTGTAGGTAAGAGAATTTGGAAAAAAATTGGTAAACCAATTCTTGAGAAAACCAGTAATTTGATAGCATATACTGATTTAGAAATACCAACTAAGGGTATCACAAATGTAACGGTGAAAGCTTTTGACAAAGAACGAAGTTGTAGTTTATATGTGGTTGAATCAAATGACGTTCCACTTTTTGTAGATTGGCATCAGGCTTTTCAACTTGAGCTTCCACCTGGTTCAGTTTTATGTAAAATGTCAAATACTGACAACCAACATTCATCGAATCAATGTCATTCTGACGAAACTCACTCGAAAAATCTTATAGTGCAAGAAAATAATTATATGATTGATCAATTATTATCGAATTATAAAGAGCTCTTCAATGGTGAACTTGGAACAATAAAAGGTCATTTTGCGAAAATTTATATCGACAATAAAGTTGTTCCTAAGACATTTCGAGCACGAAACGTACCAATTCCATTACAATCACAAGTGAAAGCAGAAATTAATAGACTTGTTGATGAAGATGTCCTTGAACAAATTGATACTTCCTGTACTCCCGTAGAATGGGCTTCTCCTATTGTCATAGTCATGAAATCAAATGGGAATGTTAGAATTTGTGGGGATTTTCGAATCACCATTAATCCACATGTACAGATTGATAATTATCCCTTACCTAGGTTTGAGGATATTACGGCCAAATTGAGTGGGGGAAAATATTTCACGACAATTGATCTGAAGGATGCTTATCTTCAGCTCGAAGTCCATCCAGACTCCAGAAAATATCTTGTGATAATAACCCATTTAGGTTATTTCGCCTACAAGCGTCTTCCGTTTGGCGTTTCTTTTGCTCCATCTTTATTCCAGAGAACAATGGATCAGATATTATCCGGTCTGGAAGGTGTCGTATGTTATCTGGACGATATATTGGTAACAGCATCTAACATCACTGAACACATGGCACGCATAGAAAGAGTTTTACATAAACTTCAGAATGCTGGTATTAGAACACAAAATTCGAAATGTCATTGGCTGAAAAATAGTGTTACGTTTTTGGGTCACAAAATTGATAGCGAAGGACTCCATCCCACAAATGAAAGGATACATGCAATTTTGAATATGCCATCACCCAGCAACACACGTGAGCTGCGTTCATTTTTGGGTTCTATCACATTTTATAGCAGATTCATAGAAAATCTACACGTTGCATGCGTACCTCTTTATCAATTACTAAAAACAAAACAAAGTTGGAAATGGAGTGATGAAGAAGAAAAAGTTTTCAGACTCTTGAAAAAAAAATTGACTTCTAATGATACTCTTGTCCATTACAGTCACGATCTTCCATTAGTACTTTCCAGTGATGCGAGTAATAAAGGAGCAGGGTGTGTTCTCTTTCATAGATTTTCAGATGGCAAAATGAAGCCGATAGCATTCGCTTCTCGAAAATTCAATGATGTAGAGATGAGATACTCGACTATAGATAAAGAAGCTTTGGCTTTGGTCTTTGCGGTGACTAAATTCTGTCAATATATTTACGGCCGCCATTTCATTCTTTTAACAGACCATAAACCTCTTGAGCGAATTTTTGGGGAAAGTAGACAAACTCCAAAAATTGCTAGTAACCGCATTTTGCGTTGGGCTATGTTACTCAATAGTTACAATTATAGTATCGAATATCATAGTGGTAAAGAAAACTCAGCAGCCGATGCTCTTTCACGTTTACCTGTTGATGATTCAAAGTTGTCACAGAGCGAAGAATTGGGACTTCCTAGTCGGGGTCAATTACTCCACTTGCGCACAAGAAATTTGCCCGTCTCTAAAAAAAGACTTATGAATGACACTGAAAAAGACAAAGTATTTCAACAAGTAATTCGTTTTCTATCGACATATTGGCCAAATAAAAAAAAAATTTCCGCTGAGGTTATTCCATTCTATGAAAAAAGAGACGAACTTTCGTTTGAGGAGAATATTCTATTGTGGAAAGGTAGAATATGCGTTCCTGAATCACTTCGCAATGATATTCTCCAAATGTTGCATGACGGACATCCGGGAATAAGCGCAATGCAATCTCTTGCCAGATATCATGTTTACTGGCCCAACATAGATTCGGATTTAATTAATCATGTCAAATCATGCACATCGTGCCAGGAATCAAAACAAAATGATAGAAATGTTCCGTTATATCCCTGGAGTGCTCCGCCAGAACCATGGTCCCGCATTCATATCGACTTTGCTGGCCCGTTTGAAAACAAAATGTGGCTTATTGTTATTGATGCCTATTCAAGATGGTTGGAAGTAGTTCCGATGGCGAGTACCACATCTGAGAAGACAATTGATGCTTTAAACGACATTTTCGCCCGGTTTGGTCTTCCGAAGTTTATAGTATCTGATAATGGGCCTCAACTAACATCTAATGAATTCAAAAACTTCTGCCTAAAAAAAAACATACATCACATTCTAGTGACTCCTTACCATCCCAAGTCGAATGGGATTGCTGAAAGAGCTGTTCGCACTTTTAAAGATCGCTTAAATGCAAGTGACAAAAATGTAGATCTCAAAACACGTTTATCTCAGTTTTTGTTCTCATACCGAAATACACTACAGAGATCTACCGGCCGAACACCCAGTGAACTGATGTTGAGGAAATGCCCCAGGACCCTTTTCGATCAACTGAAACCGGACATTTCTAAAAATATGGAAAAAGCAATGTGGAAACAGAAACTTTATCACGATGAAGGATGTCGCTCCCAAGATTTTGAAGACAATGAAGCAGTATGGGTAAACAATCCTTTAGGAAAAGGATCTCTTCCTGGAAATATAATGAAAAGAACTGGACCATCTTCCTACATAGTAGATGTTCAAGGTACACCCAAAAGGAAACATGCTGATCAAATGAGACCACGTATGAGTAGAGAAGAATCTGTTTCAAGAAAAGTTGAGGAAACCATTTCACAGGGCACCTTATTACCATCTAGCTTCAGCAGCCAGTTGATTGAAGAACAGTCTAGTCCAAATCAGAGCCATGATGAAATTCAAGAACCATTACCAGCTATACCTCAGCCAGATGCAGTAACTTCCCAGCCAGATGCAGTAACTCCTCAGTCAGATGTAGTAACTTCATCGAATCAAGATGCGTCTACCAGCCTACGTGCGTCCAACGTTCCCCGGAGGAATCCAGACCGAAATAGGCGACCACCTAAGTGGTACCAGGACTATGCAGTTTCTCACTAGTGAGGGAGGAATGTAGTAACATTCTGTATTGTGTAATTGAGAGTTTTATGACAGGACTGACAGTCAACAAAAAGGGCGAACAAACAGTTCCTAAAAAGAGTTGTTATAGATTGTTAATAAAGCATATTTCCCGCTAAGAGTCTATAGTAGCTTTTCATACAACAATGATCATACGACTTTGGGGCTTGTCTGGAACCCAATATCTGACATCTCAACATATTCAATAATAAGTGAAATTGACACTTCGGCAATCATCACTAAACGAAAAATACTTAGTTACACGGCTCAACTATTTGATCCTCTAGGGTTATTATCACCCATAACTATAGTATCAAAAATTATTATGCAAAAGCTCTGGAGCTTGCAAATATCTTGGGATGAATCCGTGCCTCTTAATATAAACACTTCTTGGTATTCTTTCAGAAGTGAGTTGAAAAAACTCAATGATCTTCCAATACCCAGGCTTGCAATTTCACAAAAACCCGAATACGTCGAACTTCATGGGTTTGCGGATGCATCTCAAACAGCCTATGGAGCATGCATTTACATGAAATCATTTGATGTAATAAACGGTCTTCAGTGTCGGTTGTTATGTGCAAAAACACGAGTAGCACCGCTGAAGTCGATCACTATCCCGCGACTAGAATTATGTGCAGCCTTACTCTTGGCTGAGTTGATGGAGAAGGTGAGGGTGTCATTGAGCCCCCTCAACATAAAATTCCAGAGCACGACTTATTGGAGTGATTCAGTTAAAGTATTGTCATGGTTGACGGGCTCTCCACAGTCATGAAAGGTTTTTGTTTCCAATCGGGTGGCTCAAATACAAGTATTATCTAAACCCCACGAATGGAGCTATGTGAATACTCGCGATAATCCCGCTGATCTTCTATCCAGGGGTACTTCCGTAATTAATCTCATGAATTCTAAACTTTGGTGGTATGGTCCTGATTGGCTTTCGCGCTCGAGGTATCATTGGCCTGATAATTCACATCTTTTGATCCCTTCACACGAAATGCCAGAGGTTCGCGTTATCACATTAACATCAACTAAAATTGACTCGACTGAATTCAAAGAGTTGTTCGAGCTAAACAAATTTTCTACCATAAATAAACTCAAACGTGTTTTTGCGTATGTGCTGAGATTCATTATTAATATAAAAAATACAAATTCCAGTCGAACAGGTATTTTATCCCCAGATGAACTGAATGATTCATTATTGAAATTAGTTCACCTAACACAAACACAATGGTCCCGGTTGAAATGAAAGAATTGAGAATAACCGGTCATGTAAGCAGCAAAAGTCCACTAATAAATCTCAATCCATTTTTAGATGAGCATAATGTCATAATGGTTGGCGGAAGATTGAAGCATTCGATTTTTGATTTCGATAAGAAATTTCCTGCAGTTTTGCCTAAATCACATAGACTTTCAATCATGATAGCGCGTGATGAACATTTGAGAATGTTGCATTCAGGTCCACAATCTCTGTTGGCATCTCTACGAGATCGTTTTTGGTCCATTTCTGGGCGAGATCTTGCACGTAAGGTGGTGCACGAATGCATCCAATGTTACAGATTCAAAGTAAGCAATATAAAAAATAGCATGGGAAATCTTCCCCAGGCGGGAGTTACTCCTTCTCGTCCATTTACAGTTACAGGTGTGGATTATTGCGGACCTTTTTTTTTGAAAGAAAAAAAGTATCGAAACACTAAATTATTGAAATCATATATTTGCATATTCAAATGTTTTGCAACCAAAGCTATGCACTTGGAAGTAGTAAGTGATTCAAGTACTGAATCTTTCATTGCAGCTTTAAGGCGATTTGTCGGGAGACGAGGCATATGTAAAAAAATTGTGTCCGATAACGGTAGTAATTTTGTGGGAGCCAAGGCTCATTTAAAAAAATTCCTGGAAGATTCTGGTGAGATTATTCAAACCAAATTAGCCCAAGACGGAATTTCTTGGAGTCTTATCCCTCCCCGTGCACCTAATTTTGGAGGGCTTTGGGAGGCTGGAGTAAAATCCGTTAAATACCACTTAAAAAGAATTGTTGGCGAAACACACATAACTTTTGAAGAACTAACCACGTTGGCAATACAAATTGAAGCGTGTCTAAATAGTAGACCACTTTATCCCCTCTCTTCCGATCCCAATGATCCTTCACCATTGACTCCGGCACATTTCCTGATCGGCACCAAGCTAACAACTGTTCCTGAGAATGATTGGATAGCAACCCCCAGCAACCGTTTGAGTCGTTTCCAGTTCATTCAAAAGATGACCCAGCATTTTTGGTCAAGGTGGTCAAAGGAATACATATCCAATCTACAAGTTAGGACGAAGTGGAAAGAGAATCACCCGCAATTGTTGAAAGTAGGCACCATTGTACTTGTGAAAGAAGACGGACTTCCACCAATGAAATGGCTCATGGGTAGAGTCATCAAACTTTTCCCCGGTTCGGATGGAGTAGTGCGAACTGTGACCATAAGAACAGTTAACGGATCGTATCAACGCCCAACTTGTAAACTGTGTGTTCTCCCACTCCCCGAAAGTGACTATTGAGTGTTGTTATTTACTTATATACATTTTTTTTTGAAACCCTTATGGCTTTCAAGAGGGGGACTATGTTATATGATATTTCTAATTGTTTTCGAACTTTACCTCCTTGACTATTACTGAACGGCTTGAAACTGTCATCTGTAACATTGGTTCTCCGAATTTATTCTAGCATGTAGAAATATATAGTTTTTGTCAAGTTACTTAGTTACGAGACAACACGCATCTTTTGAGATCGAATTTTCTTTGTATGTCAAAGTGACAACGTTAAAAAACTTTGTTGGTAAAATACGAATTATTTTATCATTTCGAACTACAATAACAAGATTGTGATATTATCACAAATTAACATCTGATGAAACTGTGTGACCTAGAAAATCCACTCCTTTCTGGAACAATGAACATTTCTGAAGATTCAGTTTGAGGTTGGCGAATAGTTGGAAGACTCCTTGCAGATTGTGCAGATGTTCTTCGAACGTCTTTCCCATGACCAAAACGTCGTCGAGGGATGCAAGATAAGTTTTCCAAGTGAGCCCACGAAGGACCAGCTCCATTAGTCTCTTAAATGTTGCTGGAGAATTGCACAATCCAAACGGCATAACAGTAAACTGGTAAAGTCCATTCCCAGTCGAGAATGCAGTCTTCTCCTCATCTTCTTCATGTATGCTCACTTGCCAATATCCGCTCTTCAGATCTAATGTTGAGAACCAACGGGAACCTGAGAAAGTTGTTAATGTGTCATCTATTCTTGGTAGAGGGTAGCTGTCCTTCTAGGTGACATCATTTAGTTTCCTGTAATCGACACAGAATCTCGTAGATCCATCCTTCATGGAAACCAACACAACAGGTGCAGACCAAGGGCTCGATGATTTTTCAATCACACCGTCCCTCATCATCTTGTCGACAAGCTCTTCCTCCTCCTGTTGCTTGGCGAATGGAATTCTTCTTGGTGGTTGTCGAATCGGATGAGCTTGGCCAGTATCGATTCTGTATTTGACCAAATTAGTTCTTCCTGTTGTTGTCGAATCAAGTATGTCACTTTCACTCCTGATGAAATTCTTGGCAACTTTTCGTTCCTCTGTTGATACGTGTTGAAATGATTTTTCAAGTGTTGTTATAACACTATCAGAGTCTGCCTTCATTTCTTGATGTTCATTTTAATTACAGTTCGCTACCCAAGTAGCAGGTTCACATGTTCTAATGACCTCGCCTGCCTTAACAGTTATTTGCTCAGGAAACACGTTGGCAACTCTCACAGAAATCGTTTGTTTCGTTTTAATTAAGGCTCGTGCAAACACCAAATTGCTGGGGGATTCATCACATGGCCAGAAATTTTCGCAGTTTTCATTGAACGCAGTTTCACAGGCATTGCCCTTTCTGCTGGAGTTGTAAGGACAAATTCTTTTTCTCCGAACCTCATAATATTCTGCTCATTGTCGAATTAATATCCATAGTCACTGATCAAGTCCATTCCGAGTATAAAATCATTTTCTATATATGCGACGTGACGTAAACTGTATCTATGATGGTGAGTCGCCCAAGAATAAATATAATTTTAGCCTCTCCTCGAATAGGTGCGTTTTCACCAGTGACTGTCCGAAGCACGACGTTGGAAGAAATAGGCTTCACGCTTCCAGGTCGAAGGATGTCGCTTTGTACCAAGAAATCTGCAGAATCGGTGTATATGGTGCATATAACGTATATCTTATTCAATATTCCTGCAGTGGTTGAGCTATCAGTTGTTCTTCTCAGCCTGTTAACTTGAATGACCCTGGGGGTTTTGTCATTGCCAGCCAATCCGATATGCTGGCTAATTCTAGTATTCCTGCCACAAATTTGAGGACTCGCTGGATGACCTGGATGTCCTTTCAGGTGATTGCAAACGGAGTGGCACCCTCGCAGGTGAGTTGAATCTTGGTGGCATTCTCACCCTGCAGTCTTTGATGAGATGTCCCGGTTTCCCACATCTATAGCACTTTCTCTTCTTCTGGGTACTCATTTCACTTATTAGTGATTTGATCTCCTCCAGAACTTTCTCGAATGAACCAGTCGCTGCGCCAGATCTTTGTTCGGGATCGTCAATTGTTACCGCCTGCACTTTCGACCTCGAGGTGTTGAAAGCCGTCTCCACTTCTAGCGAACGTTCCAAGGCATCGCTACTCCTTTTGAAACTTGTCAGTCGTAAAAATCTTTGAATCTCTGGGTCTCTCAGTCCATCTATGAACAACTGTACCGCCAGCTGCGGTACTGAACGGCTTGAAACTGTCATCTGTAACATTGGTTCTCCGAATTTATTCTAGCATGTAGAAATATATAGTTTTTGTCAAGTTACTTAGTTACGAGACAACACGCATCTTTTGAGATCGAATTTTCTTTGTATGTCAAAGTGACAACGTTAAAAAACTTTGTTGGTAAAATACGAATTATTTTATCATTTCGAACTACAATAACAAGATTGTGATATTATCACAAATTAACATCTGATGAAACTGTGTGACCTAGAAAATCCACTCCTTTCTGGAACAATGAACATTTCTGAAGATTCAGTTTGAGGTTGGCGAATAGTTGGAAGACTCCTTGCAGATTGTGCAGATGTTCTTCGAACGTCTTTCCCATGACCAAAACGTCGTCGAGGGATGCAAGATAAGTTTTCCAAGTGAGCCCACGAAGGACCAGCTCCATTAGTCTCTTAAATGTTGCTGGAGAATTGCACAATCCAAACGGCATAACAGTAAACTGGTAAAGTCCATTCCCAGTCGAGAATGCAGTCTTCTCCTCATCTTCTTCATGTATGCTCACTTGCCAATATCCGCTCTTCAGATCTAATGTTGAGAACCAACGGGAACCTGAGAAAGTTGTTAATGTGTCATCTATTCTTGGTAGAGGGTAGCTGTCCTTCTAGGTGACATCATTTAGTTTCCTGTAATCGACACAGAATCTCGTAGATCCATCCTTCATGGAAACCAACACAACAGGTGCAGACCAAGGGCTCGATGATTTTTCAATCACACCTCCCTCATCATCTTGTCGACAACTCTTCCTCCTCCTGTTGCTTGGCGAATGGAATTCTTCTTGGTGGTTGTCGAATCGGATGAGCTTGGCCGTATCGATTCTGTTTTGACCAAATTTTCTTCCTTTGTTGTCGAATCAAGTTGTCCTTTCCTCCTGTGAAATTCTTGGCAACTTTTCTTCCTCTGTTGTCGTGTTGAAATGTTTTTCGTGTTGTTTAACCTATCGGTCTCCTTCTTTCTTGTTTCTTTTTTCGTTCGCTCCCCAGTGCGGTTCCTGTTCTAATGACCTCCCTCCTTCGTTTTTGCTCGGAAACACGTTGGCAACTCTCCGAAATCGTTTGTTTCGTTTTTTAGGCTCGTGCAAACACCAAATTGCTGGGGGATTCTCACTGGCCGTTTTCTCGTTTTCTTGAACGCGTTTCCGCTTTCCCTTTCTGCTGGGTTGTAGGACATTTTTTTTCTCCCCCCTCTTTTCTCTCTTTGTCGATTATTCCTGTCCTGTCCGTCCCTTCCGGTATAATCTTTTCTTTATGCGACGTGACGTACTGTTCTTGTGGTGGTCGCCCAGAATAATTTTTTTCCCTCTCCTCGTGGTTTTTTCCCCCGTGTCTGTCCCAGGCCGGGGTGGGAGAAATTTGCTTCCCCCTTCCCGGTTGAGGGTGTTTCTTTTTCCAAGAAATCTGCGATTTGTGTTTGGTGTATTATTTTTTTTTCTTTTCCTTCGTGGTTTGCTTTTTTTTTTTCTCTGCCTTTTCTTGATGTCCCTTTGGGTTTTTTCCTTTCCCCCCCATTCCTTTTCTTGCTCTTTTTTTTTCCTCCCCCATTTGGGGCTCGCTGGGTTGGCTTGTTTTCTTTTTGGTGTTGCGGAGGGGGTGGCCCCCCCCCGGTGGTTTTTTTTGTTTCTTTCTCCCCCTTCTGTCTTTTGTTGATTTCCCTCTTTCCCCCCTCTCTTTCTCTTTTTTTTTTTCTTGGTCTTCTTTTCCTTTTTTTTTTTTCTTCCCCCCCGCTTTCTTGATGACCCCTCCCCCCGCCCGTCTTTTTTTTGGTCGTTTTTTTCCCCCCCTCCCTTTCTCCCTCGGGGGGTTGAAGCCCTCCCCCCTTCTTGCGACGTTCCCAGGGCTCCCCCCTCCTTTTTTACCTGTCTGTCGTAAAATCTTTTATCTCTCGGTCCCTCCGTCCCTCTAAACAACTGTACCGCCAGCTGCTCCTTGAAATCTCTGAGCACTTCTCTATACGCCAGCTGGATTAGGCGTCTGACATCTGCCTCGAATTCTTGCAAACTCTCACCTGATTTTCGTGTGCGAGTCTTCATTTGTGCTCGGTACAACTGTTCTCGATGTTGATCGCCATACCGCAACTCTAATGCAGAAATCAGGTCCTCATATTTCTTTTGCTGTTCTATGGGTATCGTCTGCAATATACCCAAAGCTAGCCGTCTCATAGCTACTATTACTGCCGTTGCTTTTTCTTTTTCGCCCCATTCATTAGTCTCAGCGCGCGGCCTCAAGTTGTCATGGACCAAGACGACTGTTGACGGTTTTACGGAAATTCCTGACTTAGCTACCCTGTCTCGGTGATCTTGGTTTTCGAGAAGAGCAATCTGTTTTTCTAGACCTCTCATTTCATTTCTCATCTCATTTCTCATCTCATTTCTCATCTCATTTCTCATCTCATTTCTCATCTCATTTCTCATCTCATTTCTCATCTCATTTCTCATCTCATTTCTCATCTCATTTCTCATCTCATTTCTCATCTCATTTCTCATCTCATTTCTCATCTCATTTCTCATCTCATTTCTCATCTCATTTCTCATCTCATTTCTCATCTCATTTCTCATCTCATTTCTCATCTCATTTCTCATCTCATTTCTCATCTCATTTCTCATCTCATTTCTCATCTCATTTCTCATCTCATTTCTCATCTCATTTCTCATCTCATTTCTCATCTCATTTCTTATCTCATTTCTCATCTCATTTCTCATTTCATTTCTCATCTCATTTCTCATCTCATTTCTCATCTCACTTCTCATCTCATTTCTCATCCTATTTCTCCTCTCGCACTATATCCACCAGTGGCGGATCCAGGATCAGGTCAAGGGGGGGGTCTATAACTCAAAATTAGGCTGTTCTCTTTGTTTTTGTCGAGCTTTCGAAAATGTTTATTTTCTTTTTCAAGACGCTACAATATGTAAATGTATAATATGAATTACAATATATATATATATATATATATATATATATATATATATATATATATATATATATGTGTGTGTGTGTTCGGATAGGTTTCCGCGGTCAGTTGTGTGTTGTTGTTGAGTTCGGGTTGAACCGCGTCTGGAGTTTTGTTCTCGACGTTTCGGCTCCGATTTTGGAGCCATTTTCAAGAGGTGAATGTGACTTCACGCTGAGGTCTCAATCTGCCTACTCCTCAGGTGTTATCACAGGGGGCAAGGGTTTGTGACTTGACGCCGGGGCCTCAATCTGCCTACTCCCCAGGTCTCGTCACGAGTTCTTTCTAAGGTCTCAATCTGCCTATTCCTTAGATCGAACTGAGGTATCGAGGGATGTTGGGTAGGATTTATAGCAGCGGGTGCTACTAAAGGACCGTCGGATGTCTTGGTGGGGACTGGGCATCTGGAAATTAGGGGTTTCCATGCAGTTGGAAGTCTCTGGCCGTCGTCACGTTTATTTAAGCAGGAAGGTCGCTTCTCGATTTCGATGGCCTCGCGAATTATACGAGCTTGTAGTGTTTTTGCTGTGGCGATGGTCTTAGCGTTCGCAAAGTCTATATTGTGTCCTGTCTCTTGATGATGTTTGGACAGAGCTGAAGATGTGTCTGATTTTCGGACAGCAAGTTGATGTTCGTATACTCTACTTGTCACACGTCTGTTGGTCTGGCCTACATATGTTCTATGGCCATGTTGCATGTTCTGATTGCCAGAAAATTATGAGCTACCGTATAGCAACAACTAGTCAAGATCCAAAAAAAAAGGTGAAAGAGATTGACATGGGCAAAATTTGAAGGTGTAGCCAGAAGGTAAAGTAGGTTCGAAACTTTACTTTTTTTGAATCGAATCGAGTTGATTTAACCGAATCAACAGCATATTCTACTCATACATAGTATATTCAAATCGTTACCGGCATACACAATACTCATCACAAATGTAAAAAGTCTAATTTTTCGAATACTGCGCCAAAAAACCTCGAAAATTTACTAATGTTTAAATGTAGCCTGCTCTTTAGTTTTCAATGGAATGTAATAATAATTATTGAAGTTTTTCAATTTTAAAGCAAAAAAATTTATTCTATTTTATTTTTTTGTCTTGCTCATGTGACATTTTTTCGTTCCCTAACAAAATTTGGAAATTACGAGCCGATACAAATTGAAAAAAAATTATCTCTTATTTTCCCAATGGGGGGGGGTCCGGACCCGAAAACCCCCCCCGTGGATCCGCCCCTGATATCCACTTTCTTACTGAAATCATCGTCGATTTTCTTGACGTCTTCCTTCAGTTCCCCTTCAATCCTTCCTTCAGTTCTTTCATTTGTATTTCGTTTTTCCGTAACACATGTTCATAGAAATTACCTTGATGTTCTAGAACCTTCCGAAAGTCCGCTTTACGTTGTTCATCTATTTGTTCTAATTCATTCTTTTGTTGTTCTATAATTTTCTGGAGATCTTCTCGTTCTTTTCTCTGTTCATCGTGAATTTTCTAGAGTGTTTCTTCCCGTTCTTTCTTTTCATTTTCGAGAATTTTCTGGAGTCCTTCGTCTCGTTCTTTCTTTTCATTTTCTCGCTCTCTCTTTTCCTCCTGCCACCGCTTCTCCTCTGATTCTTTTTCTTCGTGCCGTCACTTTTCCTCCTCATTTTTTTCCTCCAATCATCGCTTTTCATCGTCTAATTTTTCTTCCTGCTGTCGCTTTTTTACTTCTTGTTTCTCCTCCTGCCGTCGGTTTTCATCTTCCTGTCTTCGTCTTTCTTCTTCTTGTTTTTCCTCCTTCTGTCGCTTTTCATCTTCCTGTCATCGTCTTTCCAACTCCGCAAATTGGTTTTGGATAAATTTCAACATGTCTTCCATCGTATCGTACGATGTACTTCTCGTATTCACCATAAATTGTTCTTATTTGTCTGCAAAATTTCACTTCAGACACCATTGTTACGAATTTTCTTTGGGTTCGTTAATTGAAAATCCAAACAACACTAAAATACTTTCATAACAGCTCTTTATCACAACACAACACAATACAATTCCGTATATATACCCGCTGACACCCATGGAGAATCCTCCAGACAAACTCCGATGATCGAATATTCCACACGTGACGAGATCTCGATCGTAAACGATCTTCCTTCGACCCCTCATATCAATTTGCGTTTATGAGCGACAGGGCCAGCGCTAGGAACTTCCGTAACAATATACCCACTAATATCCGGATTAAAGCAGGTCCTATCCAACAGTATACATCATTTGCAGATCAAAAGAAGTTTCTCTGCTTTAGCACTTTCCAGGAATTCAATTAAATTTATTCATCCATCCATATATAGAATTTATTGTACATTTGAATATTAAATGAAAACAGCTGCGGTTGAGTTGAAAAACAGCTGCGGTTGAGTTGAAAAACAGCTGCGGTTGAGTTGAAAAACAGCTTTTGCTGATACTTCGCCGATTCATCACTTATGGTTATTCTTTTACTAGTTTGTAAGTTGATTTTTGTTTATGAAGTTGATGAATAAAGCCGATTTATTATTATTATTATTATTATTAATTACATTACTTTTAAGTACCTAGCCTAACTGGATACACGGGTTACACATAGACGTGGAATTGTCTGTATTGTTTTTGCCCGTGTACACAGTGAGATAGATTTACGCATTGTCAATTTGACTCAGTACACAAGATAGATACTTTCTAACCGAACGATATCGAAGGGCTACTCAAGATGATAGTGAGCCGATCACCGTAGTAGCGATTTATTGATAGGAATGTTTTGAAACAAAAAATACGGATCACAGTGATGTGCAAGTGAAATCATCCAATGAAAAATAGAATTTGTTTTTTCCGAATATAACCCTGTAGTGTAGATTTTAATTTTCCAATTTTAGTTATAGATTTGAGATTGGGAGGTAGGAGGTTGAAGATTTTGGACCATGATAAAATATGCATCTTTGAGAATGGGTTTTTCTGAAGGGAGGAAGTTGCAGTGTCAAAAATTTAATAGATAGTGTTATTTCAGTTTCTCGTTTTTGAAATTTAGCGACATTCGAATAAACCCAGATTATACTCCTGTAAGTATATAAACAATTTATATTGGGAACTGTCGTACTATCATATAGTGAGGTGGTGGAATATCGTTTTCTTTTAAATATTATTTTCAGTAGGGAATTTTGAACTTTTTTGAGAGGGTGTAAGTTATTATTGAAAGCACTATCCCATGCATTAATGCAGTAACACAGTATAGATATTCAGCCAAACTATAGTGAAGTCATATCAAATTATTTTTGGACGTAATATCTCTCAGACAACAAAATTCGTTCATCAGCATATGCTGATCATGTGCTGGTCTAGGAATATACTCGGATATTTTATGGATGATGTTCTTGATACACTAGGGCATTGGCGATTTGGATTTAGGCAATAAATTTTGTGGATTTTCATTGTTTCAGTGGTGAATTCATCATTAGACATCAGAGAGAAGGTTATAAGTTTTGTTTTTTGTATGTTCAAACTCAATTTGTTGTTATTGAGCCATAGTCCAATTTTCTGTAAGTCCCGTTCAGCTGAGAGCAGAATTTCATTCCACGTGCTGCCTTCAATTATTAATGTTGTATCGTGAGCATAGCATATTGAATGACCTTGGAAATTATTTATGTGGCATACGCTGTTAATACAAGAAACGGTATCGGTCCCAAAATTGTTCCCTGCGGTATACCAGTATAATATTCAATGGGGTACTCTGAGTTCCAGCGATTTGAACTCGCTGAGTCACCTAATATCATACCTCTCAAGTTTCTCCTGTAAGACCTTATGTGACACGTTGTCAAAGGCTTTTGCTAGGCCCAAGAAAATCTCTAAACATTTGGCTGGATTGTCGAAAGAAGTTTTTTTTTTAAATCTAAGATAGAATTTTCAGTGTTTGAATATTGTATAAACCATATATTGTATTTCTGTTATAACATGATGCCTACTGAAGAAAGTTGAGAGTGTTTCTGACGGATTATTTTTGTCAAAATTGAAAATGACGGAGATGGGTCTATAGTTATTGAGTTTTATTGATTCAACTGTTTTGGAATTGGGTGTATCTATAGAATCTTTCCATTGACAGGGAATATCACCGTGCTGAAGGCAAAGGTTAATTATGTGAGCGAAGTGATCTATAATGAAAGGGTGGATGTTTTTTATTATTTCTGTAGTGATTCCGTCGGAACCTGGAGAACATTTGTTCTTTAGTTTAGATATAAGCATAGTTACTATTTTTTTACTTTTGTTATTGGTTTTAGAAAAATAGAGTAAATTCTTCTGCTCAATATTCTCAGCCGTATTCATACCAATATTTCTGAAGAAATTATTGAATAGTTTTTTCATTTACCATCACAATTTCTCAGCCTTCATTTTGTATAATTTTTTTTGCCAAGGATTCATTATTTTTTTTATTCGAAATAATATCATTTATGATATTTCATGTTTTTTTGGATTTCCTTTTATATCTTCAAGTTTCTTTTTGTGTGTTTTAGTTCTTCTGAGAAATGTGAAATCATTTTTTTATCAGTTTCTGTTGTCCCTCGTTTCAATAGTTGTGAGACCTGTTGTTATCCAGGGTTTGAATCTACGTAATTTTGTATCATTCAATGAAGATTTGGAAATAAATAAATTGTTGAATTTATTATATGATTTTATGGTATTCCTTGAGCAAACAACGCCATGCCACGTTTCAGACTGTAGTAGTGTTCTGAGTTTGGTATAATCTAATTTTGTGTAGCTGTTGATCATATTGATTGTTTTTCGATAATTCACAGATGAAGTTATAGCCGCCTGGAGAATTACTGAGTGATGTTATATCACTTCAATGATTGTTCAGTTGAGAGCAGTATTATTCAGTAATTTTTTCCTAATCTTAGAAAAATGCGATCCAAGCATAAGGTTGACTCATTAGTTATTTCTGCAGGTTCATTAAAATAGGAAGAAAAACCGTTTTCATTTAAAACATTGAGGTGCATATTGCATGGGATGTTTATATCTTTTGAAATTGTTTATATTCCCCAAAAATAAATTCTAAATATTCTTTAATCGATGAGATTGGAACCTTTGGTGTCAAAGGTGAAACTTTTCCCAGAGATCAATTACCCTAACACCAAACTGATATTTTTGCCCTCGACCTGCGTTTCGCTAACTAGGTTAGCATCTTCAGGAGAAGAAAATTGATACTCAATTCTCTATCTAGGAAAAAATTCAAATCTTCTTTGTTTTTCTTGTGAGAGTATGTTTCCAGATCATTGATGAAAGTTTGTGAGTTAGTTGATGGAGGCCTGGGTGGTGGAACAGTGCTTCTACCAGGAATCTTCTCCGTGTAAAAGTTAAACAAAATCGTAGATTACACCATAAATAAAATCAATTTACTAAGTGATAACACATAGTTAGTGTGTGTGTGTATTCAAAACACATGTTATCTGTGAGTAAAATATAATCCATCTGTAATTATTTACATTGTTTACGAAAACCTCATCGATAATATACTGATAAGATATTTGGTTGGGGCCCAATCCCACCAATTGTTGCCTACTAAAGAACCCAAAGTGGAGAATAAAATGCCGGATGTCGAAACTATTACAATTAACCCTTTCCAGTCCAATTTATTATTTCTGGAAGGAAAAAATATTTTCTTCATTTTTTCCATCAATTTATGGTTCTAAATCAAGATTATGTCGAAAAAATTGAAAATATAATTTTTTTTGAGGTGAAATCCTGATTATGCCATATGGAATCATTGGGCATAATGCATGTACGTGAGTTGGAATTGTTACATGAATGATATTGAAAAACAAGTTCAGTTTTTTATTCATCTGTAAGAAAATCGGATGAATGCAATCAGTGGTTTATATTTTTCATTTTTTTTTTTGATTTCGAGGTAAGGTTAGGTCGCATCACAATATAACCTCAAAATCATTTCAGGAGTTATTTCTCAAATTTTATATTGACAAACGGTAAAAAGTTACAAAAGAAGGTGGAATGATGTACACCGGGCACCTAAGGAATAAAAATGTGTGCTTCTGACCTTTTTTTGCACAAGAAAAGGAGGCGGAATATGCCTTTTTTCCGAACTTCAGACTTCAGACGGTTATAACTTCGGAACGAAGGGAGAGCGACGCGTTTTCACAACTGGTTCGTAATCAGCACAAAAAACATGAGTTGGTATCAATTTTTTTTTCGAAACTAGTTGTTGCTCAATGGACGAATGGCAAAATATAGTTTTCGTCATTTTTCATTGTTGCATCGATTATGCCCGATGACGCCAATTGGTACCATTGTATTTTCAAACAAATTTTCAATGAAGTTTTGAAAAAATTTCACCATTCGACATCTGAATCGTGAAATAATGCTCTTCGTACTCACTTTCCAATAGCTCTCTCCCAGTAGAATATACACAAAACCCAATTATTCGCGAGATATATCTTGAAACGAAAAAAAAAAAAAAAATTGGGCACACGCTTCTATCAACGACTGATTTTGATGTTACTCGCAAAATAAAATATCAAGAGGGTACGTATGCGACTTCTATGAAGCACTTGAACAAGTATTATTGAAAAATTCCGCAACCCCCCATGACTCACGAGCTTTTATATAGGTAGAAATTTGATGATGCCATATGGCATCACTGGGCTGGAAAGGGTTAAACAAATACTAGAAGTGGTAAAAAATATTAGATTAAAAACTGTATTGAAGTTAGTGAGGCTAGAATACTTATGAAAATCGATGAACTCAAGAACAGGGTATGTACACTTGGAAAATTCGAAGAGAACGAACAAAAAAGAAAAACTCAGTTTTGCGGACTGAACAAACAGAAGGAGAACGCCACCATTGAATTGATCCAAAAATAAAAGTGGATCCATTCATCCAAGGGTACCAGAATGAACCATTATAATGGCACAAAATATAAAGAAGGTTACAGACTTTAATAAATATATGAATAGAAGGGCTCGGTGATATCAAAATCTTCCACACAAACATACGCAGCATCTCAAAAAACATTGATGAATTGAAAATGTACTTGAGTCAACTTCAAAGAGATTTTGATATTATCGTCATGACGGAAACTTTAAAAATCACCGATTTAGATCTATTTGAGTTGGTAGGATATAAAACGCTATATAATCAATCATGCTCAAATGAAAATGATGGTGTTGTTGTATTCATTAGAAATGTACTCGATTGTGAGCAAAACAATATATCCTTGGGAGAAATTAATGTTCTAGAACTGAAAATAAATTTAATGAAGACTTCTCCCAATAATTATTAAATATTGATTCAAGTGAGATCCATATACTCACCGGTGACATCAATGTTGATAGACTATTAAATTATGATTGTAGCGAAGAATATAAAAATAACTTGGAGTACTTTGAATTCATCTCTTATATCACATGTAGTAGCGCATGCCTTGACCACTTGTTTCTTAAAACTGATATCCATTTTCATGATAATATAAAATCTTTCATTTTCCATGAGCAAATGAGTGACCATCGCCCTATTGCTTTAATGATATATATGGGATATACAGAGGAAAATGAAAAACAAATAACGTCATCTAAACGGTATATTAATTATGAAAAATTGAGAATACTATTGAATAACGAAACGTGAATTATGTTTTTCGAACGAACTATCGACTTAAAAAAAAATGAGATTTATTGAAAATACATACAACTTATTCCAACCGAGATCAGGCTAACACTGAGCTCCTGTTTTACAATGAGAAATGATATTCGTTTATCTTGTAATGTGATATCCGCTACGGATATCTATCAATCACGGATCTTGAGGTTATAGCAATAATAGAAGAACTGAAGTCAAACAAAAGTCCAGGAGATGATAACATAAACGCGAAATTGTTGAAGAAAATAGCAAATGCCATAGCGGGTCCACTTGTTCATATCGTCAATAATTGTTTTGTGAAAGGAATATTCCTGAATTTTTTTAAAAACGTTACCGTCAAACCACTCTTCAACAACGCTGATAGACTTCAAATCAACAATTACAAACCCATTTGATCGATCTCAAATATAAAAAAAATTATTGAAATAATCAGTAAAAAAAGAATGACACAATTTATGGAGAAACATAGTATCCTGTCAGAAAATCAGTATGGTTTCAGAGGGGGGTGCTCAACAGAGGATGCATTATAAAAACTTACATCATTAATTTATGAAGCACTTGATAGTTCAAAGCCAGCATTTTGTATCTTTGTCGATCGCTCCAAGGCCTTTGGCACCGTTTGTCACAATAGACTGCTGGAAAAACTGGAGAATATTGGCATGCGCGGCAAGATGTACGATCTCATGGAAACTTCCATACCGGAGGCCAATTTACTATGGATTAGTACAATCATAACTTGATTATGGAGTCATAGCATGGGCGGTGTGAAAGATAAACACTTGAACAGTCTGAACGGAGTTCAAAAACAAAAATTATTTATGGAAAAGGACTTATTCAAGTAGAAATTTGTTCATGGAGTTTTTTTATATGAAACAGTTATTTTACTTGAAAATAATTTCTAGAATTGATGGGGGCAAAATACCAATAAGCAAAATTCAACACCCATATAGTACCAGGAACAGAGATCATACCGCCTTGGCACCAAGTTGTAAAAAATTAGTCGGTCAAAGGAATTGTAGCTACATGGGGGCGAAAATTAGGGATTTGGTACCAGATAGAATAAAAAACATAAGAAATAAAAATAAATTCACAAAGCAGATTGAGAACTGGTTGAAAAACTGTAATGATGATATATTCCATAAAACCATCAACCAGTATCATTGAAACAGCACCATAGTTGCATGTTATCTTGCCTCTCATCTTTCAACACTGACAGCCTGAGTCTTCCGCATAATGCTATTCGTCTATTTTTATATATTTATTTTTTCTCTCTATTCAACTATTTGTGCACGAGTCGGTTCTATGTTATATTATATTATACCTGACTTGTTTTATGTTTACTATCATCACCAGGAATGAATTGAATCGATTTTGTATATTCAGTTTCATTTTCAATAGGTTGGCTTTACCACACACAAGAAATTCTTTGAAGTTTCTTCCGTGGTGCTCTGTTTATTTCTTTCTCAGTTATGTATTAGCAATAGGTTATTAGAAATTGTATAAATAGGTTAAATAAACTTTATTATTATTATTACTCCTACCGATGATTTCAAAGACTCTTGAAATATGAATGTTTCAACATTAGCTGATATAGATTTTTTGATTTATATAATAAGGCCATCATTCTAATTGTATTTTGAGTTATTTTAATAAATCGAATAATTTGAGATATTGAAATCTCTCACCGAATCCATTCTCCAGATCTTTAACGTTGATGTCAAACCCATCAATGTACTCATCTAAATAGACAAGAAGTTCATCAAAGTTTTTGTTCAGACTGCGGATGTTGAAGTGAATGATTCAGAAATTGTTCGCCTTCTCTCTCCCAATGTCTCCAAAGTAACCTTGTCAATCTTTAATTAAAATCGTTTTTTGCCCTCCGATCTCGTCCAGTGTGTCTAGATAAATGGAATTTATTATTGCAGGAAATATGCACAAAATATGGAAATGAAAGTTTTGTTGAGCCCTGTTCTTTCAACGTAATATTGAATAAAAAACAGTTAAATTAAAAAAAATAAATGAAAAAATTGAGCAAGTCATAATTATAGCTTATACATATCATTCAATGTTTTAATGATGATTTTTTTCATTATTTTTCCAAACGTAAATTATAAGAGATGTCTCTTCAATTGCCGCATCCATGAGCATCTTTTTTGTTGATGATTTGCTGCTTCATCTCTAGATTTACTACGGGCAGTAAAATACCTCTTGGTAGTTGGGAGAATTTCACTCTAATTCTCCTACACATAGTTATATCTCTTTTATTGATTTTCACTGCCAGTTTCGATTCGAAACTTCTGGTAAATTTTTCTGCTGCTCTTCTTCCACTTTCAAGATCCTCAGATTTTTTTGCCCTAGTCTGTTGGTCAATGTTATCATACATTTTCCTAAGATAGTCGATTTCTGATTTCAAATATTCAGTATTTGCTTTCAGCTCCTTTATCACCGTACTATTTACTCATTGTTTTTGTTCAATTCGTTGATTTTGGTTTCTAGCCCGGCGAACTTGGAACTTTTTATCATACCTTCGGATACTTTTTGTACAATCTGTTTGATAAGTACTTTGTCACTTATAATATTTTGAATGTTCTTACTGACTGATTTTTTTCCTGATTTTCGCCCATGTAACCACCATTTTGCCCAAATGTCAAGTACACAAATATGTGATTGATTTTTTGCGCAAGTTTTTCTTAATTTACACCACGTTTTATCAAAGAAGATTTACGTATAACGAACAAGAAGCGACACTTGCCGCTACACAGCGGCTAATCCTGTGGTCCCCACCACTACATAATTTCATGACCACACTATTTTTCTTTCGACTACGCAAGACTACCAGCAAAAAACAGTAAGCCAGTAAACTACTTGGCAAGAAACACCAGTACTTGTTTGTTTCTATTACTGACCGACTGCCGAATGCCGACATTACTGGTATAGTATTTTTCACAGTAAATGGTATTGGCTTATTAACTGCAATAAACTACCCGATTTAATCCCATTGTGTAGAAAATCATCTGGTAAAAGATGCAAATGTGCTACAGGGTCGAACTTAAGAAATTTGAATTTTGCATAATGTAGGAGATATACAAGTAATTTATTTAAATGTTACAATTCTATTCTATATTTAGTTCAGTGTCGCTATCGCTATCCTCATCTAAATTAATTATAATTGGCGCAATTGATTTTACAGAAAGGTACGAGTTTTCAACATTTATAAAATGACTAACAGAACTTTTCCAACTCTCGGTAGGAATGTCATTCATACAGTTCCTAATTGATTCTACCACACTACCACTTAAAGTCGGAGAAGTATTTTTTCCGCGCACGCTCGATTTAAGTTGGTGCCACATAAGCACGTCTCGTCAACGCCGTCAAGGTAGAGTATTGGCCGATTTTCAGACCGGTATTTTCTTATTGACGTTATATATTCAGAACGCCAGTTTATTGAACGTGTGGATTCCATTATAACTTGTCTCTTGTCAATTTTGCGATATTTAAAGCCCATTGCAGACAGAGCTCGCCAAAGAGTAGTGAGGCCAGAGTTGATGTGAGTTTCGTCATTGATGAGCCGCTGTTTCAGACTTTTGATTGTAGGGACACGCTGCTCATCGTACATAGTGTAGATTTTTCGCCTTATCAAATCTTTTTCCCAGTCGTCTAGACTTTTTGTGACACCTGAATCTTTACGCTTTTTTCTTGATTCCATGGAATTTTCAACAATTCGTCTAACTGAAGTAAGAGGCACCTTCGTCAAATTACTGGTTACTTTTGCTGCAGTACCAGTGTTATATCCTTGCTGAAGTAAGGAACTATACACATTTTTTATAATGATTTTCGCGTCATAAGATAAGTGATTCTTCTTTAACGAACCACTGGAAGAAGCACTATTACTTTTTATCCACGGACGCCACATACTGCCTATTCTGTACGTTGGGGTATAAAATCTTTACAATCCCTCTCTGAGAAACAAAATTACCTGAATCCGGTCCTTTTATGATGTGCTTCTCGGATTTCACAACTTGATTCATTGGGGCTGATAGTAAATCGTTTTCATAATGAATTTCTGGAGGTTGTAACTGAGGAAGGATACCTACTGCCGAAAAATTTGGCTTACAAGGAGATATCCCGAAGATCATCAAATTAACAACGGGAAGTGGGAAGGCTGAAGCCGTCTTGTTACTCCGATGAAACTTCTGAAGACCGCCATATTGATGGGATTCAAGGTGAACGACGTCCTTGAACTGACTTTGAAAGAGGGACAAATAGGTACGTTTTCTTGAGCGAACTGGTTGGCGTTATATCTCCGATGAAACGTATTGGTTTCGTGTTTATACAACCAAGCTGTTACCTGTTATAGTTGACTCATCACAGTGTCCGTTGGTGGGGAAAAGCTGTTTTTTTTGGGTTTCTCTTTTCCAAGTGAATGCAATGAGGATGAAAATCTATAAATTAACAAATTTGCAGCTGTTATCTTTGTTGATATGTGTGAATCATCCAAAGACGTTAGAGTCATTCACAAAAAGGAAGGAAGAGCCTATCCTAAACAGCTACTCCCTTGACTATATGGCGCGACAAGCATTGGATAACATGGAAGTCACTTTTTCTTGCTCAATTTGTATACCAAAAGTTAATGAATAATTACAAATATCAACCGAGAATGTTTGCAAAATATTTGATGTTGTTCTTCGAAAAGTGGAATAATTAAATTAATTATCAATTCCATGATTTATTTAAAAAAATAATACTACAAATTGTTAGAACCTAGTACTCTCTATCTCCATTTCCTTTTCTTTCTTCGACGGCAAAAATAGAACGATTACGACGACCACTGAAAAATAAATAAAATTTTGAAAACAATAGTACAAAATAATATACTATCGAATGTTAAACAATCATAAATCAACGAACGAATGAAAAACCGAAACAATCCTATTACATAATCTCGATTGAATTATTATTGGGGAATCAGCGTTGTGTTACCTCCACAAAGTACAGGAATTTATCAGCATAATCATCAATTTCAACAATCTTTTCCCTTGCGCGAGATTGTCATTCAGTTTTGTTATTAGAATTGAAACAATAATATATCTTGGCAATCATATAGTGAAACATAAACTTGAGCCTAACTCATTTCAAAGCAACAATTCGGTTTATTCTTCAAATAATATGAAATTGCAAGATGATAGTTCGTTTATATTTGTTCCGTGGGTTTTGTGATAGTTGTAATTTCGGTTTCATCGAGAATTATTGTATGCATTTGTATTTTGCAATAATAAAATGCCTTCAGACGGGTTTGTGAAAGCATCATAGATGGTGATTGTATTAATAAAGAACGACGATCTTTTCAATATCGAAATGAAATCATAAGAACTTAAACACTCCAAGAGTGTTATCAGGGTTTGTTTGCTGTGGTCCACATATTTTATTCCTGACGTTTCGCCTACAGCTGGGATAGGCATTGCAATGTTCACGTTCTCACAGCACACTATTTTAATTTCTCTATGGCACACTACTTCGTTCACGGTTTGTTCGGCTTTATATTTACTGTCATGTCGGACGTTCTGTGTGTCGAAGATGGGCGTGGCTTGTTTTCTATCTGCTGGTTTGGGTCGTGTCTTCTTTATCGATGTTCATGACTTCTTCTTTTCGGTTGAAATTGTCCTTATGACTACGTCTACCACGTCGGGGATAAAAACGACGGCAAATAAACCCGGATAACACCCCAGAATCAGTTACCTCCGGCCGTGAGAGTTTATGTTCTTCGATTAAACACTTCAGTTTAGAGGTTATGTTATTATTGGGCTGAATTCACATCATAATTTGGAAAATCATATTTCTCATGTAGCAAAGAGAGGGTTCTTTGTGAAATTTTCAATGCAAAATATGTCCAGAATACAGATTTCGGTCCAAAAATTATTCTGTCCATCTCATTGTGGAAAACCATTGACAGATACTTTATATTTTTTTTGTCGATGGTTGTGAACATGTACTTGCATTTGCGATGAAGGTAGAACATTCGCTTCATTTTTATGAAAATCGATCTAAAATAATGACAACTGCTGAATAAAAATGAATATTGAACTCCGTACAAACCTACAGAATCACTGTATACCATAGAATAATGATGAACCCAGTGACTGTGATATGAGTAGTGACGCCACCTGCCATGTTGCCGCTAGTAGTTTACGCGGCAAATTTTGAATTTGGGAGTGAAATAACTTGGATTCTTTTTTTCTTTCGTGTATTCGGCTGTTGATCTGTTTTCCTGCATATTTTTCAGATAAATTGAAAACCCCGAATTCTATATAAATATGTGATCCAATGTGACATATTCGCAAAGTATGTGCCGAGCTGTCTCTCCCTTGCCTGTAGCTATAAGTCTCCGTTACACAGCACTATCTTGTTCAGGTATCCTTTGAATGGATAATGTCAGTTAGTTACCTTCTTAGCTGATTTCTAATAGTTTGAAGCAGTTCTTCAATCTATCAATCTCTACGAGTATTAATTAATCTTTTCCTTGAGGAGTATGCAGGGCAGTCACATAAAACATGCTCTACGCTTTCATCTTGCTATTCACAGCCACAAGCAAATGTCAAAACACCCGTAGACATCCGGAAATTGATGCTTGACAGGAAGATATTTCTTGGAGGTCCATACATTTTAAAAACCGCAAACGAACTATTCGGAAAAAACCTCCGAATAAAATATACTTACGAATATTTATCACAGCATGAATATAAAAAAGATAATCGCACACGCTATACATTATGTATCCAGCAGTATTGGAGCCTGTCATAGCTCCAAGTCTTCCAAACATCAACGATACAGCTAGTGCCATCCCCCGAATTTGGGTGGGATACAGATCCACAATGACAGCATTGACCACACCTATACCAGTGGCCACTACGAGGTATATTCCTGAAAATAGGTGTTTTTTCACGATTCAAGTTATTCATATACTTTGGTAGATATACATTTTCCTTCGCTTGTTCTTTGATGCATTTGTAAATGTAGTCCCCCTATTCCGTATCCCAATAGGGAGGCTAGAAGTGAAAATACATGAGAGAACAAGCTCGGGAAATGACGGATGAACTTTCTTTCAGGTAAGTCGATTATTCATTTAATTTTTTATATTTAGGTTCACACGGAAAACAAATGAATAGCGGTTTCGGAATTTTGATGTTGTAAGAATACCAATATTCTCCTAATTTGGGTATCGTAGTCAAATTTTCTAAAGGGCTATGTAATTTATATTTTGATTATTCGAGGTTTTGGAAAATGTATTTTTAATTCTCAAGAATATTCGCAGAGGAAATGGGTTCATAAGCTATATATAGATATAAATGTAGTACTCAAAAGAGTTAGATTATTAGATAAATTGGCTATTTAATATACATAAAGATAAAACGTTGTATATGGGATTTTAAATGAAAGTTTCAGTAAAAAATATTGATGTTTCATATTCGAACCCATACAATTCTACTCTTGACACACTGATGAATGAAGAAAAAAAAAAAAAAGTTGGATATTCTAAATTGCGTGTGGAAATCTATACTGAATGTATAAACTATAATCCACAAGTTTTATACAATACTTTTCTTCCCTTCCCCCTCGTTTTATTATCTGAACGGATCAGCTCAGAAAATTGAAACTTGGGATAATGGAATTGATGCATGAAAATTTTTGAGTTGAATTGGCTGATTAAAACTTCAGGATGGCGACTGGTCGCCATTTGAGAAAAAGAATTGAATATACTCCACAAGCCTAGAATATGAATTCAATATCTTCACCTACTACAAAATGGCGTAATGGCGGAACAGTTAATAATTATCTATAATATAATATCGAAATTTATAGAAATATTTGTTTTTCTCTGCTATATGGCAATCCCAACAATCATGCTGGAAACTACTGTTGACCCTCTAATCAATTAAAATGTCGAAGCAAATCTTAATGAATTCGATATGGATATTGTATTCCAACAAGATAAGGCAACACCACATTACTCCAGACAAGTAAGAAACTATTTGGATAATACTTTCCATGGTCGGTGGGTTGGCGCTTGAGGTCCTACGGAATGGCCTGCCCGCTTGCCAAATTTGTCACTTTTTCATATGACTACTTGAAGCAGAAGGTATACGAAACTGAACCTGCTTCAATATTTGATCCATAAATGTTTGTAGAAATATCGACGTTACTGTGTTCAAAAATTTTCGGCGTGAATTATTGCATAGGCTGTTTCTATGTCAAGATGTTCAAGGCAACCATTTCGAGCATCTTCTGAACTGCACTCTGCTCATTTCCTCAAATTATAAGTTATAAGTAGATGTTTTCAAACAATTATTGAATGTTCCGCCATTTTGTATTAGGTGAAGATATTGACTAGAATGTAATTCTAGGGTTGTGAGGTATTCAAAAGCTTCGAATTGATTTATAACAAGACTTTTCAATTTAATGTTTTTCTTATATCGCGCCCAGTCATCATCTTGAAATTTTCATCTGTCAAATTTTACTCCAAAATATAGTATTCATCAATTTTTTGAGTTGACCCGTTCAAAAAATAAAGGGGGGGGGGGAATTTAGGAAAAACAGTGTATGAATGCTGCATAACAAAATTTGCTTTTGCTCACCCAGTGTTACTTGAATGTACGTGTAACCACTCAACAATTGAGCACAGATCGCCGATATCGTGGTTACCAAAACAATTCCGATCAAAAGTCGTCTAGCGCCAATGATGTTGATGAACGTTCCAATGAGGATATAGCTCACGGCATAGGTCGCTCCTATCACAAGAGAAACCAGAAAAACTTCTTCGTTCACGGTATCATTACAAGTTTTTGACTGGAAGTCGAAAAAAAAATCACAATTTGCATCGGAAAATAACAAAAATACACGTAGGCCAAAATAGTAACTTTTTTCAACGAACGAGATTTATACAAAATGAAATTTTCTTCAGAGAGAGTAGAATTGTCTACTCAACAAAAGATTACAACTATCAAGTTTGTTCATCATATCGTTTGTTAGTATGACGTCTTTTAATGACACGGAAAAATATTCAGAAAACGCTTTTGGTAAAAGTCTGTTATCATCATACCCAGGCTTTCACAATAGCTATTTGTATAACAAGGGAGCAAAATGCTACTTTTCCTCCCGAGGATGACGTTAAACATCCAAGGGAGAAAAAGGAACTCTACCCCTATGTTATACATATGATTTTTCCGCCGCTTTCAAATAACAAGTCTTTTTTGAATAGTTCATTCATGAACTTACAAACAAAATTTATCGAAGAACTGAAACTGTGAAGAAGGTACAGTATAGCATTCTCCCAGTAAGTGGAGAGAAGTACGAGTGGTGTTTATACCTAAACCAGGAAGGGTGGACTACACCTTACCAAAAGCATTCCGACCAATTAGTCTCACATCGTTCTTTTTGAAAACAATGGAGAGGTTGTGCGAGCGGTATATAAGAGATGAGGTCTTAGTTCACAATCCACTTCATCCAAATCAGCATGCATATACTCCGGGAAGGTCCACTGATTCGGCCCTCCACCAAGTGGTTAGCAGAATCGAGAGATCATTGGATAATAAAGAATCCACCCTGGGTATATTCATAGATATCGAAGGAGCGTTCGATAAAATGACCTTCCCAACAATCACCCAGCAACTTATCTCCAGGGACATACCCCTGGTGGAAGGAGAATGGATACTCAAGATACTCTCTAGTAGAGCAATAAGTATAAATGTAGAAGACATTACTGTGAGGGGACTGGTCATGAGGGGATGTCCGCAGGGAAGGGTCTTATCACCCCTTCTTTGGAACATAGTTCTGGATACCCTGATTAGTCACCTTAACATGCAGTAATGGTTTCTACACAATTGCATCTGAAGATGACATAGTTATTTTGCAGACCGGCAAATTTGTGAACACACTGTGTGATAGAGCGCAGGATGGTCTCAAATTAACAGAAGCAAATTAAATTCCTCTGAAGAGGTGAAATACTTTGGTATTACTCTCTACAGGAAGTTAACATGGAACTCGCACATTCAGAGCAGAGCAAAAAGAGCATATGTGGCCTATGAGCAGTGTCGGAGGACAGTGGGACACACATGGGGTCTCTCGCCCTGTGTGGTCTCCTGAATCTACACTGCAATAATAAGACCTATGCTAACGTACGGAGCCATTGCATGGGGACCGAAAACTCTACAAGCAACGGCCATCCAGAAATTATATCAAATACAGCGAATGGCTTGTCTGAACATCACAGGAGCCATGGGAACAACACCAACGGCAATGGAATAAGTTATTGGTCTGATACCTCTGGACCTGCACGTCAAGGAGGTTGCGCTAATGACCGTGCTACGATTGCGCACGGCTAGTCTAAACCCCGAGGTAGGAATGGGTGAACTAAGGCTGGGCCTGTGGAGAGAGGCACTCACTGCGGTACCTCTACCACAGACAGCCAGTGACACAATTGAACCCAGGTTTGTGTTTAATAAACCCTACAAAATACAAATAAAACAGAACACTGAGTCAGATGCTGCGAATGCAATACGCATACACATAGACGGCTCAAAAACCAAGGAAGGATCAGGATGTGTCAGCTTAAGGACTATGTGGGGAATGGGAAAAAATAGCAGCGTGGTTCAAACAGAACTTGCTGGTATCTCAATCGCCACAAAAGAGCTAACCAGAAAAGGAAAAAGATAATTATCTGCACTGATGGTAGACAAGCCCTACTAACCTTGAATAGACAACGTATCATCTCAGGGTTAGTACTAGAGTGCCACCAAGATTTAGCTAACGCCTCGGTAGATAACAATATCGTACTTAGGTGGACTGAAGGGCACGACAGGAGCAAAGGTAACCGCATTGCTGACTATTTGGCCAGGATGGCGGCTGGACTGAACATTTTGGGACCAGGTAACACCCATGGCTTGACGACTTCGACAATTGCGGAACCAGCCAAACGTTACACCCATACGCAATCCCTTAAGACATGGGATGAAACCAAAGGATGCAGTTATGCCAGGATCACCCTGGGCGACCCTGGGAAGCCGGATCCGACTAAATATTTGGCGATGACCAGGAAGAACCTACGTTTAAACAGTGGGATTTCTGACTGGACACTGTCAACTAAGGAATCACCTCCATATTATGGGGCTAGTGAACAGGAAGATGAAACTGTCAGGCATGTCTTATGTGAATATCTGGAGCTATCGTCGATAAGAGAGTGTGTGTTCGGTGAGTCTTGCCCTACACCTACACCTGCCGATATTAAGGAGATGTCCCCTGATGACATGTCCTCCTTCCTGGATAAGGCAGGATGGACAATGTCCTAGGAGGGCGACTCTTTGGGAGGATGTATAATGGGTCATATTGTGGTCTAAGTGCTGTGGGTCTACACTCCCCCTCCCTACTCTACAGATACAGAGTATAGCATGCTCCTGAATTCAACAAAACAATGATGAAAGAGTTCAAAAAACCTAACATGAATATTAACTTTTTGAGCTACTGAGACTCGCAGAATATTTCTGAGGAATCATGAACATTGCGTATTTCTGTAGCTTTATTATAATATTTGAAGTTTGACTTTTAGTTTATCAATTTTAGAATATCTAACCTTCACTGATTCCTACCATTTTGCAAAATACAGGGTGTTCTATACATGAATAGTAAAATTTATTCTCATATAATAGAATATAGCTCACATTTTCAATGCCGTATAAGTTATTACATCGATGACGAACCATTACGTCACTTTTACACATCCTCCCTAGGGAGGAAAGGTACGCCTTTTCTCCACACAATGAGGCCAGGAAATACTTGCGCATTTGCATGGTGCAAGTAAATACCTTACAGAGAAGTACCGCATTCACACTTGCCTTGAAACTTTGGGGAAGTGTGAAATTAAATCTGATTTTGAAAAGTAAGGTCTTTCGATGTTTCCGTCAAATTTGAAAAGTGCCACTTCATATGTCAAAATAAAAAAAATATTATCTCGCATAATCACTCAATATCCACAAATAAAAATATTGAACTTTCCGGCAGACAATGCTCGGAGATACTCACCATTAGCGATCTGGACACCGAAGAATTTTTTATTGTAAAAGTATCGTGCTCATCTTGATCGAAAAGAACGGATTTACACATTGTGACCTCGTCCAGAGGAGTTACTTTTCCGTAGTCCGCCATACTATTCAAAATTTGTGGATACCACATGATGATCGAAGAGCTCCTGAAATCAATTGTAACACTTTGTTAGTTGGAATGGGAAATAAAAGTGTCTTTGGGCATAGGATTGATGAAAAATGTATCATGATCAGAGTTGAGTTACCGTACTATTTCGAGTTGTGACGGGCATGTTACATCAAGAAGTTGGTTTTCATTCCATTTTTTTGCAACATATTCATGCAAGTTGTTAGTCATCTTGCATCATTTCAAACATAATGTCTCCATGATTTTTAATTCAGAAATGTTTTTTTTGGATGACAAAGGCACAGCAGCCTGTAAAAGGTCATCTATCAAAATTACTATTGAACTCAACAAACACGAAATGGCAGGCAGTAAAAAATTGGTTCCAAAATATATCACTGCCGCCTGATTTATGGGGATATACTCTTCCAGTGAAAAAATAAGTCAAAAAGAGAGCTTTGTGAAATTTTTGAAAAAAAAAACTGTGGGTGGCAGATTCAAAACAAACTTGATAAGTTAATGGCGTGTGGGCTTAACATTGAGAATTGGAGCTGGATTCCTTGAAGTATGATTGAGATTGATTAGGAAATATCACTACAATTTTACTGAAATAATTCCATCCATATCAACATACTTACGTGAAAAAAAGAGCAAAATGCGCATAGCTAACCATCAACGTCTTCAGTAAGTACCCTCCGCTAAACAAAGGCACTGTCTGATCCCACATGGATTTCAACACACTCCTTTTTTTCTCAAGAGGCATATCAGAGTCCTCCTCCCAACGAATGGAAGACACAGGAAACTCCTCTGAGCTTTTTCCACTGTTCACGGAAAACATTTTCCTGAGTATAGCTAATGCCTCGTCGTGTTTTCCTTGGGAGATCAAATACTTGGGGCTTTCAGGGAGTAAACAGAGGAGGAGACCGAAGAAAATACTGGGCAAGGCGTATACTACAACGAGAAATCTCCAGGGTCTGTATGTGATGTTTAGGAGGGGGATTTCGTACGACCATTCCTTGGGCAGGATTAGCCAAGCCAGACCTGGGAGGTACATGTTACCAAACGCCACGAAAGTGGCTATCCAAGAAACTACTTTCGGGCGGTACTTGTTGTCATTGAATTCTCCAGCGTAGGCGTATATGATGGCCGATGATCCACCAATTCTGAAAAATAAATGGTAATTGGTTTCCTCAACTTGCTATGAAATATCAGTTCCAAGACATCTCCTTAGAGAACGTATTGAGTTACTGAGGAAATTTTACATTTTCCTTGGACAAATTATTGGTATGAATTAATGTTTGTTCCATTTATCCGAACTGGTTTAGATATGCAAGGGAGATAAATGAAATTACACTAAGTTCAGAAGAGAATTGCCTATATTTAATTATTCATTTGATGGGATATGATACCATATGATATTTTCAGCAAGATAAAACGAAACCATCCAATACAGAAATAACACTTCTTTGTGATGATGGCAAAACACTTTGCAAACCTCTTAGACTTTTCCGACTCTGTCTTCATCTTTCATTTGAAACGTCATTTTGCCCATCGCAATTCATGATGTGCGTAGATTCCTGCTAACATGTACTTTCCACTGCAGTTACACAAATCGAGCTCTCCCTGTCATGAATTAACATTTATTGCACGCTTTCTCAGTATCCAACGAATAGAAAAGACTGAGGTACTCAATTTTTCCCTTGAAAACCAGAAACCTCTTCAATAATTTGACATTCATTTTCAGCATCATCAGTATCAGCCAATTCAATTCCAAAAATTATTAAAATTGTTCTGCACGCGATTATCTCTGGAAAATGATGAAAATTTCCGGGAAAACTGTGAAAATCGGTATTGTATCAATATGTATTATGTATGGGAAAAAACTTATAGAGCATGAAAATCCTCACAAAAAAGATATCCACATAGTTTTTCGAAAATTGCTTTCTATAATAGATATATATCTAATAATATCTAATAATAGATAATAATAGATATATAATAGATAATGAGCTTTTTTAGGTTTTCCGCGAACATCTCGGGATAATACTTGATATTTGAAGGTGGAATAATGTTGAATAAACAATGCAAATTTAACAATTTTTTTACTTTTCTTATCAAATTAGCTCGACAAGCTGAGTTTGCACAGATTCAGTGTGTCAAATTTGAACAAATCAAATATACCATTCATTCTTTATTTATCTTGGGATTTACTCCATCAAAATTTTCTGTACCGTTGCTTTTTAGTTCGCTTATATTTAATGACTTTTTTGCCTTTGCAACCGACGTTAAAACAACAAAGTTGAGATTATTAAAAAAAAATACTTATCATTTTATTGCTGATTCTTGTGAAACGTTTCAATGAGCATGGACAACAAAAAGAGGTGCACTTGTAATCAATCAAATCTAACTACAATGACGACTTGGACATCTTAGTTCAGAAATGAGCAATTGAAATAATATATAGTAGTAGTAATATAAAGTAGTTATCCCGATTACGCCTACAGTAACTATAACCCCAAATTTCTATTCCTTTCAGGTTCACCCGATACGAAAAATAACGGGTTCTCTGCCAACATTGAGTGAAATGAGTATCACTGGAATATACCAAAGCCCTGAAAGGCCAGTAATCCAATGAGACAACAAGGCCTCACAAGATCCGTACTCAAAGCAACAAGGAATACATAACATTTTCTAAAACATGATAAAATAGTGATAGTGAAGTGTCAGTGTAGGTTACAAACGTAGGAAAAATTTTCAGATAAAATACCTGAGTTGCCAAGGAAATTTTTTCGAGCTCACGAATATTTTGAGAATTTATTGATTTTTGAAAAATAATATAAATTTTATATATTTTTTTCCGATATCAACACATATCTCAAGAAGAAGGAATGGTGCCACCGTGAAACTCAACGAAAGTATGGAAAATGATGTTTTCTTTCCAGCTATGTTCAAGCGAGTTCTTAAATTCCGGAAAGAAAATCGAAAAAAAAATATAAATTCCAAATTTATTGTTTTTTTTAATTCAAACGCGTATTTCTCACAAGGAATGGTGCCACTATGAAATTCAACAATAATATGGAAAATTATGTGTTATTTCCAGCTGCTATGGTCAAGAGAGTTCTTCAATTCCAGGAAGAAGATCTAAAAATAATATAAATTCCATATTTATTGTTTTTTTTTCGATAGCAACACTTATATCTCAAGAAGAAGAAGTGGTGCCACTGTGAAATTCAACAAAAGTATGTGGAATGATGTGTTCTTTCCAGCTATAGTCAAGATAATTCTTAAATTCCGGGAAGAAAATCGAAAAATGATATAATTTCCGTATTTATTGTTGTTTTTCGTATTGCCAGGCCTATATCTTAAAATAAGGAATGGTGCCCACCATGTAAATGTATGAGTGAAATTTTACGAAAATATTTGAAACCACTTGGTACGAAAGTGGAAATTAGATAAATCCAGACAGAGGGTTGAAATATGCGGCTCTGGGTGTATTAAGTTGAAAGTGAGTATTTGAGTAGAACGGATTTTTCTGTCGTTTGTGATGGTTGGAACCAAATTATGATTATATTATTCCAAATAAGAAGACGGATTGGCGAAGGATTCTTTTATTGTAATACATTTTATATTCCTTGGTAAGAATTCAAAATTTAATAATCATAATATTAATAATAATAATAATAATAATAATAATAATAATAATGTTTATGTATTTTTCAAAAAAATTCACTATTTCGTGTACAATTTCAAAAGTAGTATTATCATTACCCGATACAGTATATTCTTTGCCATATATTCAACTTGAAAATATATATATATATATATATATATATATATATATATAAATTAGATATAGGCCTTGCCATAAGAAAAACAACAATAAATACGGAAATTATATTATTTTCCGATTTTCTTTCCGGAATTGAAAGATTTTCTTGACTATAACTGGAAAGGAGATATCATTTTCCATATCACTGTTGAATTGCATAGTGGCACCATCTCTAGTTTTTGAGATAAACGTGTTGATATTGAGAAAATACGATAAAAACTGGATATTGGGCATTTTCCGATTACCCTCTCAGAATAGAAAGATTTTCTTGGCCATATCTAGAAAGAACACATGATTTCTCATATGACTGTTGAATTTCATAGTGGCACCATTACTTTCTAGTTCTTGAGATAAACGTGTTGATATCGGAAAAAAAAACGATAAAAACTGGATTTTGGGCATTTTCCGATTTCCTTTCCGGAATTGAAATATTTTCTTGAAGATATTGGAATGAACATATCATTTTCCATATTACTGTTGAATATCATAGTGGCACCAATAATTTCTAGTTCTTGAGATAAACGTGTTGATATCGAAAAAAAAACGATAATACTGGATTTTGGTCATTTTCAGATTTCCTTTCCGGAATTGAAGGTTTTTTTTTTGACCATAACTGGAATGAACATATCATTTTTCATATTGCTGTTGAATTTAATGGTGGCACCATTTCTAGTTCTTGAGATAACGTGTTAATACCGGAAAAAAAAAAACTATAAAAACTGGATTTTGTGCATTTTCCGATTTCCTTTCCGGAATTGAAATATTTTCTTGACCATAACTGGAAAGAACATATCATTTTCCATATTACTGTTGAATTTCATAGGGGCACCAATAATTTCTAGTTCTTGGGATAAACGTGTTGATATCGAAAAAAAAAAACAATAAAAACTGGATTTTGGGCATTTTCAGATTTCCTTTCCGGAATTGAAAGATTTTTTTACCATAACGGGAAAAACATCATTTTGCATATTACTATTGAATTGCATGGTGGCAATATCTCTAGTTCTTGAGATAAACGTGTTGATATCAAAAAAAAAAACGATAAAACTGGATTTTGGGCATTTTCCGATTTCCTTTCCGGAATTGAAATATTTTCTTGAAGATAACTGGAAAGAACATATCATTTTCTTTATTACTGTTGAATTTCATAGTGGCACCAATAATTTCTAGTTCTTGAGATAGACGTGTTGATATCGAAAAAAAAACGATAAAACTGGATTTTGGGCATTTTCCGATTTCCTTTCCGGAATTGAAATATTTTCTTGACCATAACTGGAGAAAACATATCATTTACCATATCACTGTTGAATTTCATAGTGGCACCAATACTTTCTAGTTCTTGAGATAAACGTGTTGATATCGAAAAAAAAAAAAAAAAACGATAAAAACTGGATTTTGGGCATTTTCCGATTTCCTTTCCGGAATTGAAATATTTTCTTGACCATAACTGGAAAAAACATATCATTTACCATATCACTGTTGAATTTCATAGTGGCACCAATACTTTCTAGTTCTTGAGATAAACGTGTTGATATCGAAAAAAAAACGATAAAAACTGGATTTTGGGCATTTTCCGATTTCCTTTCCTGAATTGAAAGATTTTCTTGACCATAACTGGAAAGAACAAATAATTTTCCATATTACTGTTGAATTTCATAACGGCACCAATACTTTCTAGTTCTTGAGATAAACCTGTTGATATCGAAAAAAAAAAAAAACGATAAAAACTGGATTTTGGGCATTTGCAGATTTCCTTTCCGGAATTGAAATATTTTTTTGACCATAACGGGAAAAACATATCATTTCGCATATTACTGTTGAATCGCATGGTGCCAATATTTCTAGTTCTTGAGATACACGTGTTGATATCGAAAAAAAAGAAACTAAAAAAACTGGATATTGAGCATTTTCCGATTTCCCTCTCGGAGTAGAAATATTTTGTGACCATAACTGGAAAGAACACATAATTTTCTATATTACTGTTGAATTTCATGGTGACACCATTCCTTTTTCTTGAGATAAACGTGTTGATTTCGGAAAAAAAAACAAAAGAAAAACAGGATTTTGCTTATTTTTCAATTTTATTCTCGGAATTGAAAGATTTTTTCGACCATAACTGAAAAGAACACATAATTTTTCATATTACTGTTGAATTGCATGGTGGCAATATTTCTAGTTCTTGAGATAAACATGTTGATATCGAAAAAAAAAACAACGATTTTGGGCATTTTCCGATTTCCTTTCCGGAATTGAAAGATTTTCTTGACCATAACTGGAATGAACATATCATTTTTCATATTGCTGTTGAATTTCATAGTGGCACCAATACTCTCTAGTTCTTGAGATAAACGTGTCGATATCGAAAAAAAAACAAAAAAACGGAATTTTGCTTATTTTTCGATATTATTCCCGGAATTGAAAGATTTTTTCGACCATAACTGAAAAGGACACATAATTTTTCATATTACTGTTGAATTGCATGGTGGCAATATTTCTAGTTCTTGAGATAAACATGTTGATATCGAAAAAAAAACAACGATTTTGGGCATTTTCCGATTTCCTTTCCGGAATTGAAAGATTTTCGTGACCATAACTGGAATGAACACATCATTTTTCATATTGCTGTTGAATTTCATAGTGGCACCAATACTTTCTAGTTCTTGAGATAAACGTGTCGATATCGAAAAAAAAACAAAAAAACGGAATTTTGCTTATTTTTCGATATTATTCCCGGAATTGAAAGATTTTCTCGACCATAACTGAAAAGGACACATACTTTTTCATATTACTGTTGAATTGCATTGTAGCAATATTTCTAGTTCTTGAGATAAACGTGTTGATATCGAAAAAAAAAAAACGATTTTGGGCATTTTCCGATTTCCTTTCCGGAATTGAAATATTTTCTTGACCATAACTGAAAAACACATATCATTTTCCATATCACTGTTGAATATCATAACGGCACCAATACTTTCTAGTTCTTGAGATAAACGTGTAGGTAACGAAAAAAAACGATTGAAAACTGGATTTTGGGCATTTTCCGATTTTCTTTCCGGAAATGAAAGATTTTCTTGGCCATAACTGGAAAGAACATATCATTTTCCATATTACTGTTGAATTTCATAGTGGCACCAATACTTTCTAGTTCCTGAGATAAACTTGTTGATATCGAAAAAAAAATCGATAAAAACTGGATTTTGGGCATTTTCCGATATTATTCCTGGAATTGAAAGATTTTCTCGACCATAAGTGAAAAGGACACATAATTTTCCATTTTACTGTTGAATTTCATAGTGGCACCATTACTTGTTCTTGAGATCTATGCGTTCGAAATCAGAAAAAAAAAACAATAAATACGGAATTTATATTATTTTTCGATTTTCTTCCCGGAATTGAAGAACTCTCCTGACCATAGCTGGAAAGAACACATCATATTCCATACTTTAGTTGAATTTCACGGTGGCACCATTCCTTGTTCATAATAAGTTGATATCGGAAAAAGAATAAAAACTGGATTTGAATCAGTTTTCGGTATTTCCTCCGGTTTCTGAGTTTTCTCCATGAAAGCTTGAATAATGGTTGTCAACGTATTAGGTAGTTTCATTTCAAACTCTGTTTGTGCGATACCTCACCTCAAGAAATACAATAAAATGTTTGAAATGGATGAAATCCGCCTTACCAAATCGTTGCTGGCAACGAATTTAAAAAAATCGTTGCTGGCAAATTCGTTGCTAACTTCACACACATGTGTTTCTCTATACTCTAGGAATGATTTATCGTGCCAACGAGAAAAAGGTCTGGAAAGAAAGATTTTGACGTGATGTGGTTTAAGCTTGTTAATCATCATCAAACTAAATTTGTCTGTTGTCTTTATAGTAGGAGAGCCCATGATGCTAAATCGGGATTTACTTGAGCTTCATAGAGACCTATTGGGTTGCGAAGCTTAGATGATAAAAAGAAAAAAATGTTATACAATGTATACCTTATCATCGGTGGGAGGAACGGCTATAGATTTTCAAAAATTCAAAAAAAAACTATTGCATGGACATACTCGAGCGCGTCAGATATTGATATCTTCGTCCTACATATTTTTAAAAATGCACGTATGTTATTCTGATTGTTTCCCTGATGGGGGTGGTCGTACGTAAGGGTTGAAAATGAAAAAAAATGTTCCTCGAGCGCGTCAGATTTTCTGAGGGGATGTTAAGTGAACCTAAAAAAAAAGCTCTCATATAGTAATCTGACAAATGGATGTGACGCAGACTCGCGACCGTTATTAGAATGTGAAAACAAAATTAGTAATTTTAAAATACACAAGCGCGTCAGATTAAGATATTTATGGTTCATCTTCACGCCTATTCTGCCAATTTGAAATTTTTTTTTTTATTTTTTCGAATCATTGAACTGAAATAATTGAAAAGCTCTGGGAAAAGCAAGCAAATAAAAAAGTATGTAATTTTTTCAGTAGAATACTTGTATTTGTAAGAAAATAATTATAAGCAATTAAAATAAAAATTTTAAAACGTTGGATATTTGTTGCAAACAATATCATGCCACGAACGAGTCTGTGTGATCAACTGTCACTGGCAACAGAAACCAGAGTGGGGACGGAGTGAGAGAGAAATAGAAACGTGGAGAGGGGAACATAGGCATCACGTACAGTTTTTCCAATCCAAGTACAGTGATATGGGAAAACACAAACAAATTTATTCCTTGTTGTTTTTTTTTTCTTTCATTGTAGTCTGCACTACCAGTGTGCAACTGGAAAAGTATCTGAGTGCCAAGATGGATTGGATGAGCTGTAGCTGCACGCATTAAACTTTATTCGGCTTGTGGAAATCGTCAGATTCCTTGCAATTCTTGAATCATTCCCTTCAAAATAAAAATAAAATAAGCCACGTTCGAGAATGTCGAGATGACTTTTTTTTCAACTTTCTAGGCCTCCTCCTTCTTTAGGTCACTCTCGAATTGTCAGATTAGTGGAATATACACGTTTCAGGATGTAACTAACTCACCCTACCTCAATCTGACGCGCTCGAGAATTTCAGATGATCATTTTTTTAATGATCTGATCCTTCATACTTGAAGGGCAACCATATATATGGCTCACATATGGTGGAAGTACTTAACCGGGTACAAGGTATCTGCCCGTATATTAATCTGGCACGCTTTAGTAAATCCCGACATCCCCGCTTGGGCTTCCCTATTAGTATTCATCACCTAACAATGACTCTTTTGACAGACTATTCGGATTTCTATCGGAAAAATTCGACTTCATCAAAGAAAACCATCCAACAGCTGATGTCACCATAATGGGTGATTTCAATGTACATAATTCTTCCTGGCTTAAATTCTCGTATAGAACAAATGAAAGAGGACGGCAGGCAGAGGCATTTGCTATTACTAATGATCTCAAACAATTCATCGATAAACCCACTCCTGATACGAATAACCATTTTGCTAATACACTGGACTTGTTTCTTTCTACTCATCCTGATATTTATCAGATCAAAATTCACTCCCCTCGGGTAATTCTGACCACACTTTGATTTCAACAACTTGTTCGTATTTGGCTCCAATGAGTGGTAAGTTACCTGCACGTCGTGTCTGGCATTACGAATCAGCAGACTGAGACGGCCTTCGAAAGTTTTTCTCCTTCGAGGAGGGTCTGTTTTTCATCAGGTGATCCCACTCTATGTGCCCAAGAAATCTTTGATACCATTATTCTGGGAATGGAAACATTCATTCCAAGTAGTACAAACAGCCCACAGTCTGAGAATCCAAGGTTCAATGGAAGCTGGTCTGAGGCTGGCACATCCAAACAAGCGGCATTCAGTCGCTGGTGCGAAGACCCCAGTTTGGAGACGAGATTTGGGTATGTTAACGCAAAAAATAGGTGTAGTGCAACAATTGAAGCTGCTAAAGAATCACATAATCAGAAAATTCGTACAAAACTTGTTGAATGTCCAAACGGTTCTCGTTCGTTTTGGTCATTTGCTAAAACTGTCGCCAAAAATTTCACTTTTAGTTCATTTCCCCCTTCAACCAAAAAAGATTGATCACAAGCCACCACTGCCCAATAAGAAGCAAAAACATTCGCAGATTTGTTTGCTGGAAATTCTACTCTTGACTTAAAAGATCCCCCGAATATCAGGCCTGTCGACAGTCATATGCCTGAGATAATGTTTCACCAACATAATATGAGAAATATTTTGATGAGTGATGATAGTCATCACCCGAAGACTCTGGAACTCCTTGCCGAAAGAGGGTTTTCCTGAGGCTTCAGTTCAGAAATTCAAAGTGAATGTTAATTCGTATCTGCCGTCCCTTGATTCACGCGGTGTTCTTTGAATATCACAGGGCTTACCTTTCGTGTGAATCTGCATATAAAAAAAATTATTGGTCAAAAACTGTTGGTGTAAACTTTTCACTGGTAAGACCACTAGTGCTTGAATCATTACCGTACATTTTTTGGAGCTCTCGAATATTTTGATAATTTTTCCGAGCCGAAGGCGGAAATCTGAGATGCTTCCAACACAAGATGGGGAGAGCGAGATCTCCCGATTGTGAAAGATGTGAAGAAGCCCATGAGGAAACCCCAACCCACGACCTCTATGAGTACCCAGCGCTAGCGGCGTCCAGATGAAAATGATTTGGAAGGAAATAATTCGCACCAGAGGAAAAAAAGAAATTCATTCTGAAATGGGTATTGAGTAATTGCTCAGCAGTAAAGCTACCCCATTAGAATCTTGAGGCAGAGATGGGTACAGTGCAGTGGCGGATCCAGGATCAGGTCAAGGGGGGTCTATAACTCAAAATGTATATATATATATATATATATATATATATATATATATATATATATATATATATAAAACAGAAAATTATGAGCTACCGTATAGCAACAACTAGTCAAGATCCAAAAAAAGGTGAAAGAGATTGACATGAGCAAAATTTGAAGGTGTAGCCAGGAGGTAAAGTAAGTTCGAAACTTTACTTTTTTCAAATCGAATCGAGTTGATTTAACCTAATCAACAGCATATTTTACTCATACATAGTTACATAGTATATTCAAATCGTTACCGGCATACACCATACTCATCACAAATGTAACAAGTCTAATTTTTCAAATACTGCGCCAAAAAGGATCCAATGACAGCACTGTCAGAAATTTCTCGAACTTTTCCTCGATAAGCCCATATTGAACTCACCGAGGACAAAATTTTAGTAGAATTTTTCAAAAAACCTCGAAAATTCACTAATGTTTAAATGTAGCCTGCTCTTTAGTTTTCAATGGAATGTAAAAATAATTATTGAAGTTCTTCAATTTTTTTTCCCGTGATATAAATATATTTATTTTTTTATTTATTCATTAACGGGTAACACCCAATTTGTATAATACAAGTTTACACATCGTGAGATTGTTAACACTAGAATTAACCTAAATTTGTAAACTTAACAATAGTTACTAATATTAGTGAAGAAATAACAAAAAGTATAAAGAAGATAGGACTCACAATTTGACAACATTATTAAGTAATGAGTATATAAAGAAATGATTTGCAATTCAAAAAATCAATCAATGAGCCTCAATCTATTTCGAAGCGTACCTTCAGTCTCATTGAACAGATCAAATTTCACACTGTTACCATTTGAGATAATTCTTGATAAGGCTGAATGCTTGCCATAATTACACCTGTGAAAATCAGGTGAAAAAGTTTGCGTATTTCGTGTGTTACGTGAGGGCACATGAAAATTTACTTGAGAAAGAAGAGAAGGACAATTGATTTTGGAATTGATTATTTTATGGAGAAATTTTATATCTGCGTGTACTCTACGCGTTCTAAGTGTTTGTAATCCAGATGTCATACGAATTTCAGATGGTGAATGGTCGGTAACTGGCATGTTTAATTTGAAAGCTAAATACTTCAGAAACTTATTCTGAACTTTTTCGAAGTTGTTTATATGCAGCTCGTATGTTGGTGACCAAACACAAGTACAATATTCTAAGATTGACCTTACCATTACAAAATAAAGAGTTTTTATAGAATATACATTCGTAAAGTCTCTTGTAGTCCTGCTCATGAAACCTAACATTTTTGTTGCTCTGTTAATTATTTGCTCAAAGTGAAGGTGAAAGTCCATTTTGACGTCCATCACAATACCCAGATCACGAAATGACTTAACACATTCGAGAGGCTCACCAGATATATTATAGATCACGTCATATTTGTCCAAGGTTCGATGAAAAGACATACTTTTACACTTACTGACATTAACTTCCATGAGGTTTTCAGAACACCATTCAGAGAAGGCCAAGAGATCCATCTGAATTTTCTCACAATCAGTGAGAGATGTAACGGTCCTAAATATTTTAAGATCATCTGCAAAAACTAATATCTCGGAGTGTTTAATTTTTTTGTTGATATCATTTATGTAAATATTGAACAAAAATGGTCCCAAGTGACTCCCCTGTGGAACACCTGAGCTGACAGAAATTTCATGTGATGTGTAACCTTTGATTTTTACAAGCTGTGTTCTGTCGCGAAGGTAACTTGCGAGCCAATTTAACATATTTCCAAAGAAACCAGTAGCTTTTAATTTCTCATATAGAACCCTATGATTGACCGTATCAAATGCCTTGGAAAAATCTGTGTATATTACATCAACTTGGTGTTTATTTTCCAAGGCATTCAAGATAAACTGAGAATATAGTAGCAGATTGGTACATGTGGATTTACCCTGACAAAAACCATGCTGCTGATCAATTATCACCTGATTTAGGGGAGCTCTTATACTATCACATACGATGTGTTCAAAAACTTTTGGTATTGAACTCAATATACTAATAGGACGAAAATTTTTTATATATGCTTGGTCACCGGATTTGAAAATTGGTGTAATGAAACTAGATTTCCATAATTGAGGAAATTCCCCTAAATCGAGTGATGCAGAGAAAAGGAGGAAAAGTGGTTTCGCTAGTGTGAATCTACAAGTTTTTAGCAGCATAGGAGAAACTCCATCGGGTCCTGGACATTTATTTGGATCCAACTGTGATAATTTGTCAAGAATAATTTCCAAACTGATTTTGCAGTTATTGATATCAATGGTTTTGTCATAATTAAAAGTTGGTATTTGATCCTCAATGGTAACTGGTTTGTAAACTGATTGAAATTGTCTTGCAAATGCATTTGCAATATCATTACCGTTGTTCAAGATTGCATCGTCGTAGTACATAGTATCAGGTAGGCCATAATTTCTCCGTTTGTTATTAACATAGGTCCAAAAGTGTTTTACATTTGATGTAATATTGTTCTCGACTTCCTTTATATAAGTTTCATAACAAGTTTTACTAGCTAATTTACATCGCGCCCTCAATTCAGAAAATATTACATAATCGTCCCAACTTTTGTTTTGTTTATACGCCCTATGAGCTTTTTTCTTTTCCATTGTAATTTTTTTGAGATTATTATCAAACCACCGAGGAAATTTTGGCTTTGTGAAACGTACGTATGGAACAAAGCTTTGAATTCCTATATATAAAATATCATAGAATATTTCAGTTGCGAAATCAATGTTCGATACATTACTCAAATGATAGTCCCAATCAATGCCCGCTAGATAATAATTCAATCCTGTATAGTTGGCCCTCTTGAAATCGTAGTAATAACTTTCATACTCCAATTCGTTGTAATTATCCCCAGTAGATACTGATAGTGTTATTGCTGGATGATGGGCATCACATGCCAATAAACAGTCACTAGAAACTTCTACTACACAGTTATTCATCTCATTTGAAAATATCAGGTCCAACATAACCCCATAACAATTACTTATATTATTAAACTGAAAAAGATTATGAAATGCAAAACTGTTAACTATCGCTTGAGCTGCAATGTTGTTATTATCAATGGCTCTTACACCATAGTCATCGTTTGACCATTCAATGTTAGGTAAGTTGTAGTCGCCAATGAGAAAAAATGTATGTTGAGGATACCGTTCCAATACACTATCAATACATGCACAGTGATCAATGTACAGATCAATATTTGAAGCTGGGGGCAAGTAGACGGAACCCATTAATATTTCTTTTCCATATATCGTTGTAGACACAAACACTTGTTCAACATTTTCATTTTCTATGGTAACAGGTCTTGAAGTGTAACATTTCTTCACTGCGATAAGTACGCCTCCACCCCTGAGCTTGTTACTGGTCAAATGTGAACGATCTTTCCTAAATATGGTATAATTAGATAGGCCAAGTTCTTCATTGTTTATATTATCGTGAAGCCAACTCTCTGTAAAAACCAGAATATCATAATCACTGGTGGCTATGTTAAGTTCAAGTTCCTTTAGTTTTGTTCTCATACCACGAACATTTTGATAGTAAATTTCGATACGTTTTGAGTTAACAGTTTTTGTGTTACCCTTATTTAGTTTTTTTGCTGTGTTGCAGAATTATGTACAATTTTGGGAATCCCATGTATATATCTAATAGTTAGATCAACCTCACCATTAGCAATTCTTGCACTTAGTTGTTCTCTCAACACTCTGAGGTTATTGCGTTGGGTTACTGTTGAGTCGGAACTAACTTTAATTCCAGGGGCACGAATTTTATTTTTGTTTCTGAGGATATTCAAAACATCTTCGCTGCTATCCAGAATAACCTTAATTGGTCTGATTCTATCACTCGGCTTTCCGACCCGGATCACCTTATTTACCTCAATGTTCAGATTCAGTCCATCGATGACCTCTTTTACTTTGGTAGTGTCGTGAGCTATTTTGTCCTTGGTGTTGGTTGCAGTGGATTCTGAGATATTATACACCATTAGGTTTCTAGCTCTTCTGCGACGTTCCTCGAGCTCCACAATAATTGTTTCATAATTGATGGGGGAATGCTGGGTAGTAGCTGCAGCTGGAGACGAGTCTAGTTTTTCTACTAGTTCGTTGACCTTCAGTTCCAATGTCTCGATTTGCTTTTTCATGATAGGAAGAAGCCTGATACCTTCCAAGCAGGACTCGCAAAAGAATTTGAGAACTCTTTTGGTACGCAATACCATACATCTAATTTCTGATGCGGTGAGATCCGCACAAGTGTAGTGGATTTTTTGATGACATCCATCGCATACACAATATTGGTCATCATCAATAACAGAGTCACATTTGAGACATTCCATGATTTTGGTATAAGTTAATTTAAGTTGACCTACGCCACTGCACAATATAAACAAAGCGAATCAGTTGGTTGTTTTTATGTTTTGTAGGAAAAAAGTTGAGAGATTTCTTATACGCTGGACTGCTGGAATTCGGCACAAATATGACTATCCAAAGAACTTCTTTTTTAATTACTCAGTTGTTATAAACGCCACAAACTTCCAAAACACGTATTCGCACTTTCATATAAGTATCTAGGGTATGTCTGACACAGAGTTATGGATTTTTTGTGTACTGAGTTTTACTTTCAACGACAATATTCAGGAAGCTTCAAAAACAGTGTTTACTCTCACACCGCTACACTAAGAATCAAGAATGAAAAAACCTCGAAAATTCACTAATGTTTAAATGTAGCCTGCTCTTTAGTTTTCAATGGAATGTAAAAATAATTATTGAAGTTCTTCAATTTTAAAGCAAAAAAATTTATTCTATTTTATTTTTTTGTCTTGCTCATGTGACATTTTTCCGTCCCCTAACAAAATTTGGGAATCAGGAGCCGATAAAAATTGAAAAAAAAATCTCTTATTTTCCCAATGGGTGGGGGGGTCCGGACCCGAAACCCAGGATCCGCCACTGGTACAGTGTACAAAGGTAACAGTTAAGTGCATAAAATCGAGATGGTCCCTCCAACTTCCATTATCTAATCTAAGCTAATGTGTTTTGAAGGTTCAATCTACTTCAAATTTTGCATAGATATTCTTAAACAGAATTGATAGAAGACGTGTTTCTTATTTTATTGAAATTGATCACTTAACTGGGTCGAACATTATTTTGGGGGTGATTCAGCGCACAGTCAAAACCGCTGATCATAGAGATCTGAAACTTGGAGGGGGTGTTTTTTGTATGTAGCGACCCGATAAGAAAGAGTTTTCCGAAATTCCACCCCTGAGGGGGTGAAAAACGAGGTCAAAGTGTGTATGGGACAACGTAATTTTTCGGTCCAACCTACAAATTTGCAATAAATATTCATTAAGACAACATATTCATAATCGAAGGTGAAAAACTGATTGTATTAGTGTCGCATTAATAAATACACCATCACAACTCATCGATCACCTTTTTAAGTAAGTATTTTATGATAACTATCTAATGATTTTATCAAGTTACTATATTATTTTTTAAATGCAATGTAGGTAATTTCGTCTCTACATATTCAATGATCTTGTTTCCCGGTCGATTCATTTACTGAAAATATTTATTACATTAACATGTTTCAACAAGGAAATTGATTAGTTTTGTTTACAGGTTGTAATTATGAGCGAGCCAAGAAAAAAGCTTTCGGGAGCGGAATATAGGAAAAAGGCTAAATGTAAGGAGTTGCAGGGAAAACAGTATGCAGATAATATGAAAAAATGGCTTCGCAGAGAGGGTGACCCGTCAGTATTTGCTGCCACTTCCGCAGTTCATATTCAGTTAGAAGATGTTTCTCGCACTTTGCCCGATCAAACGGATCAAGATTTTTCACAGACTAATTTCATAGTACAAACTTCACCATTGTAATGTATTGATTGGGTTAGGTTAATAAGTAATATTCAGCTCCACTCTGTATGTTCCACAATGCACAGAAAAAAAAGGACATCGTTGCTTTTTTTTTCTAGAAGCGTTTTTGTACTCGAACACCAAATGCAAGAGACGAATAAAGCCCACTTCAATCCTAGCTCGAGTATATTTATTATATCCTTAAACATTACACTGGCGACGAGGATAAGTCGAATACCTACTTTTTTGCGTATTTAATTCAATAGTCTTGAAATTAGATATGGCTACTGGTTTTTCACAGTTTGTTTTTGACCCCAAAGAAAGTGAATGGAATGTGTACATAAAACGGCTCCAACAGTATTTTATAGCGAGTTCTATAACCGACGATAATATCAAGAGAGCAAACCTACTGTATAATTTGTCAGAGGAGGCATACTTATTGGCAATAAATTTATGTTTGCCAAATAAACCTGAGGAGACTGCTTTCGAAACAATTGTGAAAAATCTCTCTGATTACTACAATAAGTCAAATGTTGTTTGGGTCGAGAGACAAAAGTTTTATAGTGCGGTGAAGCAAGAAAACGAAAATGTGCAAGAATGGAGTGCAAGACTGAAGGGACTAGCCAGAAATTGTGAGTTCGGCGAACAGTTAGATTCAAAATTAACCGATTTATTTGTCACGAAGTTTAATCCTGGGAAATTAAGAAACAGTTTATATGGCAAGGTTGGTAAAAACGACAAATTAACTGAAGCTATGAACATAGCAAAAATTGAAGAAGCTTCAATGGCTGTACTCTCAGAGGAAAAAGAGGCGGCAGAAGTCAAGCAAGAATCACCTGAGGTTTTCCGGGTATCTTCAAACAATAGCTCAGCGAGGTATAACAAATCAAATCAGAATTGCAGCAGTCGTAGTGTTGGAAGAGGTATCAGTGATGAAACTGTATCAACTTCACAAACAGGAAATGCAAATGTCCATCAAAGAAGATTCGTTGATATACGAGGTTTGAAATGTGTCCGGTGCGGTAAGAACCATCATTCTAATATGTGCCCGTACAAAAATTATATTTGCAACAATTGTCATAATCGGGAACACTTGAGTGCAGTTTGTAAAAAATTTACTAGGGTTAATTATGTAGCTGAAGGTGATATATCTGGGGATGAAGAATCCCATGTTATTTGTAATATTCAGTCACCTATTTCAGACGATAAACCTATGACGGTGGAAATTTCATTGCAGGGTAAAATGTTCAAATTCGAACTAGATAGTGGATCAGCTGTGAGTATAATTCCAGCCAGTATATTTAAAAGTGTTTTTTCGAATCATTCTTTGATTAAAACAAATATTTCGTTAATAAATTTTTCTGGGCACAAAATCCATCCCCTGGGAAAGGTTTGCTTGGAGGTGGAATTTAAAAAAAAAATTAGAAATTTAGAATTCTTTGTCGTAAATGATACAGGGTTGTTGCTTTTAGGTCGCAATTTTTTGAGAAGCTATAACATGGAATTCGTTGAGTTTAATCACATAAGCTCAAATTTTGTTGACCAGTTGAGTAAGGAATTTTCGAAGGTTTTTTCCGATCAAATAGGAGCATTCAATAAATGTAACATTACTCTAACTCTCAAACCGGATGTGGTTCCAAGGTTTCATAAGCCGAGACCATTGCCTTTTGCATTGAAGGAAAAGGTAGAGCACGAGCTAGATAAATTAGTCAAAGGGGGTATCATCTCCCCGATTGAATTTTCGGAGTGGGGAACACCTATCGTGCCCATCTTGAAAAAAGATGGTGGCGTAAGAATTTGCTGTGATTATAAAGTCACCATAAATCCACATATACTCGCTGATAAATTTCCCTTGCCCAGAGTCGATGATCTTTTTGCAAAATTACGAGGCGGAAAACAGTTTACAAAACTCGATTTGTCATCTGCTTATAACCAGATTATTCTCGAGAAATCTTCACGCATGTTGACTACCATCTCAACACATAGGGGGTTGTTTATTTTCAATCGTCTCCCAAATGGTATAGTATCTGGTCCATCTCAGTTTCAGAGAATAATGGAACAATTGTTTGCAGATTTTTCAGGAGTGTGCGTATTCCTGGATGATATTTTAATAACTGGAAAAACAAAAAATGAACACATTCTAAATTTGCGAAAAGTTTTGAAATGCTTACAAGACTGTGGCCTTACTCTGAAGAAGGAAAAATGTAAGTTTTTTGCAGATTCAGTATCTTATTTGGGTTTCATTATTGATGAATTAGGACTGCATAAGTGTCCAGAAAAAGTAAATTCAATAAAAAAAATGCCAGAACCGAAAAACGTTACGCAACTTAAATCTTTTTTAGGCACAGTGAATTACTACAATAGATTTTTGAAAAATATTCCTGATATTTTGAACCCATTATATAAATTGTTGAAGAAGGATACTGTGTGGCAGTGGAATCAAGAATGCAAAGTGGCATTTGATCAAATTAAGCAAAAACTCTGTTCGGACGAGTTTTTGACACATTTTGATCCCGATGTGGAAATATCTCTAACTGTTGACAGTTCAGACTATGGTGTAGGAGCAGTTATTTCTCACATCTATGAAAATGGAACAGAGCGGCCCATCTGTTATGCTTCTAGAACATTATCTAAATCTGAAAAGTTTTATTCAGCTTTGGATAAGGAAGCAACTGCAATAGTATTCGGAGTCAAAAAGTTTTATCAATATCTGTATGGCAGAAAATTCACTCTAAAAACTGATAGCAAGGCGCTTGTTTCGATCTTTGGTCCAAAAAAGGGAATACCGGTTATGGCAGCCAATAGATTGCAGAGATACGCACATTTCCTTAGTGGCTTCAATTTTGACATAAAATACGTCAATACCAAAAATAATATTGCTGATTTTCTGAGTCGATTGCCAATTGCCGAAAATGTTGAAAATGATTTGAATGAGGATGTATTTGTGAATCATTTGTTAAATGATTCAGACATTCCAATTACATTTTCAGATATAGGAGATGAGACAAAACGAGATTTATTACTTTCCAAGGTATTTGAATATATACGTACAGAGTGGCCGCAAAAATATGATGATGTTTTGAAACCATATTTTTATAGACGTAATGAACTTAGTATCGAAAAAAATGTAATACTATGGGGGCACAGAGTTATAATTCCAGTTAATCTGAGAAAAACTATTTTGAAAGAACTCCATAGTTCTCATTCAGGTATTGTAAAAATGAAACATGTCGCGAGATCATATTTTTGGTGGCCGGGTCTGGACGCAGATATTGAAAAATTAAGCAAGGACTGTTCCGCTTGTCAAAAAATTCTTCCAAATCCTCCTAAGGCACCTTTACAGGGTTGGCCTGTCGCAGACGGAATTTGGTCTCGAATTCATATTGATTTTTTTGAATTATCCAAAAATAATTTTTTCCTAATTGTCTTGGATTCATTTTCGAAATGGATTGAAGTCTTGCCAATGACATCAGTTACATCAAATATGACGATAAGCAAATTGAGAGACTTATTTGCTAGGTATGGTCTTCCAAAATTGCTGGTGAGTGATAATGGTCCACAGTTGATTTCACGCGAGTTTCAGCATTTTATCAGGTCTAATGGAATCCACCATATTACTAGTCCCCCATATTCTGCTCATTGTAATGGAGCAGCAGAAAACTGCGTTAAAACTGTTAAAAACTTTTTACTTAAAGATCTCGATAAGAAATGTCTGAACTTATCATTGTCTAAATTTCTTTTAACTTATAGAAATACCGTTCATTGTTCTTCTGGTGAATCTCCTGCTCAGGTATTTTTAGGCAGGTCTCTAAGAACACGTTTAGATTTGATTAAACCAAATAATTCGAAGAACATGAAGAACAATTCAAAAATAAAAGATGAATTAGAAAAAGCGCAAAATCGAAACAAAAAAATATTATAAAGGGGGAAGAAATGTACATTTTTCTGTCAACGAAACTGTTTTATGTAAAGATTATAGGAATGTAAAGCCATCGTGGTGCAAGGTACATATTGTTAAAATATTAGGAAAATGTGTTTAGTTAGTTAGGCCATTAGATGATAAACGATTAACGTGGAAAAGACACATAAATCAGATCCGAAATTTACATAGTAGTAAAAATTCCGATTCACATGTTATTGTAACTGAGAATCAGTCCGATGATATTTTAGATTTAAGTAGGGAGGTAAACGATCAGAGTCCTGTTGAGAACGAATCGGATCAAAGTGGTAATGATTCCATTAGTGTTGATATTGATGTTTATGATCAAAGTGAAAGATCGATATCTTTAAGTCCACAGGGTAATGAATTAGTAGTAGATTCAGAATCACGTCTTTCCGAACGCCCTGTACGATCACGGAGAGCACCTGACAGATTATGTTACACAGAAATGTGAAATACTGTTTTTAATGTATTTTTTTTTAAGGGGAGATAATGTAATGTATTGATTGGGTTTTGTTAATAAGTAATATTCAGCTCCACTCTGTATGTTCCACAATGCACAGAAAAAAAAGGACATCGTTGCTTTTTTTTTCTAGAAGCGTTTTTGTACTCGAACACCAAATGCAAGAGACGAATAAAGCCCACTTCAATCCTAGCTCGAGTATATTTATTATATCCTTAAACATTACAACCATCTTTCTCGATATGCGAAGAGCTATCTGTACAACTTGAAAAAACTAATCCAGAATACGAAGGATCTATATCCCCGCACACGGATTTGGATGAACTACAAAATATCGGATTTGATCCGACGGACCCAGGTAATTGGCCGGGGGTGGAAAAATGACTGACCAACAACGGTCTGTCTTTAGCAATCAAGCTGTATTATCGGTAGAAAATCATCCCGAAAACATTGAATTTACATCTACTGAACGCAATGGAAGACATTTAACATCTTCTATGTGGTACAGGACATTGGCTAACCGCGAAAGGGTTAAAAGATCTTGGCTTATGTATTCTAAGCCAAAAAATGCAATTTTTTGTGCGTGCTGCAAGATTTACCAGAAACCGTCTTCTACAGCTACATCTGCATTGTGTTCTACAAGGTTTATTAATTGGAAAAAAGTTTAAGAGAGATTAAGCAATCACGAGGCAACTCAAATACACAAAGAGTGTATGATCAAGTGGAAAACACGGGTACAACAAAGGAAATCATGCCAGGGTATTGATCAAGACATTGAGAGAGTAATTCATTCAGAGAAAGAAAAATGGAGACAGATCCTGCGTATTGTTATGGATGCTGTATTGTATCTATCCACAAACTGCCTTTCTTTTCGTCGGTCCCATGAAATTCCTAGCGATCTCTTAACACAATCTCCTCAGCCTAGTCAAGGTAACTTCTTGAACTTAATTTCCCTGCTCGCCAAACATAATTCAACTCTTAAGTTTCCATTAGAACACTTAAAAAAGGGATAAGTATGATATTTATCAAAGACAATACAGAATGAAATAATTGACATAATGGCAGAAGCAGTGAGAAACAGAATTTCAAATGACATCAAAGAAGCCAAATACTAGACGATAATGTTCGACTGCACTCCAGACGTATCCCACACAGAACAAATGAGCCAGGTGATTCGATATGTAAAAAGAACTGGCGATAAGTGTGAAATAAAAGAAAGTTTCACTGATTTCTTAGAAGTTGCTGGAAACACAGGAGAGGACATTTGTCAACAGATTTTAGAAAAATTGGCGGTTGATGATTTAGATATTGGTCAGTGTCGTGGCCAATCTTATGATAATGGGTCCAATATGGCCGGGATCCATAAGGGAGTACAAGCCAGGATTGCAGAAAGGAATGAACTAGCCGAATTCGTACCGTGCTTGGCTCACTCCTTAAATCTTGTAGGTGTTCATTCTGCCTCATCATGTCAGGAAGCTATTAACCTATTTGGTTTGATTCGAAAAGTATATTGTTTTTTTGTTGGCTCCACTTCTAGGTGGGAAATTATGAAAAAATACCTGAAAACAAATTTAAAAGGAATTAGTCAGACGAGATGGTCGGCGAAACATGTTGTTGTGAATGCCCTATTAATTAACTTGCCAGAAATAGCGGACGCCTTAGAAGAAGTTAAGCAAACTTCGCATGCTCCAAAAGCTAAGTTCGAGGCAAGCCATCTTTTAATTGCTATAAAGAATTTCAATTTTATTCTTAATTTAACTATTCGGGCGAATATTCCTCGCGAAATCAATCGAGTGAATATAGAAATTCAGAAAGAAGATATTATCCTTGCCCGTTCCGTCGCACTAATGAATGGTCTGCTCAGAACTTTGCAAAAAATGAGACATAATCCAATGGAAAATTGGATGAAAGAGGCTGAAGAAGTTGCTGAAAAAAGTGGAATTGAGCCTATTTTGCAAAACAAACGTAAAAACATTTTGATGAGATGTGTGAAGACGAATTACAAACACTCCAACCTGTACAACTATAAAAGATATTTGATAATGATAATGATGGTATTTGATCGAATCATATCAGAAATTAAAAAGAGGTTTGATTTAGCGACCACGCTTAATTGGAATTTTGCTTTTCTCAATGGTACAAATATTTTGAAAATGTCAAGTGAAGAACCGCGAAAGTATGGAGCAGATCTGTCTCGAAAATACGAGCGAGATTTGAGCGCCGTCGAATTCCTCCAGGAACTCTACGTTTTTGAAGAGCAAGCGCCGATTTTATTTGGTGATATAGAAAAGGCTAACGGTTTCTATCTCTTGCAACAGATCTATGTGCATGACTTGCAGGATGCTTTTCCAAACATTTGTGTTGCCCTGCGAATTTACTTGACGCTTCCTACTACATCCGCAAGCTGTAAGCGAAGTTTTAGCAAGTTGAAATTAATAAAAAATTATTTGAGTTCTTCAATGAGCCAGGAACGCTTATCAGGTCTTGCAATATTAGCGATAGAAAATCGAATAGCACACGCGTTAAATTATGACAAGGCCATAGGTTTATTTGCTGAACAAAAAGCTCGAAGAGTAAAATTGTAATTTTAATTCAGAATTGCAACAATTTAATGAACCTATTTGATTTTTATTTTCACTATACATATTTTTATTTTAAATCCTATCCTGTGCTGTGTATAAAATATAATATTCTACGCGTTCATGTCTATACATCTGTGAATAAATAAGCATAACACGGAAAGAACAGCAATTGATACATTATTTCCGGAAGGCCTATGTCTTAGTGGACATCTGATAGCTGAAATTATAAAGATGATAAAAGAAAAAATAAATATAAGTGGGCGGCATATTTCAGTTTTTGCCCCGCCTAAAAAAAATTTAAGATCCGGGGCTGCACGAGTCAGCTAGTATATTATAAAATGGCTATTTGTAAGTTTGAAGAATCGTTTTTGATAAATTTATGGAACTTTAGGATCATTAGAAAAGATTGATTAGCTTTTATCTTGTTTAATAATTAAATATAATAAATCAAGAGTACCTACACTTGCGAATGTTGGTATAATGGGTGATAACACTGAAGTGGAAAAACACATGTAATCTGGTCGTGAGTCATTTGTTCTTGAGAAAATGATAGTGCAATGTTATTTTTGTTTTCTACAACGACACTCCAACACGCTTCTCTGCATAGATTTACGTTCGCAAACATTATTAGTGTGCCGCAAAGTGACATTTCTGTGCCAAAATTCTAATACCCACAGACAGATTATCCATTGCTAGCCAACGGAGCAACATCTATTGAGTCATTTAAATGTCAACAAACGTCAAGCATTAGATATTTGTAAAATATTCTTGTCCCATAATTTTCTAAAAGAGATTGAACTGAAACGGATTGCGACAGTATTGAAATTGAAAATACTCCGCCAGAACTGAAAGAACAAGTTAATTCATTGTCATTGAATTTACTACCTTCAACTTCAGGAGAAAAATATGAAACTGTATATAAACAGTTCATGGATTGGAAAAAAATTCAAATTTGAAAGTGTTTCTGAAAATATAATTTTGCCATATTTTGAAGAACTATCCAAATCAAGCATCTATTGTATGGTCAGTATATTCAATGCTGAAATCGAGTATTTGCTTCTCTTGGGCAAGCTAAGAATGAGTCACTTACATTCAATTCCGTTTTATAGTATAGTTTTATTTTTAGCAAAAAGGATTTTGTATAAATAATACGAAGGCGTATTTGCGTAAAATAAAAAATATCTCCATTGACAGATTTCACTCTTTCAATGCCAGATTTTAATCTGTCCAAACTTGAAGAGGTGATTCTTTTAGTTAATTCCCAGACAAATAGTTCATGCAAACATAGCTCCGATAATGCATTGTTTTGAAGAACATTTTTCTTAAATATCTTGATAATCCTACAGCCGATTTTGTTGGAATTTGGCAGTGTTGTCGTGGGTAGTGAGGGGCTGATTCAGCTCTGACTAGATTGTAATCATCATGTCCAGTGGCGTCCCGGAAGCCGCCTCAAGCAATATTATTGACTAAAAAAATGTGCGCCACGAATTCGTTGCTTCTTCATATGAAGCAACTGAAAGTTCAACTTCTTTTTAGTATTTCACTCTTATCTTGCATGTCCCTAGGACAACATATTGAATATTGATTTTTACAGAATGTTGATGAAAAATCACGAAGACGAAAAAGAGACAGAAACTAATATCAAACTAGTCTAAAAATTCAAAATATGACATTCTTGTGATTCTAATTGTTTAATCGAAAATAATAAAAAAAAACAATGAATAATGATTTTTATTATTTCTTGCAATACTAAACAAAATCTAAGACTGAATCTATTCAGGGCTAACCACTCCGAATAACAGTGCCACATTTCAACAAAACCGTCCGAAGAAGTAATGAAATATTTAGCAAGAAAAAATTTCTTTTACGAATGTTGACACCCTGTATCTTGAAAACGAATCATTGCTAGACCTATGTTTATTTGAACTTCTCGTCTCAGCATTACTCGAAGATTCCCCCCTTGTGTTTGGCCACGTACTGAGATAACACCCTGTTTAAAGCCGAAGAGTTACTTACAGAAATCCATTCAAAAACCTCAAAGTAATAAACAGCCATGGTAGGGAGACTAAACTACCAATAATACTAATTATTGCACTGGTGAGCAACGAGAGCACTGTTACGGTTTTTCGACCCTTAGTGTCCCCCAAATACCCCCAGAGATGAGAGCCTGCCACTACCCCCAGAAAGCTTATCGAATATAGGAGTCCTTTGTCTCCTAGACTGAGATTGAGGTCGCACTGAGCAGCAGGGGTGATGAACATCGCACACATCGTCTCTATTATCACGCACATGAGACATCCTCCAGAGGCTATTAGTACGTAAATGTTGAATTTTCCGAAACCTGAAAGATAATAAAAATCAGACTCGACATGAATATTTGAAACTGGTGTAGATGGTGTGAGCTTCAGAGGCAGAACGCCATCTACTGGATGATCAAAGACTCAAACTTCTATTACCCCAAGTTAGGAGACAGCGAGCATATCGCACGGCAAAGCCGTAACAAATGCAGTCTACTCGCAGAGAAAGCTGCAATGAGAATTTCCATGTTCGAAATGATTGCATTCACAAATCAGTGATATAATATAAATATATATGGACATATTTTGTTGCCGTTTCGGAAAACAAATCTTTTCCTGTTTTTAACTTATCACAAATACTTCCTTTCTATAAAGCTTTTCAGAAAACGTATCGTTCCATATACTCAACCAAGAATTGTATTAATCGAATTCCTTGTTCGTGAGGTCAAAAATATATTCGTGAAACGTCAAAGAGTGAACCCAAGATGTACATAAAAACAGACTGATTGGTGGTTTTAAATTATCAGAACATATTGTGACTGCCAATGGAGATCACACACTAGAATGGAATATGACTAGAATGATTCCAAGAGAGAGCAAGGCAAGGTGATTATTATAATTTAAGAATTCATTTTTTGGTTCTCTTCTACTCAGTATCGAAACAGAAATTACAACTTCTATGAAAGAAGTAAAATCAATAAAAATAAATACTTTCTCTGTTAATAGGTACGGAGAGAAGGCCAAAAAATTTTTCTCAAAATTCATTCCCTTCACAAAAATATCCAAGTTCCTAACTATTAGTGATATATTTTGAACGGAAATATATGTGTTTTCCGAAACGTCCCACATATTATTTCTTGTATTTTTTTGTGAAAGTCAAATTTATATTATACGACAAGTTGCTGGCTGATACGACGTGTTCTATCCAAGAGGATATATATATATATATATATATATATATATATATATATATATATAATGATAAGAAAGTATATTTCTATCATATTTTAAATATATTATGTCAACAGTTGGATGATGATATTTATTTTTGTTTCCGAGAAAAACTCAGGCACAATGGAAAAAATCCCAGAGGGATAAATTTGTGATGTAATGAGTATGCAACTGATGATGTGATATCAAGTCGCATAGTAACAGAATTGTTTCGGCGAACGTCCAGATTGTGAAAACAGTTCATTTCGTTTTCTCATGGCCAAATTCATGTTCATTAAATCCGCTATTTTGGCAACTAATTTTTGGGTGCTAAAAGTGTAGCAATACTCACCAGTCAGCGATACTGCTTCTTCGAAGGTCCTAGAAGATTTTTCGTCCGCCTTAGCCATTTCGGGTACACTTTCACTCAAGCAGAATAGCCAACCATTTGCTTTGATCACTTCTGATCATCTGTTATCTGAATTTCTCACACAATGATGCATAATATTCATGAGTTAATTATTTGGCAAAGTATTAAGTGAGATTTCAAAATGACGATAAGCGTAGTTTTTCTGTAAACATAACATTTTATTGAAATATCTTGTTTTGATTCTGTTCGATTTTACGTAGTGCATATTAATTACATAATGTTTATCACTTCTATATTCAAATCGATATAGTTTTCCCTTGCTGTCATTAGTGCAACATCAACTCATGTTACATTTTTTGTGAAATCCTTCATTATTACGTACCTATAGCGATTGGTATTTATTGTTCTGTTTTTCGTAGTTTCTAAAAATTATAACCAAAACAAATATTGATGCTCTTCATCTGGTGTGAAGGTTTTACTGGAAATCGTGTAAAAAATAGATCGTGATGAAACTTTGGGAAAATTGTTTTGATAAACAGAATTCAGAGGGAGTTCAATCCATCTAGATCTGAATTGATACGATGATCAGCTTTGGGTATCAGTATCACTACTTCTATTTGGGTTTGAAGGCCGTCGTTTTTTGGAATTTCTTCCTGACGTTTCGCTGGCTCGAGTGGCTAGCTTCTTCAGAGGCTCATTCATCTTGAAATTCACTCAGATGACTGGAGATTTTTTCTTCGCAAGTTGTATTTATGCCGATACAGGTAGTTTTCGGTGCTAATTATTCCATTCGGATTAGGGGAATTGTCATTAATATTGATTACCTTGTTTACCTCATCTGGGTTCGGAGAATAATCATCATTATCTGAAGAACTACCTGCAGTTATTATCGATTTTCTTAAAATGGGATTCCATATTCGGTTGAGGTTGACAGCTTCTTCTTTTCTGTTGAAATTATCCGTGTGTTTGTGGATTTCTATTGCCTCCCGTACCAAATACAATATAATCAAAATACAATATATTTAATAATGAATCTAAACATGATCAAAATGATGGAATTATTATTTATGTGAAAGACAATATCACTGTAAATACTGAAATCATCCCACTATCTGAAACAAAACTACTGAAACCAGCGGTGTTTCAATTTGCGTAACTGCATCATACAGACCCCTATCAACCAACGTACAAACATATTTGGACAATTTAGAACAGTTATTTGCAAACCACAGGAAAAAAAATATTAATACTTTCATGGGCGATATTAACATTAATCTGAAAGACACCCTTACTCATGATACAGTAAGATACCTAAACATCCTAACTGAACACGGTTTCATATCATATATCAACGAACCTACTAGAATAACGGAAGGAACAAGTACTATCATTGATCATATATTTATTAGGAAAGAAAATTTCAATAGAAACGAAATGCAAACAAAACCTAAAGTAATTCTAGCCGACATGACAGATCATCACCCTGTACTTTTATTGATAAACATAGGGGGAAAAATGTTATAACAAATGGGAAAAGGAACATCACTAAGAGAACTGATTATGTGAGGCTGAACTTATTCTTACAACAAGAGGATTGGTTTAGTATTCTGAACTGCGAAGAAGTTCAGCTTGCATATGATCAATTCATCGATAAATTCAAGATCATCAGGTAAAAACGAGAATAAACATATCAAACATTGGATTACCACAAAACTTTTAGATTCTATTAAGTATCAGGACTATCTTAAGAAAACATGGAACAACACCAAAACAATTGAAGCCGAAATTAAATACAAGAATTATAGAAACAAATTGACCGGATTAATCAGGCAAACAAAAAATTAATATTACAGAAATGAACTGATTGGAGCTAACGGTGATTATAAAAAAACTTGGAATATTATTAGAGATGTCTCAAATAACAACAGCACTAAAAATAACGTACAAAACATTACAATTATAAAATCAAATGGTGGAGAAATAAGTGAAAATAATGACAAAATAGAATTGTTTAACCATTATTTCATTTACATTGGGCAGGACATGTCAAAAAAAATCTCTAGAGGAGATTTACCAAACGGTTTTTTCAAAAACACGTCTATAAATTCTACTATGTTCTTATAACCTACCTATGAGAATGAAGTAATTATCTTGACTGCAAATCTCAAATATAACTGCTCCCCAGGACCTGATGGAATAACTGCTAAAATGATAAAACATACTCACACACAGATCATAAGCCTAGGTGCATTTTATAAATTCATCGTTTCAAACAGGAGCCGTGCCGCGACAATGGAAAGAATGAGTAGTAACACTAGTCTACGAAACGGGTAAAAAAATCAATTTAACAACTACAGACCTATCTCAGTAATTAACAATATCGCAAAGATACTCGAACATGGCATTAAAAAAGGCTATTATCATTCTTTGATAAACATTCCGTCATAACTAAACATTAGTACGGCTTCCTAAATAATTTATGCACTGAAAATGCTATTATGGATCTTGTTGGAAAAACTGTTGGTGCTTTGGACAAATCGAGGAGGTGTTTAACCATATTCCTTGATTTGGCCAAAGCATTTGACACTGTATCCCATAATCTCCTAATAGAAAAATTATATACATATGGTGTACGAGATAAGACACTAGAAGTCCTGCAAAATTATTCAACAAATAGAATACAAAGAGTTAAAATTGATGAACAGTTGAGTACCCCAAGTAACTATTGGCGTTCCTCAAGAAACTGTGCTTGGACCTATTCTCTTCCTTATTTACATAAACAGTATCACAGAAATAACCAACTTTTGTGGTCACCTCATCTGCTATGCTGACGACACAGCTATTATATACACAGGAGAATCTTGGGAATATGTCTATAAACTTGCTGAAGATGGGCTCCAAAAGATTGAGAAATGGCTTGATTATAATATACTCACCGTGAATGTTAGTAAAACAAAATTTATGACATTTTCTCTGCAAAACATAGATCAGCCACAGAGAACAAGAATAAAAATAAAAAGTTCGAATTGTGAATCACATCAACCATATATATATAATATAACAGAAAAAACCACAACTATCAAATACTTAGGTGTTACGCTGGACCAGCATCTCAGATGGGATACACATAGATCAAGTCACAAAAAGACTGAGAAAGCTTATTTACACCTTC